>CAJQZJ010032244.1:2402107-2438186 GCA_907164525.1 Lophiomys imhausi
AATGGTATCATACCTAGAGATACTTAAAAATAAAATGTGAAGCTCTGACCTCTTGATACCAACCGTCTAAAACGGTCTAGGATAGTTAAAACAAACTCCTAGTCATGCAAACATGTCTCTTTGTTAGCTACTATGACAGTCTATCACAGATATTCTCTAAACTACCCAGTAATCAAGTTGCTAAGAGACAAGCAACATTTGCTATCTAAATACAAGAGATGGTTAGGGCATCTTCAAAAACCCCTAGAGATCTGCAGAATATGGCATTCAAAGATGTTATCTTAAATCAAGATTTTTTTTTGATATCGAGACATATCAGTGCCTGACAGCACCCCCTATTCTACACCAAGTAGAAGATAAGCATCGAAGAACCTCCACTGTAAGATGGTTGAATTAGTGGCAAGCCTTTCTCTTGGTATGAAAAAACCCCTTGCACCAACTGCAGACAGACTGCTGTCCAAAAAGGACAAAACTTGGTAGCAGGGAAGTCGACAGCCTAACTCTGCCAAGACAGGGTAGGTAAGTCCTTCATAATCCCTGCTCTACAACAAATGTCTGTCAGAGAAACAGGATCCAAAGCCTGAAGATTGATGCTGGAATGTATGGAGAGAAAATGGGAACTGTCCAGGCAGTTATTGGTATGTTCTTTCTTAGTTTTGGAAGCTGCAGGCTCTGCACTTCCTATATAAGCAAATATATTTATCCCTCTCAGGTCTCTGAGGTGGTTGAAGAATAGACAGATAGAATCTTATAGTTAAATTTTGAACTGTTTAGGAATCAAGAGGGTGTTATAGATCTAAGAAGATACTCTTAAAAGTGTGTTGCAAGATAGTATGAATGTTGAGTCACATATAGACCTTTAAACTCATGGAGTTGGGTAGATAGTGGAATGTTAAAGTCAGGGGCCAAATAGGTATAAACTGAACATTGGGAAGGTATACTGGGCCAATTTAATCTCATAAATGTGGCATATATATATCTATTGTTTTGTATAATACTTACTGTTATAAGAGAAGGAACCAGCTGTTGGACTGAAAGGGGAAACCTCTGGAGGGAAGAGGGTGGAAGGGCGGGTTAGGAAGGGGGAATAGGGAGGGGTTTGTTACTGAGATGTAACTTGAAGAAAAAAAATAAAGTATTTAAAAAATAAATAAATAAACTAACAGCCTGTAGAAAAAAAATGGCTAATTAAACTACTTAACAGTATTTATATTATCATTAATTGTTTCAGCAGCCATTAATCCTTAATTCGCCGTTATAAATGAGTACACAGAGACCACATGTGGATTTTAACAAGCCTTGGCCTGAATTGAGCAATCCTAGCCCATTTAAGCTAGCTCTTAATTCTACTACCCAAATATGACACCATATATACATACATCCCCTTGGACTGCCATTCTTCATGCTATGCCAATGTTCCTGGCCATGTGGACTGAGGTTCTTTTTTTCTAACCCATGGTGTGTGTCCTCCTTCTTCCTGCTCCTGGCTGGAATGAATTAATCCTCTGTCTAAAGCACAGGCTTCCTGTTCTAATCTCAGGAAGTCCCACCTTTCTCTGTCTTTACCCAATCTCAGACCTCAGCATTTATTTAACCAATCAGAGACAATGTAACAGACAGCAAACAGGACCAATTAATATTTAGAATGCTTAACACTACCCTATCAACAGCCAAATGGATGGAACTAGAGAAGCTCATCCTGAGTGAGCTAACCCAGACTCAGAAGGATGCACATGGCCTCTATTGGCTTATAATCACATTTTAGCCATATAGTACAGGATAACTATGCTACAACAAATTCACCAAAGGGAACAGGAACCTAGACATTTTTTCCTGTCCATGAGACACTTTGCCCTAGTGGTGCTGCCTTGTAGGCCCCCAGTGTGAGTAGGCTTTTGGCCCTCATATGACTGCTGAACTGGGGCGGGGGACTGATATGTAGGGACACTCCACTCCTGAGGAGTGGGATCAAAAGGATAGGGGTTGAGGGTGGGAGGGTAGGACTGGGAGGGGTAGAAAGAGTGTACTATGATAGAGATGTAACCTGAAGTATTAAATAAACATAAAAAAAGAAAAAAGGAACTAAAGGAGTTTTTCAAAGTGGCATTTGTCTTCCCACCCTGGAAAAGAGTTTCAACTGATTTCTGTCTTCTTGTAAAAGTCAAGGAACATGTTAATTAGAATAAAGTAATATTCTGTTTTGTGTTGGGGTACACTGTGTGAAAGTGTATCTCTGTCCTTCCTCACCTACCTAAGGCATTTTCTTATTTTCTTTAATAAAATCTGATGACCAATTGCTGGACATGAAATGGAAGACAGAACCTCCTCATAGGAATAAAGGGACTCTGGAGAAAAGAAAGAGGCCAGAAGACACAAGAGAGAGAGACATGACTACAGGCTTGGAAGGTATAGCTAGCCATGTGGCTAGTTGCGGCTAGGTGGTCAGGCTAACTTAGATGATCTAGTTGAGAGTCTGCTCAGATAAGGCCTAAGCTTTAAAATATTAAAAGGTCTTGCTGTCTTTATTTTTATAGCTGGCTGGCCGCAAGGATCTTACAACAGTTTTTATTTGTTTGTTTGTTTGTTTATTTATTTAAGCTTATTCCCAATTTTGTCAGTTTATTATAAATTAAACGTATTACTTCTCGGAATAAAAATTTCATATAGAGGATCCAAGATGGCGCCGACCATAGAGCAGTGCATCTGAGTAGTAGGTGAATGAGATTAGTCACTGTGGAGTGAATGTGAGGTCCCCTAGCCAACAGTGAAACACAGACGGTGTCTGAATTCCCACGGCAAACATTGAGACCGGTCACCAGGTAAAACAGCCACACAGTTCCCGGGAACACCACCCTGAGATCAGCCATCTCCGTCACCGGTCTGGAGAAGAGCTCTGGCTAGAGATCTAGCCCAGGAGTGGATCTAGCCCATGGCTCCAGCTACAGACCAGCGGCCCTGCCTGTCTGCCTGATATCCAGCCTGCACTCGGACCTGTACACCCAAGAGGGAAAAACAGCCACACCACAAGAGCAAAGGTAAGCGAGATTATTTTTTCCGGAGTTTCCAACATGGCGGCACAGTGTGCACTGTAGTGGACAGGCAGAGACCTAACCCAGTCACAGCAAAGCAATTAGGAGCCAAGACTGCCTGCAAACAGAGCCCAAGACTGTGTATACTCCACAAATACTGGGGCGGGTGGGTCACTCACCCTAGCACCCAAGCATCTGAGGCAGTCAGCAACAGGCACACTGAGGCCAGCATCTGTTGTGGGTGGAGCTCCCTGCCTGCATAGTCAGCCTAGCTGGGGAGCCAGAACAACTGGGTCAGTGAGAGGAGAACACAGACCCAACCACAGCTCTACCTGCCTTTCTGAGGAGACCTGTCAGCTCCCAGGTCCTCAGAGGCTAGCCTTCTCCCCACTCCAATCCCCTCTATATTAGGTCACAAGCAGTTGAGGAGAGCGGCTGCCACGCCCCTCTCCAAGAGCCAGTCAATTACAGGAACCTGCCCACCATGTGGAGGTAAACACCAGGATCTCAGGATCAGCCAACCCCCAGGGCAGGGAGTTTTCCTGAGTACCAAGGTCAGGTAACAAAAGAAACAAACAGATAACACCTGGGTCCATAGGATGACAAAAGGTCAGCACAAGAACATGGTAAAAAAAAAAACCCAAAACAATAGGATGTCTCCAGATCCTAGCAATAATGCTACAGACAACTCTGGACAGCCGAACACAATTGAAGCAAAGGAAAATGACCTTAATCCTACGCTTATATTAATAATAGAAGGCCTAAGGGAGGAAATAAAATACCTCAGAGAGCAACAACAAAGCACTGCAAAGGAGGTGATAGAAATGAATAAAGCGCTTAAAGGAATGGAAGACCTGAAAAGGGAAGTTGAAGCAATGAAGAAAATCCAATCCGAGACATCCATAGAACTGGAAAACCTTAAGAAAAGAATTGGAACCACAGACACTAGCATCACCAACAGAATACAAGAGATGGAAGAAAGAATTTCAGGCTCAGAGGATAAAATTGAAGAAATGGATACATCTGTCAAAGAAAATGTCAAATCTAAAAAAGTCCTCACACAAAACCTTCAGGAAATCAAGGACACAATGAAAAAACGAAATCTCAGAATAATAGGAATAGAAGAAAGAGAAGAGTCCCACCTCCATGGACCAGAAAATATCTTCAACAAAATCATTAAAGAGAATTTCCCAAATCTAAAAAAAGAGATGCCTATAACTGTACAAGAAGCTTACAGAACTCCAAATAGATTAGACCAGAAAAGAAAAGCTTCCCGCCACATAATAATCAAAACACTAAATGTACAGAACAAAGAAAGAATTTTAAAAGCTGCTAGGGAAAGGGGTGAAATAACATATAATGGCAAACCTATCAGAATCACACCTGACTTTTCTTCAGAGACTCTAAAAGCCAGAAAGGCCTGGACAGACGTCTTGCAGACCCTAAAAAACCACAAATGCCAGGCCAGACTACTATTCCCTGCAAAATTGTCAATCAACATAGATGGAGAAAACAAGATATTCCATGACAAAGCTAAATTCAAACAATATCTATATACAAATCCAGCTCTACAGAAGATGTTGGAAGGAAAACTTCAACCCAAAGAGGTTAACTACACACAAGAAAGCACAGGAAGCAAATAGCATGCCTGCAGTAAAACCAAAAGAAAAGACACTCACTCACATACTATTTCCATCAACATCAAGATGGCAGGAAGTAACAATCACTGGTCATTAATATCTCTCAATATCTTTTTTTTTTTTTTTTGGTTTTTCGAGACAGGGTTTCTCTGTATAACAGCTCTGGCTGTCCTAGACTCACTTTGTAGACCAGGCTGGCCTCGAACTCACAGAGATCTGCCTACCTCTGCCTCCCAAGTGCTGGGATTAAAGGCATGCGCCACCAACGCCCGGCTATATCTCTCAATATCAATGGACTTAATTCCCCAATAAAAAGGCACAGGCTAGCAGAATGGATGTGAAAACAGAATCCCACATTCTGCTGCTTACCAGAAACACACCTCAGCAAAAAAGATAGACATTATCTCCAAGTAAAGGGCTGGAAAAAGATATACCAAGCAAATGGACCCAAGAAAAAAGCTGGAGTAGCAATTCTAGTATGCAACAAATTGGACTTTCAACCAACATTAATCAAAAGAGATGGGGAAGGACACTATATACTCATCAAAGGAAAAATCCACCAAGATGAAATTTCAATACTAAACATCTATGCCCCAAATGTAAGACCACCCACATTCATTAAAGAAACACTACTGAAGCTCAAATCCCACATTGAACCTCACACATTAATAGTGGGAGACTTCAACACACCACTCTCACCACTGGACAGATCAACAATGCAGAAACCAAACAGAGAAATAATGAACCTCACAGATGTCATGAATCAAATGGACCTAATTGATATCTACAGAACATTTCACCCCAAAACAAAAGAATACACTTTCTTCTCAGCCCCTCATGGAACCTTTTCCAAAATTGACCATATAGTCGGTCACAAAGCAAGCCTCAACAGATACAGGAAAATTGAATTTTGTAACTTGAAAATTGAAAATTGTAACTTATCAGACCATCATGGAATAAAGCTAGGCTTCAACAATAACAAAAACAACAGAGTGCCTGCAAAAATATGGAAACTGAACAACTCTCTCCTCAATGACCTCTGGGTCAGGGAAGAAATAAAAAAAGAAATTAAATTCTTCTTAGAACTCAATGAAAATGAAGGCACAACATACCCAAACTTATGGGACACATTGAAAGCAGTGCTAAGAGGAAAGTTTATAGCACTAAGTGCCTTCAAAAAGAAACTGGAGAGTTCCTATACTAGCCTAAAAGCACACCTGAAAGAGCTAGAACAAAAAGAAGCAAACACTCCCAAGAGGAGCAGACAAGAGGAAATTATCAAACTCAGGGCTGAAATCAACAACTTAGAAACAAAAAGAACAATACAAAGAATCGACAAAACCAAGAGCTGGTTCTTTGAGAAAATCAATAAAATAGACAAGCCCTTAGCTAAACTAACTAAAAGGCAGAGGGAAAATACCCAAATCAACAAAATCAGAAATGAAAGGGGGGAAATAACAACAGACATTGAGGAAATCCAAAGAATCGTTAGGTCCTACTTCAAAAACTTGTACTCCACAAAATTGGAAAATCTAAATGAAATGGATGATTTTCTTGATAGATTCCACCTACCAAGGTTAAATCAAGAACAGGTAAACAAATTAAATAGTCCTATAACCCTTAAGGAAATAGAAGAAGTCATTAGAAGTCTTCCAACCAAAAAAAGCCCAGGCCCAGATGGTTTCAGCACAGAATTCTACCAGACATTCAAAGAAGAGCTAACACCAATATTCTTCAATCTCTTCCACAACATAGAAACAGAAGGAATACTGCCAAACACATTCTATGAGGCCACAGTTACCCTGATACCTAAACCTCACAAAGACCCAATGGAGAAAGAAAATTTCAGACCAATTTCCCTTATGAACATGGATGCAAAGATACTTAATAAAATACTTGCAAACCGGATCCAAGATCACATCAAAAATATCATACACCATGATCAAGTAGGCTTCATCCCAGGGATGCAGGGGTGGTTCAACATTAGAAAATCCATCAATGTAATCCACCACATAAACAAGATGAAAGAAAAGAACCACATGATCATCTCATTGGATGCTGAAAAAGCTTTTGACAAAATACAGCATCCTTTTATGAGAAAAGTTAGAGAGATCAGGCATACAAGGACCATATTTAAACATAATAAAGGCAATTTTCAGCAAGCCAATAGCCAACATCAAACTAAATGGAGAGAAACTTAAAGCATTTCCTTTAAAATCAGGGACAAGGCAAGGCTGCCCACTCTCTCCATATCTCTTCAACATAGTACTTGAAGTTTTAGCTAGAGCAACAAGACAACTAAAAGAGATCAAGGGGATACAAATTGGAAAGGAAGAAGTCAAAGTATCATTATTTGCAGATGATATGATAGTATACATCAGGGACCCCAAAAATTCCACCAGAGAACTTCTACAGCTGATAAACTCCTTCAGCAAGGTGGCCGGATACAAAATCAATTAAAAAAAAAATGGTAGCCCTTCTTTTCACAAAAGATAAATGTGCTGAGAAAGAAATAAGGGAATCAACACCCTTCACAATAGCCACAAATAATATAAAATACCTGGGGCTAACTCTAACCAAGCAAGTGAAAGACCTGTATGATAAGAACTTCAAGTCCCTGAAGAATGAAATTGAAGAAGATACCAGAAGATGGAAAGATCTTCCTTGTTAGTGGATAGGTAGGATCAACATAATAAAAATGGCAATCTTACCAAAAGCAATATACAGATTTAATGCGATTCCTATCCAAATACCAACTCAATTTTTTACAGATCTGGAAAAAACAATTCTCAACTTCATGTGGAATAATAAAAGACCCAAAATAGCTAAATCAATCATGTACAATAACAGAACATCTGGAGGTATCACCATCCCGGATGTCAAGCTGTACTACAGGGCAATAGTAATAAAAACAGCATGGTACTTGTATTGAAATAGACCAGTTGACCAATGGAATCGAATTGAAGACCCAGAAATAAACCCACACACCAATGGTCACTTTCGATCCTTTCATGGGTTGCTATTGCAATCTATTTAGGAGTCTGGATAATACAAGTTGACTGGCCAGTCAAGTTCCTGGTCATGTCAAATACTAGGTTAAACAGATAATAAATGGATAAAAATACACAGTTTGCTTGTTCAAAGACAGATAGATGATAGATAGATTTATAAATAAAATAGTAGATGTCTTCAAAACCCTCAGAGGCATACAGAAAATGGCATTTAAAGATGTTTTTATTATTATAAGAATTGTTTGACTTAAAACAGTCAGCTCCTGACAGTTCCCATTTGACTTGGAAGAAGACAATGTGCATCAAAAAAAAATCTCCCATCAGGAGATAATTCCTAAAAAAGAAATCTCCCATTAGGAGATATTCCTACTGGGCAAAAATGCCCCTGCTCTCTCAACAGACTATATACAGTCCAAAGATGGACCAGAGCTTCAGCAGGTAGGTTGATGTCCTGATTCTGCAGAGACAGAATGAGAAAATCCTTATTTTCTG
The DNA here is from genome assembly GCA_907164525.1 of Lophiomys imhausi. Classification (NCBI taxonomy): domain Eukaryota; kingdom Metazoa; phylum Chordata; class Mammalia; order Rodentia; family Muridae; genus Lophiomys; species Lophiomys imhausi. The sequence continues at coordinate 2,410,280 of CAJQZJ010032244.1, forward strand.
CTGCACAATTTAGTCTGTGAAAAATGCTTGGCCAGAAGGCTGAAGATGATGCTCCAACCATATCAAGAGATATTTGAGACTGTCTAGGGAGCAAACTGTCATATTTCTTTTTGGAAGCTGCTCCCCTATGCTTCCTACTCACTGAACTAATAACTTTATCCCTTCTTATGTCTTTGATGGGGTTGAAGGCATAATAGTTATAAAATTTCAATTGAAATTCAGTTGTTTAGGATTTAAAAGGGTATTTTCACGTCTAAATAAAATCTTTAGGTTTATAAAATAGGATATGATAGAAATTAGGTTCATAACTTTAGACATACCAAGATAGATAGATGATTTTTTTCTTCCTCAAGATTGCCTGATACAAATAGGCTAAGCATCATGTGCATAACTTTTATATATGGTTTTCTTGATTGTTTCATATTTGTTCTTACTGTTTTTACTATATGAGTTAAAAAATTAGCATTTTTTTAGACAAAAGGAGGGAATTGTTGGGGTAGTGTTAAGCATTCTAAATGTTAATTAATTGGTCCTGCTTGTTGTCTGTTACTTACATTGACTCTGGTTAAATAAAAGTCGCTTATGGCAAATTAGCTGGGCAGAAAGAGTATAGGAAGGCAGGACTTCCTCAGATCAGCAGGAATTCCGCACACACAGAGACGCTTTTCTCTTTCCACTGGGAGACACAGAAGGAGAAAGACGTCTGGAGAAGTCTGGAAGGTACTCACAGGCACATGTTGGTTTGGGGTTAACTTAGAGTAGCTAATTGAGAGTCTGCCCAGCTAAGGGCTAAGCGTTAAAATATTAAAAGATCTTGGTGTGTTTAATTATTGGGGAAAAGACTGCGGCGGTTTATAGGCCCTCAGTCCAAACAGTCCTGGGCTGTTGGATTCTCAGACTCCCCTTGAGCCCAGGTGAATCTCCCGCCAAGCCACCGGTAATTCTACTGACCTAATATAACAACTTATATTAATTAACAGAGTTTAGGTTATAAGCGGTGTAGGCCACCTTTGGTCCCGGGGCTCTTTTCTCCAGGATAAGTTAGGGAACTGGTGAAGGCACTCAGGCCAGGCCACCTGCTCCTCTGCCAAGCCACCGGCTACTCCATCGGCCACTCTGCCAGCCTAATATTACAGTTTATACTTACTAATAACCACTTTAATTAATTAATTTTCAGTTTTCAACCTATGGTCACTTTTATAAAGAAACAAAAACATACAATGGAAAAAGGAAAGCATCTTCAATAAATGGTGCTGGTCTACCTGGATGTCAACATGTAGAAGAATGCAAATAGATCCATACTTATCACCCTGTACAAAACTTAAGTCTAAGTGGATCAAGGACCTCAACATAAATCCAGACACACTAACATTAATAGAAGAGAAAGTGGGGAAAAGCCTTGATGAACTCACTGGCACTGGTTGCAACTTCCTGAATAGAACACCAATAGCTCAGGCACTAAAACAATCAATAAATGGGACCTTATAAAATTAAAAAGCTTCTGTAAGGCAAAGGACACTGTCCATAGAACAAAACAGCAGCCTACAGACTGGAAAAGGATCTTCACTAATCTAACATCTGACAGAGGGCTAATATCCAAAATATATAAAGAACTGAAGAAATTAAACACCAAAAAATCAAATAACCCCATCAATAAATGGGGTACAGAGCTAAACCGAGAATTCACAGAAGAGGAATCTCTAAAGGTTGAGAGGCATTTGAGGAAATGTTCAACATCTTTGGTCATCAGGGAAATGCAACTTAAAACAACTCTGAGATTCCATCTCACACCTGTCAGAATGGCTAAGATCAAAAATTCAAATGATAGCACATGCTGGCAAGGATGTGGAGAAAGGGGAACACTCCCCCATTGCTGGTGGGACTGCAAACTTGTGCAACCACTTTGGAAATCAATCTGGAGATATCTTAGAAAATTGGGAATAAATCTACCTCAAGACCCAGCCATACCTCTCTTGGGCATATATCCAAAAGATTCTAAAGGAAACCACAAGGACATTGCCTCAACAATGTTCATAGCAGCTTTATTTGTAATAGCCAGAAACTGGAAACAGCCCAGATGTCCTTCAACTGAAGAATGGACTAAAAAAAAAAACTGTGGTACATTTACACAATGGAATACTACACAGCTATCAGAAATGAGGAAATCATGCAACTCAAAACCAAATGGATGGAACTAGAAAAGCTCATCCTAAGTGAGCTGATGCAGTCCCAGAAAGATAAACATGGTATGTATTCCCTTATAAATGGATATTAACCATACATCAGAGGACAACTATCCTACAACCCACACACCCAAATAGATAGAAACCTATCACATCTATCCTAGGAAAAATTCTACCCACCAGTGAGTAATGGAATCTGCTGCAGGTTAGTGGAACACCACACCCTAGATGGTGTGCCTTATCAAGCTCCAGTACAAGTGGAAGCTCTTGGCCCTCACATGACCATGACACAAGATCTGAGGGAGTATCATATGTGAGGGCCCACCTCATCTTAGGAGAAGGAGAGGAGCAAGGAGAGAGGGAGGGAGTGAAGGAGGGAGGGAAGGAGAGAGGGAGGGAAGGAGAGAGGGAGGGAAGGAGAGAGGGAGGGAAGAAGAGAGGAAGGGAAGAGCCAGGAGGGGAGGAGGGAGGAAACTATGTTCTAGAAGTAAATAATACTTTTTTAAGAAAAGAGTTAATAAGCTTAAAAATATAATAAAAATACAATATAAAATTTTCAAACTATAATTTACCAAAGGTATAATTGCCTTACTGGCATGAAAAGAAAATGGCCTTAATTTCAGATTAGAATGTTAGACTGCAGGTGGCCACAGAGATTACACAAAGTTGATAGCAGCTTAAAAGTTCTTTTTTTGTTTTTGTTTTTGTTTTTTTTTTTGTTTTTTTGTAGAGGTATAGGCTATTTCCATGGTTTGGCATTAAAAAGCAGGTAACAGGCTTAAAACACTGTAAATAAATTAAAGGTGACAGCTGTTCAACCTGGTTTTACAAACCTCCAAGAGTTGAAAAAACTTAGACCTAAGGTAAAATAATGCACGGTGTTAGCCCATGCCTTTACCTCCAGCAGAGACAGGAGGATCACTATAGAGTTAGTTGTCTTATAAATTCTAGAGTTACAAGAAACAGGGTGGTGAAGGTGCACACCCTTAGTCCCATCATTGGAGAAGAATACACCCTTAATCCCAACACACTAGAGACACAAACAGGCAGATCTCAGAGCTCAAGGTCAGCCTGATACAAAACAAACTCTAAACAGAGAAAAACTTTGATCCAGGGGTGGAGGAGCACATCTTTAATCCCATCAGTTGGGAACCACATGTCTTTGATCCCAAAACTTAGAATCCAGAGACAGGCACATAGAATTTGGAAGGATTTAAGTTTAAAAGCTACTTACATAAGGCAGGCTGCAATTCAAACAAATTGTCCTTTGAGATCTCAAAATATATACACTAAAGGTTTGTTTAGCTTCAAAATATCAAAATAATTCCTTCTTTAAACCTGATTGAAAGGTAATACTTTATATATTGTCCAAAAAACAAATTTGCTCCAGGAAAAATATTACCTGACACCCCCCCCCAAAAAAAAAAAAGTAATTGTCCCAGAGTTAGGATTAGGGCAGGGCTCTGTTCTTATCTTTCCAGGAGATTTAAAGCATCCATTCAAGGAATCCAGGGACAACTGGACAACAGAAACCTCAGCAGAAAACAGATCAGACACCAAAGAAGATGAGTGGCCCAAATGATCCAGCCTTGCAGACTTCTTCAATAGCAGTTTCCTCAAAAGTCTATAACCACAACAACTCAAAATCGCTAAGATCGTTCAGCTCCACAGACTACTCCAGCCAGATCTTCAGTAAAGTTCTGAAGATCAGCTTCTGTCTATGAACTTCGTAGGTCATCTAAATAGCTGAGCACAAAGGGACTGAACATCAAATGATTCTATTAACATTTTTAACCATTTTTCCATTCTTATTTGGGCCCCAAACAGGTTTACTACGTCCCAAATCAGCAGGAAGTCATTTTAAGAGAACAACGTCCCATCCCCAGAAGGTGGGGAGGGTGTTCTCCCCCTTTGGTTATTTGATAGATAATAGAAAATTTTGTTATTTAGGGGAAAAGACTACAAGCTGTTAAATGGTCTTGTTAAATGGGTTTTAGAGGTTAGACCCAGGGACTTCTCTCTTTTGCTTTTCTGTATCCTCCTTTCTCTCCTATATAGGAGTGAACAGACTTGAGAAAAATAGGACATAGACATAGTATAGGAAAGATCAAGAAAAAAGGACAGATTATTGAATATGGCCTTATACCTTTGTATATTGATACAAAATTAATATTATATTTGGCTAAATTGGTATTGATCATTGTATATTAATGCAAAATTAACATTGCATTGGGCTACATCGGTATTGATCTTTGTATATTGATACAAAATTAAGATTATATTTAGCCACAATGGTATTGACCCTTGTATATTGATGTAAAATTAAGATTGTATTGGGCTTCATCGGTATTGATCTTTGTATATTGATACAAAATTAAGATTATATTTGGCCACATTGGTATTGATCTTTGTATATTGATACAAAAATAAGGGTAATGCTTCTTAAAGGTATTGTTCCTAGTAATGCTTAAAAATGAAATGTAAAGTTTTGTCCTATTGCTACCAACTGTCATAAACTGTTTAGGATAATTAAGAAATGCAAACTAATAGTCATGCAAACGTGTCATTTTGTTAGTTACTATGACAGTCTATCACAGTTATTTTCTAAGCTACTCAGAATTCAAGTTGCTAAGAGACAAGCAATATTTGCTTATCTAAATATAAGAGATAGATAGGGCATCTTCAAAAACCTCAAGAGATCTGCAGAATATGGCATTCAAAGATGTTTTCTTAACTTAAGATTTTTTGATATCGAGACATGTCAGCTCCTGACAGCACCCACTATTCTACTCCAAGTAGAAGATGAGCATCGAAGAATCTCCAGTGGGAGATGACTGAATTGGTGGTAAGCCTTTCTTTTGGCAAGAAAAACCCCTTGCTTCAACTGTAGACAGAATGCTGTCCAAAAAGGACAAAACTTGGAAGCAGATAAGTCGACATCCTAGCTCTGCCAAGACAGGGTAGGAAAGTCCTTCATAACTCCTGCTCTACAACCAATGTCTGTCAGAGAAACAGGTCCAATGGCTGAAGATTGATGCTGTAATGTATGGAGAGAAAATGGGAACTGTCCAGGCAGCCACTGGTATGTCATTTCTTAGTTTTGGAAGCTGCAGGCCCTGCACTTCCTATATAATCAGATATATTTATCCCTCTCAGGTCTCTGAGGTGGTTGAAGAATAGATAAATTCTCGTAGTCTCATAGTTAAATTTTGAGTTGTTTAGGAATCAAGAGGGTGTTCTGGATCTAAGAAGATATTTTTAAAATTGTGAGGCAAGTTAGTATGAAAGCTGAGTTAGATATAGAACTTTAAACTCATGGAGATGGTTAGATGGTAGAATGTTAAAGTCAGGTGCCAAATACATATGGACTGGACATTGGGAATGTATGCTAAGCCATATAACTCTCATAATTGTGGCCTATTTATTTCTGTTGTTTTGTATTGTATTTATAGTTATAAGAAAAAGAACCATTTGTTGGACTGAAAGGGAGAGCTGTTGGGGGGAAAAAGAAATACCGTAAACTAAAAAAAAAAAAAAAAAAGGACACATGGGGGAACCCAGAACATGTGACTGAGATCATTAAATAAACATTTCTTCTACTTCAGAAGCTATCTTAAAAAAAAAATCATATAATGAGATTCTATAGAGCAAATGAAAAATTATGTTGCTAGACAATTTGAAAATATTTTCCTAAGTACCTAAGAAGATGATCTGGTAGTTAAAAACCCTGGCTGCCCTCCCAGAAGAACTGAGTTCAGTTTCCAGCACCCACATGGTAGTTCACAACTGGTACAACTCCAGTTTCAAGGGATCTGACTTTGTCTTCTGACTTCTATGGACATTGCACATACATACATACAGGCAAAACAGTCATGCGCATAAACTAAAAATGAATAAGTGTTAAGGATATATATGCATGTACTTGATTGAAATAGAAAAGGAAAGAGAGATCAACCATACACTAAACCCTGGGTAAGAAAAAATCTTGAAGAAGTTAGCAATTTTAACTTTTTGCTCATTCATCTTGAAATCTGATCCAATGCCTCTATATTACTTTGAAAAGTTACATTAAAAATAATTCCTAAAAAAGAAAAAAAAAACAAGTTAACAGAGAGCTAACACTTATTGAGTGTACAATAAATATGAATGAGTCTCAGTCATATAGACGTGTTCAAATATATGTGTTTGAAGGGAACTCCACCTTAATTATGATTTCATTTGACTTGGACTCTGCATAAAATGTCTACTAAATTTAAATATGTACAAAGAAACAAGAAAAATGCATTGGAGAGCACTGTGTCTGTATCCACAGAGTTTACGATAAAAGAAAAAGTGGGTGGTTCTGAAATGAGTGAGGGGAGTATTCTCCACACACCTGAGAGAGCTCCCCAGATAATGAGCTCATGCTAGGTCCCTGAAGGCTGAAGAAATCTTTTTTTTAATGTATTTATTTATTGCTTCAGGCTACATCTCCATCATATTGTCCTCTTTCCACCCCTCCCAGTCCCACCCTCCCACATTCTACCCCCTAACCCTTCCATCCCACTCCTCTGGAGTGGAGTGTCCCTACATAACAGTCCCCCGCCCCAGTTCAGCAGTCATATGAGGGCCACGAGCCTCCTCATACACTGGGGGCCTACAAGGAAGCACCACTAGGGCAAAGTGTCTCATTGACAGGGGGAAAAAAGTCTATGTCCATGTTCCGTTTGGTGTATTGGTTATAGAATAAATATCCTGTAATGTATGGCTAAAATCTGACTATAAGTGAATAGATGTCATGTGCATCCTTCTGAGTCTGGGTTAGCTAACTCAGGATGAGCTTCTCTAGTTCCATCCATTGGCTGCAAATTGCATGATTTCATTGTTTCTGGTAGCTGAGTAGCATTCCATTGTGTAGATGTACCACAGTTTTTTTTTTATCCATTTGTGGGTTGAGGGACATCTGGTTGTTTCCAATTTCTAGCTATTACAAATAAGGCTGCTATGAACATAGATGAAGAAACTTCTTTGTGATTCGGTGAGGAGTCATTTGGATGTATACCCAGAAGTGGTATGGCTGGGTCCTGAGGCAGAGCTATTCCAAGTTTTCTAAGATATCTCCAGACTGACCTCCATAGTGGTTTCACAAGCCTTCACTCCCACCAGCAATGGAGGAGGGTTCCTCTTTCTCCAAACCCTCATCAGCATGTGCTGTCATTTGAGTTTTTGATTTTAGCCATTCTGACAGGTGTGAGATGGAATCTTAGAGTCGTCTTGAGTTGCATTTCTCTGATGGTTAAGGATGCTGAGCATTTCTTCAAGTGTCTCTCAGCCATTAGGAATTCCTCCTTTGTGAATTCTCTGTTTAGCTCTTTTCCCCATTTTTTTGATTAGATTATTTGGTTTCTTGGCATTTAATTTCTTGAGTTCTCTGTAAATTTTGGATATTGGCCCTCTGTCAGATCCTGATTCCTAAACCACACAAAGACCCAACAAAGAAAGAGAACTTCAGACCAATCTCCCTCATGAACATAGATGCAAAAATACTTAATAAAATACTAGCAAACCGAATTCAAGAACACGTCAAAGGTATCATACACCATGATCAAGTAGGCTTCATCCCAGGAATGCAGGTATGGTTCAACATATGAAAATTCATCAACATAATTCACCATATAAACAAGATGAAAGAAAAAAACCACATGATAATCTCGCTAGATGCAGAAAAAGCATTTGACAAAATCCAGCACCCCTTCATGCTAAAAGTCCTGGAGAGAACGGGCATACAAGGACCATACCTAGAAATAATAAAGGCAATGTACAGCAAGCCAGTAGCCAACATCAAATTAAATGGAGAGAAACTTGAAGCATTTCCTCTAAACTCAGGGACAAGACAAGGATGTCCACTTTCACCATATCTCTTCAATATAGTACTTGAAGTTCTCGCTAGAGCAATAAGACAACTAAAGGACATGAAGGGGATAAACATCGGAAATGAAGAAGTCAAATTATCCCTATTTGCAGACGATATGATAGTATACATAAGAGACCCCAAAATTTCCACCTGAGAACTCTTACAGCTGATAAACACCATCAGCAAGGTGGCTGGATGCAAAATTAATTCAAAAAATCAGAAGCCCTTCTTTATATAACAAATAAATGGGCTGAGAAAGAAATCAGGGAAACAACTCCCTTCACAATATCCACGAACAATATAAAACACCATCTCTAACCAAGCAAGTAAAGGACCTGTACAACAAGAACTTCAAGCCCTTGAAAAAAGAAATTGAAGAGGCCATCAGAAGATGGAATGATCTCCTATGCTCATGTAGGATCAACATAATAAAAATGGCCATCCTACCAAAAGCAATATACAGATTCAATGCAATTCCTATTAAAATACCAACACAATTCTTTATAGACCTGGAAAGAGCTATTCTCAATTTCATATGGAACAACAAAAAACCCAGAATAGCTAAATCAATCCTGAACAATAAAAATCACCATCCCCAATTTCAAGCTATACTACAAAGCAACAGTAATAAAAATAGCATGGTACTGGTATAGAAACAGACCAGTGGATCAATGGAATCGAATTGAAGACACAGAAATGAACCCACACACCTATGGTCACCTAATTTTTGACAAAGACCAAAACCGCACAATGGAAAAAGGATAGCATCTTCAACAAATGGTGCTGGTCCAATTGGATGTCCACATAAAAGAATGAAATTAGACCCATACTTATCACCTTGTACATAACTTAAGTCCAAGTGGATCAAAGACCTTAACATAAGGCCGATCACAGTAAATCTACCAGAAAAGAAAGTGGGAAAAACCCTTGAACTCATTGGCAGTAACAACTTCCTGAACCAACAGCTCAAGACCTAAGACCAACAATCCATAAATGGGACCTCATGAAACTGAAAAGCTTCTGTAAGGCAAAAGATACTGTCATCCGAACAAAATGGCTGCCTACCAATTGGGAAGAAATTTTAAAACAGGGCAGGATTAAAGATAGGTAGGGTTGTGAAGAAATACCTTTCACTTTCAGATGAGGTAGGGATGTTATGAAAGTTAGACAGAAGATGGGGATCCATGAACCAAGTGGAATTCCTCATAACTGTATAATTGCACGGCTCCTTTATCACTCTCCCAACTTTTAAACACTTACACGGGTATTGAAAAAGAAAAACACTCTTTCCTGCTTTTTTTTCAGGTCATTTGTTTTCTGTTTGCTCCATAACCATTACAGAGTAAATCGGAGGGCAACTCCCAGTTATTAAGACTTACACACCCAGATAATGGGTGGATTTAGGGTTCTACTTGAGAGTGCTGTGCTTTAGAACATTCTTTCAAAATAGGCTTTGCTCAGGCTTGCATTTGAAACAAGATGCCACAAAAGATGACTGTGAACCAATCCACTCTACTGTCTGTTGAAATAACTTGTTTCTGACCTAATTGGCTGACACATTCATATTGACTTATATTTTTCATTCTTTTTTTTTGCTTTTATTGCTTTTTAATGAAAGATGACAGTGAGCCTAATTTTCTTGCAGATACCCTTAACTAGTTTAAGATTTTTTTTGTTCACATATGTGAAGTCTAAGATGGAAGCATTTACTAAATTATATGCACGTAGACTTCATGATCGTGTGATTGCCTAAAGTCTGTTTTTAATGACCTGTATATTGCTTTAAAACTGACTACAATGACGGGTGTGCATATCTACTCAGGGAAGCTCTCCTCACCTACCCACAAACACTCTTCCCCATAAACTTCTGTATGCTGGCATTCTAGGACTGGTTTTCAAATTTTAAAAGAGAACTACAAGTCAACAATACACTTTTCCTAAGAGCACAAAAATGCAGTTCTTATTTTAAAACTCCAAGCAATTTATCCATTACCTAGGGTTTTCTGAAATAACAACAGTCAAGGTTTCAATATAAGAAAGCTGTTTCCTGAGGGGGAGGAAAACATCTAGAAGTAAAGATACTTTAGTTGAATTTCACACACACAAAAAAGTGTTATCTGATATCCTAAATTTTCCTTGTTGGCTTTCAGATGTGCAATTTAAAAGTTATAAAAGTAAAAATCAAATCACAAAGAATAAATTCACTTTCTTATTTGGTTTGGATTAAAGAGTCAATGGAAAGTGTGAGGTTGATAAAATAGCATCTATGTTCCCGTCTTGTGATCCCTGAACCAGTATGTAGAAGATGTGAGCAGAAACGATGGGTTTGAGGACCTAGCAACCACAGTAAGTCATAAAAGGCTTCAAATTGGATCAACTATAGCTCCAGGAGCCACCCTCCATCCGTGTGGTCTTTATTATTTAGAAACATCTATGAGAAACCTAAATTGCAAATTTTAAGCCTCTAGCAACAATTATACAAACACTTAAGTATAATGAATTCTCCAAAATGGTATGTTTTAGCTATATATTAAATTGTAGAACTGTCAGAGTCCATATTTCAGTTATTTTAAAAGCCTATTTAAAGCATTTACATTCCCCTAAAACTGACTAGTGGTGGTTGTACATATTCATGAATATACTGAAATCTATTGAAGAATAGGCTTTAAGGGGTGGGTTGTATAGTTATGAATTATATACCTCCAGAAAGCTGCTTTTAAAATATGTCAGGTGTCTGTCACTACACCAAATTTTTTAGAGGGTTATAAATTAATTTTTTTACATCTAAAAGAAGTCTCCTCTCCAGCATTTCCATTATAAGCTCTGTGATGTCTCTCTTTCCTGACATCAGCGTGTGAATATTACATCACTACATATTGGGTACTATAATTCAACTCTATTTTATGGACATCTTCCATGTATTAAGGACGTTGGAAGTCTATATGTGACTAGGACAGGTAAAATTTCTTGACTAAATGGAAATTCTAATGTGGTAAAGGCTCACAGTAAAGAAACATGGAAGCAAACAGAGGGAGATTAGCTAAAAAAGTGAGGCATCATGGCATGCATCATGAGACCTGAGCAAGTGGGCATGGGCTTCAGAGTCTAGAAAAGTGGGTCGTGACCCTTTCACAGGAGTTGCATAGCAGATATTTACGTTATGATTCACAGCAACAGCAGAATTACAGTTATGAAGAAGCAACAAGAATACTTTTATGGTTGGGGTCACCACAGCATGAGAAACTGTATTAAAGGGTCGCAGCATTAGGAAGGTTGAGAACTGCTGTTCTGGAAACAACAGTTTCCAGGGTACACATCTCCTATCTGGGAATTGATCCCTGTGGGGGACAGGTATGTGTCCATCAGGAGTCGTAGAGGGCTGGGGTATGTGTCTGAGCATTACTGCAGAGAGGTGTGATAGAAAAAAGGGAAGGCTGCTGTTTCCCTCTGTTCTCTACACTTAAGGGGGCAGAGATGTTTTGCTATTTGGCTACTTCATAGGTCTATTGGGGCAGAAATTAGCTTATGGAGGCACAGAAAAGAAAATAGTGATTGCCTATTACAATGTAAATGAGCATTTTCTGGTTTTTAGTATTCTTAATTAAAGTACAATTATATAATTTCCACCTTCCCTTTCATCACTCCAACCTCCCCCATGTCCCCTCCCACACCCTTTTGCCTGCTCACTTCTTTCAAATTCATGGCCTCTGTCTCTTTGTTAATAACAATAACTGATATTATTTGATCTTTTACCACTATAAAAGACACAAGTTCAATAATTTTCCCTATAGAATATTTACTAGTTTTGTATTTATTGGTAATATTATCTCAGTACTTCTGACTATATTGTGTATATACTATATATCTCCTTACATCTTTCAGACTCTCTTTTTATGTGAATATCCTATTGCTTCATAAGGCCATGGATTAACATCACACTATCATTTAAATTTGATCATAGCTGTGTATGAGAAGGAGTTTTCAATAGAATGGTCAGGAAGTGCTGGGTGGTAGCTAGAGGATAGGATAGAGAAAGATTGTCAACTTCAGATAATAATGTTCCAGGGAAAAGAAAAGACAAAGATAGTAAAGGAAATCACGAGAGAGAGAGAGAGAGAGAAAGGGAAGCAATAAAATTACATCATCTCCTCCTCTCTCTCCTCCCTTCAACCCCTTGCTCCCTCTAAAATTCATGGTCTCCTTTTAAAAAAAATTATTGTTACATATATGCACACAAACATATAAAATCAACCTGCTGAATATGTTTGATGTTGCCTGTGTGTTCATGATCTCAGGACTGATCACTTGGTGCTAGATAGTTAGTTAAGGAGTTCATACCTGGGGAAGACACATTTTCCCTCTTTCAGCAATTGTTAATTGCTGGTAGTTCTTTGTCTAGCCCTTTGTTGCCTTGTGAGATTGCCCTCCTCCACATTAACATGTCTGTTGCTGTTGTCCTTATTCTGGTGGTCTGATTTAGGCAGCCATATTGCTGAGAGATCGTGGATATTGCTTCTAATGTGTATTGGTCACAAGAAATATGGCTAGTTGACTAAATCAAGGATTGCAAGACCATTTATTTCTCCTTTACAAGACACCTCAGTCATTGTCTTAATCAGCTCCCTACTCCTACTTTACAAGACAAGAAGGCCCCACCCTCTTCCAGCACACAGCACAGTGAATCATGCAAGAGACAGCCTGGTCTTCCAAGAATGTTCTGACATGTTGCTTTAAATTTTTCATCACAGAGAGTAATAATTTACTCATACCTTTGTTTCAGCAGCACAGACAGGGCAAATGATCAAGATGAGGACACAAAGCACTATGAGGACCTCACACATGGCTGCCTCTTCCTACGGTCATGAATGCATCTCAGCACCATTGATAGATGGAAGGCAAGATGCAGAGAATTGGGACCAAATGTTGCTCTTGGGAATCCATGGCAGTAGCCAGGAGGAAGAGGATGAAAGTACAAGGTAAGAATGGGAAGCCCTGAGCCCTTTGCTCCTTTTAACTTGTGATAGGCTCTACAAGTGCCGGTATTTGGGATGCAGACAAAAGAAAAACAGCTAACAAAAAAAAAATCTAGGTCCCTGTTCCCTTTGGTGCGTTGGTTGTAATATAGTTATCCTGTACTAAATGGCCAAAATCTGACTATAAGTGAACAGATGCCATGTGCATCCTTCTGAGTCTGGGTTAGCTCACTCAGGATGAGCTTCTCTAGTTCCATCCATTTGGCTGCAAATTGCATAATTTCATTGTTTCTGATGGCTGAGTAGTATTCCATTGTGAAGATGTACCACAGTTTTTTATTCTTTGGTTGAGGGACATCTGGGTTGTTTCCAGTTTCTAGCTATTATAAATAAGGCTGCTATGAACATAGATGAGGAAACTTCCTTGTGATTCGGTGAGGAGTCATTTGGATGTATACCCAGAAGTGGTATGGCTGGATCCTGAGGCAGAGCTATTCCAAGTTTTCTAAGATATCACCAGACTGACCTCCATAGTGGTTGCACAAGCCTGCACTCCCACCAGCAATGGAGGAGGGTTCCCCTTTCTCCACAACCCCTCTAGCATGTGCTGTCATTTGAGCTTTGATCTTAGCCATTCTGACAGGTGTGAGATGGAATCTCAGGGTCATCTTGAGTTGCATTTCTCTGAAGGTTAAGGATGCTGAGCATTTCTTCAAGTGTCTCTCAGCCATTAGGAATTACTCCTTTGTGAATTCTCTGTTTAGCTCTTTTCCCCATTTTTTAGTTGGATTATTTTTTGGGTTTTTTTGTTTTGTTTTGTTTTGTTTTCTCTCCCTGGCAATGAGACACTTTGCCCTAGTGGTGCTGCCTTATATGCCCCCAGTGTATGAGGAGGCTCTTGGCCCTCATATGACTTCTGAACTGGGGCAGGGGACTATTATGTAGGGACACTCCACTCCAGAGGAGTGGGATGGAAGGGTTAGGGGGTAGAGGGTGGGAGGGCAGGGCTGGGAAGTGTGGAAAGAGGACAATATGATGGAGATGTAACCTGAAGCAATAAATAAATAAATTTATTTTTTAAAAAAAGAAAAAGAAAAGCAGCTAACAAAACACTTTCAGGTGGAATGCAGTCATTCTATAACAACCAGCAAGAGTGGCCTCCACTGTGAGGGATCGATGAAATGTGTCACTGGGCTTTAAAAGTTAAACCAAGGAGAAAAACTGAGGACATGATATGGCTGTCTAGCTTACTGCAATTAAATTTACTAACTTGCCCTGTGAAATTCCATGGGTGGAAGTGTTCTTTGAAAAGTTTATGGTGTCAGGATTGGATATGAATGTTCCTTGGGTTAGTATTCATTTCTCCAAATTATTCCAACTTACCCTGGATGTTCCAGCAGTATTTCCCCAAAGGATTTCGTTATGTAGAGCAAAGAGTCAAATTCAATAATTTTGCATATTATAGGTAAGTATTCTACCAATGGGCCACACTTCAAATAAAATATATATGTTATATTTATGTTTTGCAGAATGTTTTTAAGGAAGCAACCTTGAAATATTTGTAATCCAGTAATGAAGAGGAGTGAATTGTATTTGCCATGTGACCATCAAAATACCTATTTAAAGGAAGATGTATAATTGTCTCATCCTTTTCCATCTACTATACATGATAAACTAAGTACTTAAAGGGCATGCATGCCAATTCAAACTATCAGTAGGGAACTTTCTCATCCACATGGTCAAATACTTTCCTGAATGAGGCAGATATCAAAATACACAAAGCTAAGCACCACCATGCTGTGTTCTCACAGTCTGCTGAAAACTTGAGTACAAATTATATACTTTGCAGATAAGTCAGTATAAAGCATATTTTGCATATGAGAGTTAGCACAGTACATATATTACATGCTTCACACACTAAAATGCACCTCACATCGAAGCTTTTGTTGGAAGGGTGTGACATCAATGGAAAGTAAAGGGGGGAATAAAACACTTTACAAAGTTTATAACTATCCAAATGTTTTTATGCAAATATATGGGCTTTGGAAACATTGGCTTGAAATAAAAAAGAAGTTTATAATTAACTCCTTTGTCAAAATGTTTTAAAGCAGCCAACCCTGGGGGGGGGAAATAGCACAGTCCACTGGCAGTTAGAGAAGCAATCCTTCGTTTTCCCAGGAAACATCTCACACCTGTTTCTAGGATTTGTTCCTTTGGATGGAATCCATGCATTTGGGTCACTGATAATTTTTGCTTCCTCTTTATTTCTGCCCACTTCAGGAGTTGAGCATAACTACTACGCCCAGGTGGTCTAGAAGCTGTCATCAGTTTTGAGCTGTGGGAGACCTGAGCTGAGCTGATGGTGGCAGCGGATGTGTTGATTAACAAAGGATGCCACCCACCACCTTCTTAAAAACACAGACCACACAGTCCTACTTTCTCTATTCATGTAGTTGTCTAATGAGTAGCACAAATGGAATTTAGCTTCTTCAAAGAAACTGATGTAGCCACTTTCAACATAAACATGAACAGTTAGGCTCCAAGAAAAACAGGTGGTGTTATGTCTCTTCTTCAGCTTCTGGAATCCAGCTAAAGACCACCTGGCATGGAAAGTGTTAGACACTTTAATGGAGTCATTTCCATGATGCTGTGGAGCCTTTTCTACTTCCATTTTGTAATTAATTTTAACGCCATTTGATTGAAAGCTACAGATTTGGAGATAAACTGGATCATTCCCAGTATGAAGACAAAATATATTCATCAGTGTTTATTCTGAGAGTTCAAAACTGTCCTTATAAGAGTCACAAGCAGAGTGACAAAGCCAGATAACCCATCAGTTACACTTGATGAATGATAAGTATTAGAGTTTTCAGAGGCAGATTGTTGCTAAATCTCACCAAGAAGACTTAAATTAAAACTTGTGAGATAAAATGCTATTAGAGACGCTGGTTAAGGCATTAGCTTCTAAACTAACCATGGGCTAGCAGAAGCGAGTGGAGTGGACAGAGTACCTACTCATTGGAAGATTAAAAAAAAATAGATCAAAAATGGCACTTGTGTTCAGAGATTTCCAGCCATTCTAACAACCTGGATGAGACGTATTCAGGATGGGTGGCTGTGGTGGGGCTGGCATGAGGTGAGTAGGCAGGCATTGACTCTTGAGGTCATCATGCCTACATTTGGTGGGTCAAGATTTGCCTAAGTGTCTGCATAGTCATTAAAACATTTTAAACTACAATTCATATGATGACATACACATTTTAGATAATCTTCTCAGAATCTTACCTTGATTGGGAGAGTGTTTGGTTATAGGAAGGATTGCAGTGAGGTAGTGATACTGAGAATAAATAGAAAGACTAATTTAAAACCTGGAGAAGGGCATTCCTAGTAACTTTCTGATAAAATCATATGTAGGTTTCTAAGTGACTGGTAAGTATCAGTCAGTTAGGCTGCCATAATAAAAGGCACAGGTTGGGTGACTTAACAGAAGTTTATTCATCACAGTTCAGGAAGTCAAGAGGGATCCCTGAGGTTGCCCTCCTTGACTCATACATATACAATTGCCTTCTTCTCTCATATGGCCTTTTCTCCATTCCTATTGGCCGAGGGACCCATCCTTATGACCTCTTTAACCTTAATTATATTGTTAAAAACTCCTCTTCCAAACCTCAACCCAAAAACTTTGAGGAAACAGTTTGGTCCATAATACAACATAAACATTGCTCTAAAATTGTAGAGAGTGTGAACCACGTGACTGGATCTGCGGCTATAGCAATGGAGATTATATGGTCTATAACTAACAAAGGCAGTTGAGATACCAGGAGTTAAGAGTCATAGAAACATGGATGGGATGGCACCTAAAGAAAGGCAAGGCAGAAGCCATTACCCTTTAAATGTATTTTTTATTATAAATATTGAGCGATCTCAAAAGAAAATAATGGATTCCAAATAAAACTCCTGGATTCACTAAGTATCCTTGACCTAAAATGAAAAATGGATTAGATAACAAATAAAATTCATAAAAATGTAAACTCTAAATCTCCAAAGGGAAGATACTGTATAGATAGATAGATAGATAGATAGATAGATAGATAGATAGATAGACAGACAGATAGATAGATGACAGATAATAAATTTTAATATTTAATCAATAAGTATAGATATGATAGATGATAGATACATAGAGATAAATTAACCCATTGCAAGGATTAAATTATACTGTTAACAATTTACAACTACTTTTGTTGCCTAAAAAATTTCAACTTAATACAAATAAATTCATGAAGAAAAGCTTAAGAGCTCTATATCTGAAGCTTTCAATATGTCTATAGTGTGGTATGCATGAAACTATAAGTAGGGCTAAGAAAGAAAAAGGTTTCCTTTCCCACTGCAGATATATGACATAAGAAGTAGACAGGTGAGCTAGGATTTCTTCAGTATCTATGATGTCAAGTGTGAATAACCAAAGCTTGTTCTGCACTTCCTGTTTATTCAGATATATTTATCCTTTTCAGATCTCTGATATGGTTGAAGACTAGATAATTATAGTCTCACAGTTAAGTTTTAAGTTGTTTAGGAATTAAAAGTTTGTTCTAGGTATAAACTTAAAAACTTAAGTTGGTAATGCAAGTTAGGATGGAAACTGAGTTAGGTATAGAACATTAAACTCATCAAGATAGATAGATAATAGAATATTATTATTAGTTGTCAAATACATATGGACTGGACATTGGGAATGTATGTTATTCCTTATAATTTTCATAATTGTTGCATGATTGTTCTTAATGTTCTGCATTGTATTTATTTTATAAGAAAAAGAGTCCTTTATTGGACTAAAAGGAGGAGATGTTGAGGGGAAGATACATCTTAAATTAAAAAAACAAAAAAGACTAGTACAGAGAGGGAGAAGAGGGTAGAACATGGAACCAGGAGGGGAGGAGAGAGGGGGCTGTGATTGAGATGTAACTTGAAGAAGTAAATAAATCTTGAAAAAAAAAAAGAGCGAATAACCAGGGTTGTAAAGTTTTGCCAAAGTTCCAAATGCAAGAAAATCAAATTTGTGTCAGTGTCTCAGTGCCTGTGTGCTTTTGTAGCTTCCCAGGCTTCCACTGCTTCTTTTTTTTTTTTTTAATGTTTATTTATTACTTCAGGTTACATCTCCATCATAGTGCCCTCTTTCCACCCCTCCCAGACCCACCATCCCATCCTGTACCCCCTAACCCTTCCATCCCACTCCTCTGAAGTGGAGTGTCCTTACATAACAGTCCCCCGCCCCAGTTCAGCAGTCATATGAGGGCCAAGAGCCTCCTCATACACTGAGGGGCTACAAGGCAGCACCACTAGAGCAAAGTGTCTCATTGACAGGAAAAAAAGTCTATGTTCCTGTTCCATTTGGTGCATTGGTTGTAGTATAGTTATCCTGTAGTATATGGCTAAAATCCGACTATAAGTGAATAGATGCCATGTGCATCCTTCTGAGTCTGGGTTAGCTCACTCAGGATGAGCTTCTCCAGTTCCATCCATTTGGCTGCAAATTGCATGATTTCATTGTTTCTGATGGCTGAGTAGTATATTCTTCTGTTGAGGGACATCTGGGTTGTTTCCAGTTTCTAGCTATTACAAATAAGGCTGCTATGAACATAGATGAGGAAACATCCTTGTGGTTTGGTGAGGAGTCATTTGGATGTTACTGCTCAGCCAGGCCCTTCAATGTCTCTGTTTTCCCAGAAATGTTCTGAATCAGAGTTTGAGAGTAGACCCTCTCAAACACTTCAGCTTCAAAACTGCTCTCTTGCCTTAAAAATCAGCTCTGTAATTGCAATAAATGAATGTTGCCTTGGAGTCTTATCCACCTTGTTGTTATATAGTAACTTCAAATCTAACTTAGCAGCATACAAGTGCAAATCTTCATCTTCTTCCAACTATGGACCACTCCACCCACCTACATGGCCATACAAGCTGTGTAACAGCTCTGACGTTTTCACATAATACGTACAGCATCATGGGTGTTTCCTGAGGCCAGTCTGTGAGAATGTCACCTTTGAGTTAGGGTCATAGATCCATTTGTGACAGACACTAAGTCTGGACACAGGGAGGGTTGCCTGTAATCTGGCCAGGGCCAGTCATATGCTGATTCTGGTGTACTGCCCATTCTGCGACTTGAAGCTCTTGTCACACAACAATTCAACCTCCTGTTTCTTTGCTGAGCAAATGCTTTGATCTTGTACTCTCCTCTTTTCTTATTTCACTTCCTCTTCTCTTTGTTCACTGGTTGCATGCTTACACTGTGCCTAAGTATTCAGTTTGGAACAAAATAAATTTTGGAGGTAGGAATTAATAATTAAGGACAGATTTTTCTGTTTTCAATTCACAGTACTACTGCTTTATAAATTTCACCATGAAAGATCTTTTTCTTTTGCATTTGTATTATATTTGCTAACGAGATAGTTGAACAAATTAACCACAATTAAGTGCTTTCCCTATATGCATTATGGCTTCAATCTCACATAAATCACTTCACTCTTATAGATTTTCCACTTTTATGAATTTTCATGATTTTTTTTCCCCAACACATAGACTAGGAGAAGAAAACAGGTTTTCTAAATTACTCTGGACTATGTTTGCAATCCATTTGCACCTGACATGTGACATTTGAAGCACCCCTTTCCCAGATGCATTCAGATATTTGACACCAGCAAGTGCTCCCTGCATCTGTCAGTTTCTGACCAGCCACAGCTGACACTGACTGACAAACAACAGAGGAAAATGTTTGCTGTGTCTTAATGTGAGCCTTGTGGGGAAAACCTCCTTCCTATTCACTCATTAATGACTTCAACAGACATTCATCGAATACCCTAAGTGCCACCGATAGAAATTCAGAGAACAGAAGAACCAGCCTTAGGAATCTGTCTATCTAAACACAGCTCACTGTTTGTGCTCAAACATAGAAATTAAATAAACACAAAGTTAAAACATTCCATACAAACACTGTTCCAGTAGTACCAAATGGCTTGGTTACTCTTTCCGAACTTTTTTCTGACTTACTTGAGTAATTGTAGTTCTATTCTGACATTGGATTTTGGCCATCGGGAAGAGGTTTTCTAAACTATGGCTTAATGTCTACTGAATGTCAGGCTGGAAGCCCCCAACCTGAACAGCACCCAAGCAAAAACAATTCTCCAGTCCCACCGTGGGTCCCAGTCAATTTTCAACCTTCAGAAGAGGACAGAGCACAGCCTCAAGAGTGAAAAAGAACAGGCTGGGAACACCAAGGTTGGGGGTGAATCCTGAGACACCCTGGCCTGGGGCATGAGGACTCAGATCAGGTCCTCTTACCAGCCAGGGGCACCAAGCGGTATGTATTAAGTGGATTATGGCTCCTCCAAATTTCATCACAATGGTCACTATCCAGAAAAAGGAAATCCTCTTCTAAATACCAGCTGGAGCTGGGTAAGGTGGTGCAATTCCTGTACCACCAGCCCTTGCACATGAGAATGGAGGATGAGGAGTTCAAGACTAGCCTGAGCTGCAGGAAAATTCGGGTGTGAAGTTTCAAATTATGTGACTGGAATAAATTCTTATTGCTAGGACTAAACCAGATCATTTATAAACAATACACATTGTCTCTGCATTACAACTCACTCTGCAGCTCAATTCTGGAGGCACCAGCTTCATCGATAAGAAGACAGCTTTAATTTTTTAAAAAAAAAACTGGGCTGATTTGGCATTTCTTCTTCAATTCCCCACCCTAAACAAAAAGGGGCAGGCCAAAGGTAGTGAATGATACACTCTTATGACCCCAGCATTCAGGAGGCAAAGGTGGGAGGATCACAAATCTGAGGCCAGGCTTAAACACAGAGCAACATCTCCTCTACTAAAAATAATAATAATAGGGCTGGAGGGATGGCTCAGCAGTTAAGAGCACTGGCTGCTCTTCCAGAGGTCATGAGTTCAATTCCCAGCCACCACATGGTGGCTCACAACCATCCATAATGAAATCTGGTGCCCTCTTCTGGCCTGCAGATATACCTGCAGACAGAACACTGTATACATAATAAATAAAAATCTTTAAAAAATAATAATAATAATAAATGAGGTTACTATGATGGCTCAGTGGTAAGAGCACTGGCTACCCTTCCAGAGGATGTAGGCTCTGTTCCCAGAGCCCACATGTTTGCTCACAACTGCCCATTATTCCATGTCCGGGGGAAAATGAGGCACTTTTCTGGCTTCAAATGAGCACTTCACACATAGGTGGAAACAAAACACTTATACACTTAAAATAAAATAAATAGATCTAAATAAATAAATCTTTCTCTCTTGAGCTAATTAGTATCTGTGCCTTACAAATTTTAAAAAGCTAAACAGCTTCAAGGGCTATAATAATCTCAGTTCAAATTTTAATTTTAAGGGAAGTGGATATAATTTAGTACTTCTACTTGTCTAGCAAGAGTAAGACTCTGGATTTGATTCCTGTCCTAGAAACAAGACAAAACAAACAAACAAACAAAAAACCCTTAAAAATATTTAAATATGCTAATTCCACAATCATTTCCCACAATTTTATGTTCAGTATATGCAAATATAGTCAGAAAACGCAAATGGTTTGATTTAAACAAGCCATCATAAGTTTTAAGATGTTTTGAAGGGGGGTCAAATGAGGTTTCTTGACCCTACAGTTTCCCAGAACTATCCCAAAATACCTAGAGATGAAAAAATAGGCGGACCTTTCTTTGAAAGGTGGCTTCAGGCAATGTTACTTTGAAACAGAAGCGCTGGGTGTGGGTGTGGAGCCAGAAGCTGCGTGTCAGAAAGGGTGTGTGTGTCTGTGTGCATTTTTGAGATCAGAACACAAAGATAACATATACATTCTGGAATGTTCTTGAAAGGGCTTTGTTCCCATGTGATGTGAGTAGAGATTACATGATCCCCGATGCTGACATATGAGTCCTAATTACAGAGGCTTAGTGTCTCAGGGGGATTTTTTTTTTCTTTAGACATCCCCATTGAAAAGAAAGACAGTTGCTCAAGTATATTTTTTAATTGGGCTTGAAATCATCTACTAAAACATAAGGAAAGAAAGGGATATACTGGGAGGCCTTGGCTCCAAATTCTACTGTCTTTTTATTTCACACTGACTCCCTATTGGTAAACCTTCAGGGTAATGTTTAAGAACACTCTTTTTGTCTTGATTTCTAAGAATTAACCAAAAATGCAATTTAACTGGCTACAAATCATTTTCTTCTATACATTTAACTAATAAATAGCTTTTTTCTGTTAAATTTCCTCATTCCTAAGGTTACACTGGATAAGTACCTTTTTACAGGATGCTTATGAGTTTCAGAGATTTCCACATTTTCTGGGATTAAGTCACAACTGTGCAAAGTAAATAGCATGGTTACTGTTACTTTGTGACCATTTTCCAAAATAAAAACCAAGAGCTACCTGACAGCCATCTTCTTAAACTAAAGTGACTCTTGGATCATAGTAACCTCAAAATGACATTTCTGAGATGATCATTAGTGTGGTTAATTCTGATAAATTTGGCTATTTAGACATTGGTTTATAAGTGTCTAATTGTCCTTATTTGAGTACAAGAGAAGTCTAAATAATGCTTAAAAGGTGATCCACCATTATACTGCAGCCTCCTGAACACCCACTTGTCATAACACATTAGCAGTCCCATGGCCAAACCAGAGCAGGTCACCTGTAGGACAGGTCAAGAATTAGCCTTGCATAGATAAAGTCAGAGGGACAAAATCAAACAAACGAACAGAAAGAAAACCTGGACACGATTCAAGGTATACCTCAAACCTTTGGTTATTAAGCATAAGCTAGAGATCTAAGTTTCTGATAGTAGAAAACCAAAAGATTAGGATGGTTGCTTCCAGTAGGCACTGCCCTAAGCAAATGAAAATGTTCTAGCATTACAAAACTTATTCCACATGAGGAATAATTTGTTCAGTGGGATATTTAATATTTGGAAAGTGTTGACAATGTGTGTGGTTCTCTTCAAAGCTCACCAGGGAACACACTCAGGGTGGCACAGAGTTTTCCCTCTCCACCCATGACAACCAATGCCTGTTGGCTCTTTTTTTTTTTCTCTCAGTAGCTTCCATCTCTTTTCCCTCATTTCTTTCTTAGCATCAACTCATAATTATCTCATGATAATACATCAAGACCTATGAACACTATAAACATGTGTACTCTGTTGTGTAACACTATTACTGGAGAGATGTGTGTAACAAAATGTCTACTCATCCCAGATAGGGAACCAGTGGGAGAACAAAGTGAGAATACCAACAAAGTCCAGTTTGGTGAGTCAATGAGTTCTATTGGGTTTACTTACAAGAATGTGGGTGAGGGGTTACTTACAAGAGTAGAAATGATACAAAGACAGCTAGCTGTATCATCAAAACCCACCCCAGCATGGGTGTTGGCTCATAAAAGCTAGAAAGTAAGAATGAACTGCACAAGCTTCAGGCAGCTCACAAGTCAGAGGGTGTCCTTCCCGGCAGATTAGCTTGACTGAATGTCTCTCAGCAATTCTTACAGCTTATATAAACTTGGGATGAGAGGGACTGAGTGAATCTTGTCAGTTTCAGGTACTTCCTAAAGCCTTTGAGTTGTTTTCTCCCAGATCTTAAAAGGCTTCCCTGCAGGATGGAGTGTTTAACCTCCTCCTAGAACATCCTATGTCATAAGCCAACTTCCCTGTAAGATTGAGTATTCTGTTTTGGAGGAAATTGTCACACATCATTCTTTGACATATACTCAACCCACACAGTACTTGATTTTTTCTTTTAAATGTCAAAACCTAAAGGCTGAAGACAATAGACAATAGTTCTGAATAGTTTTATGTGAGCTTGACACAAGCTAGAGTCATCAGAGAAAAGAGAGCCTCAATTGAGAAAGTGCATTCATAAGATTGGGCTATAGGCAAGATGGTAGGGCATTTCTTAATTAGTGATTGATGAGGGAGCGTCCAGTTTATTGTAGGTGGGGCCTCTCCTGGGCTGGTGGTCGTGGGTTCTATAAGAAAGCAGGCTGAGGAAGCAGAGAGAAAGTCAGTAAGCACCTCCCTCCATGGCTTCTTCATCATCTCCTGCCCTTAGGTCCCTGCACTGACTTCTTTTCATCAGCTCCTGCCCTTAGGTCCCTGCACTGACTTCTTTCAGTGGTAGACTGCAATGTAGAAATCTAATTCAAATAAGTCTTTTCCTCCCCAGCTTACTTTTAGTGGTTTTGGTCATGGTGTTTATCATAGCAATAGAAATCATAACGAAGATAATAACTATGGCTGGGCATGGTGGAGCATGCGTTTAATTCCAGCACTCCGGAGGCAGAGGCAGAGGCAGGCAGACCTCTGTGAGTTCAAGGCCAGCCTGGTCTACAGAGGGAGTTCCAGAACAGCCATGGCTACACAGAGAAACCTTGTCTGGAAAAAACAAAACAAACAATCAAAAAACCCAAAATAGCAAAAAGATAACAACCATGTGTATGAAAAGAGTTTCAAGGATACCTACCCATCCAGTGGTGGGTAAGCAGTTCACTTCCTCTTTCCGCCCTGAAGGAGCTCCCTTCCCCCATCTGGATCCTTTGTGTTTCCCCTTCGCTCACCAGGACTGGGTTTTTTGTTGTTGTTGTTGTTGCTTTGGTTTTGGTTTTTTTTTTCTAAATTTGGAAGTCTCCTTTCCTGCAGAATATATTTTGGATCAGATATAGAACCTAACTTATTTCACTTAATAGCATAAATCTCATTGGAACTGGATACATGCAGGTGCCATGACTACAGGAATGACTCAAGTTTGAAACTTTTTCAGACTTGTTCTCAGTCACAGGCTATTTTTTTTAATTCATTGTAATCATCTTCCTGCCTTTGACTTCAGGCAATGTTTGAACTCTTCTTGCCAGTAGAATTCATGGGAGAAACTAAACCTCTAGAAATGTTGTTTTGGGGAAAGGAAGATAGGAATGCCAAGGACAGAACTCAGATTTTCAGCAAAGTCCTCAAGCAGGTTGCAATGGCAACATTCTTGAAAACTTAGAACTTCATTTATTTTTTGGGAATGTTGACTTTATAGTCCAGGATTAAAGACTGTGCACATTTTCTTATTTTTGGGAAAATAATTTTTAAAATTGGGGCAGGCCAATGTACAAAGTATTCAGCACAACATGTATTTATTAATCACAGAATATGTATAGATGTTATGCTGATCAGTGATGGGCCTTGGTGGAAAAGAATTAATGACTATGCTTGGGGCCTTATTATCTATAATCAGTAGAAAATCATAACTAATCACTTGACCCAGAAAAGAAAAACCCATACTTTTTAGCTTTAACCACATAGAATTAGGAAGTTTCTGGCATTTAATTCTCATCTCTGTGAATCAATGGAAATCATTTTATCCATTTAGGTGTCCATAAGGTGGGGCTAGTTAGCAGCTCCTGGCTTTGGCACTTTGGACAAGGTCCTACACAAACAAAATGAGATGGCACACATGTTCATGTCACTGTTCAGATGACACCAAAACTGGAGAGGTGTCATTATTCTTATCATTTTAATTTTAGGGATGTTGTTATCCTAATAACAATATTTGCTGTTATTGCTAAGATGGGATCCAGTTTTTATTCTGTTTAACTGGGTTTCAGTTTGGATCAGCTCAATCCCAAAACTCATCATGTTAATGGATATCATCACACAAAGGCAACTAAAGGGCATCTCAGCTCAGTTTCAGCTAAAGCAAAACTGTCCTTTCTACTTTTAGAGAGTTTGATTTTGTTGCTGCTGCTGCTGTTTTTGAGGTGGGGCCTTGCTACACAGCCCACCCTGCTCCCAAACTCATGATTGTCTCCCCTCAACCCCTGAGTGCTAGGACTCTGAGTATGCAACACCATGCTAACCTACTGTGTTTAGTGTTTGTAAGTATTTAGAATGTTGTCTAGTCTCCTTCCTCTGAGGACCTCACTAAAAAACTATTCTTGAGGTTTATGACATTGATTCTAACAAACATTTGCTGTTTAAATACTGTAAATGCTTAATTTCCTCTATTAAAAAATGATGTATATCATCAGTGATGGGTACTTAAATGAACTACAACAAGATGCTTATGACTGTCAGAGTTTCTGTTTCTTGGTAGGAAACACTGAAATAACTAATTATACCTCAGATCTTCACTGTGTCATTTTTCCATTGTTCTTCAAATGAACCACTTAGCTCTCCCTCTCCACCTCTCGATAGGAGCACTTTGTCTAAGAGGCAAGAATCCTACTATTAGGATATTTACGAACCCTTTTCTTTCCACATTGTACTTAGCCTTTCAGCGGCATCGGATTCAAGTGCCCATGGCTTCCTTTTCAAAAATTCTGAATGCATCTTAAGAGTCCTCAGGTGAAAGATTGTCTCTTTGGGGTACTGACAAATATTCCACAGGCTGCCTTGTGGATGAACAAGCCTGGACTGTAGTGCTGACCAATCTTAATAGCGGGGGCTGTAACTGATCTCAGGTCCCCATATAACACTGCTTAGCACATCATGTACACACATGAAGTTTCCAGCACTGTGAACCGTACCTTATGTATTTTTTTTTTTTTGGCAGAGTTTTAATAAGATATTCCTCCAAGAAAGCTTAAAACAAGTTACAGTGATTGGGGACCTAGCTCAGTTGGTAAAACAAACACCCTGACAAAATCAACTTCAGGGAGAAAGGGCTATTTTGGCTTACAGTTCAAGGATACAGTGTATCACTGGGGAAGGAGTAGGAAGTGTGTCAGCAGGCAGAGAGAGTATGGTGACGAGAGAAGGAGGCTAGCTGGTCACCTTTTATTCACAACATGAAGTAGGAGTGGGTTATAAAACCTGAAGTCCTACCCCAGTGGCCTACTCTGTCAATGAGGCTTCACTTCCTGAAGGTTCCTCAACTCCCAAAACAAGGGCACAAGCTGGGACCAAGTGTTCAAATGCATGAGACAAGGAGAAACATTACACACTTGTCTTAGTTAGGGTTTTATTGCTGTGAAGAGACACCATGGGTGACTATGCCAACTCTTTTTGTTTTTAATTTTTTTTTATTGATTCTTTGTGAATTTTACATCATGCATGCCAATCCCACTCATCTCCTCATCCCTCCATATCTGCCCTCTATCCTTGCAACTTCCCCCCAAAAGAAAATAAAAAATATAATAAAAACAAATAAAAAATAAAAATAATTTTAAAAATCTCACTGTGGAAGCTATGGTGTCTCACAGTGTGTCACTTAGTATACTTTTTTTTTTTTTTTTTGCCCAAGCAGCTTTACTTGTAAATGTTTATTGCAATGAGTTATTGGTCTGTTTCAAGGCCTCTGGCTTCTGCTACAGTATCAATACTGGATCATCCCTGGGACTCCCCTGTGTCATGAAGACTCTGTACCTTTGGTTCTTCAGGACTGGCCCCTTCACACAGTCCAACAGTTCATAGGTAGGGTAGATGTTGGGGTGGACCAACTCAAAGCCCTAGATTTGAGATTGGATGGCGGATGAGTTTTTCAGTACACCAGCTCCACCACTTTGCCCAGGCAAGGCGGTGGGGTCAACTCGCTTAGCAGCAGCTGGCTATCTCAAACTCATGTGGGCCAGCTCTCGAGCAATGCCTAGCAAGAGGCAGGAGAAGCTCACCTGAGTGCCACAGCCTTCAAGGGAAGGGACCAACTCTCCCACTGTCACACCCTTGGGGTTGGTTCTCCCATGCCTACTCCATCGGAGCCAACTCTCCTACACTAACCAGGAGAGGGCATGACTATTTCTCCTGCACCCACTCCACCAGAGTCAGCTCTCCTACACTAACCAGGAGGGGGCATGACCATTTCTCCTGCACCCAC
>CAJQZJ010032244.1:2438196-2468236 GCA_907164525.1 Lophiomys imhausi
CACCCACTCCACCAGAGCCAGCTCTCCTACACTAACCAGGAGGGGGCGTGACCATTTCTCCTGCACCCACACCACCAGAGCCAGCTCTACTGTGCTGCCCAGACTAGATGCAGAGCTTCTTTACCAAGTGCCACATCCAGGGAAGGACAGGGCCAGCTCTCTCACACCTACACTATGACAACTCTTATAAAGAAAAACATTTCATTGGGGCTGTTGTAGTATAGTGGCACGCAGAGAGACATGGTGCTGGACTAGTAGCTGATAGAGTTTTACAAACAGACCAGCAGGCAGCAGGAAGAGACAGTGGGTTATAAAACCTGGCTTGTGCTTCCAAAACCTCAGGGGCCACCCCTCCCTGCAGTGACACACGTCCTCCAACAAGGCCACCTCTAATAATGCCACTCCTTATGAGCCTATGGGGACCTTTTTTTACTCAAAGCTTACCCTCCTTGCATACATGAAGCCACAGTTTTGTTCTCCAGTACTCCCGAGGTAGAGGCAGGTGGATCAGAAGTCCAAGGTCATTCCACAGCTACTCAGTGGATTCAAAGCCAACTCTGTATTATATGTGATGCTCAAATATTTACATACATTATTGTAAGTGACAATAGTTCGGACAGATATTTCAAAATAAAATGATGATGAAGAGACTGTCTTTGAGAGGCATGAAGACAAGTTGAATAAAGCAAGAATACTTAAGACTAAATAGAATAGTCAGTTAGGGAAAAAGTAAACTGGAGATTGGGAATGTGGCTTTGGAGAGCTTTTCATGGGAGGCCAGGAAGCTGGCTTTGAACTGAGATCAGATGGGTGAGTACAGTGCACCAATTTTTTCTTTTGCATTTTCCTCCCCACCGCTAAATGTTATCCTCAACTTCCAGTCTGATAGTTGCTTCATTCTTGCTGATCATTTAAGCTATTAGTTTGTGCAGGAGAGAATCAACGTGTCCCAACAGACTACTTTCAGGGTTTTTTCTCACATGTAAAGTCCAGTTGGACTCTGCCACAGTGGAGAAAAATGCCAGGATGGGACAGGCAGGGATAAGAAAGGGCCATATGCACAGTGAAGGCCACGAACTCCATAAACAACACTAAGCTTCAGTCAAGTATCCATCAGTAGTAGGATGGGTGTCTTCCTTGTTCATAATACTTTCTAGACTCTTCAAGGGGGTCAGCGGCTACTGCAGATGGCAGTAAGTTATTTTGGTAACAATATTCAAGAGATTACTAGGCCTCCTTTTATTTTTAATTTAGATGAAGTCACCACTTTGAATCTATTTAAGAATTTTCCTTTCATGTCACTTTGAAGATCCACATCAGAAACAATGTTTTCCACAAAGATCTTCCCAGCTGGTGGATCAGAAGCGAGTTCCTGGTGGTCTGACTGCGAAGGCTTACTATAGAGCTTACCTTAATCACCACTGACTTATTCCTTGCATAGCCACATCTAGCCCACAAAGTCTCACCACCAAAGGTACCAGGTTACTAAAAATGCCAACTTCCCCTAGCACCTTACATAGCTTCTAGTGAGAATTTCTTGAAAAGAAATGATTTTAGAGTAAATTCAGTTTTCTCCCTCATGAACACCATCCCATACCATTTATATATTCTTAATCTTGCCATATAGAAAGACTGAATACAGAGAGGTGCGACCCTGGCCTGATGGAGACCTAAGGGTTATCACTCTCCACTGCTTTCAGATAGATGATCACACAGCAATGAAATGACTTGAGGAGGCTGAAAGTGGTTCTATTTCAGAGAGTAAAGAATAGCAAGCTCAGCAAGATGGGCCTGAATTTTGAAGGGATACTAATAATAGAATAGGGTGTCAAAGACTCTTTAGTTGTACTGTCTTAAGAACTTACAAGTAACTGGGGATGGTGGCTCACACCTTTAATCCCAGCACTCAGGAGGCAGAGGCAGGCAGATCTCTGTGAGTTGAAGGCTAGACTATTCTACAGAGTGAGTCTAGGACAGCCAGGGATCCACAGAGAAACCCTGTATAGAAACAAAACAAAACCAAAAGAACTTACAAGTGATTCAGAAGCCATCAACCTCATTCAGATTGCTCTCCAAAGTGAGCTACGGTTTCATCTTTGAGGACATGTGTTTCAGGTTAGGACTCAAACATTCCATTGTGGCAGCTTCCTTAAGAACAATAAGATCCCAGGGAGGTAGTTCTGGATTTTATTCTCATTGATACCTCCTCTATGAAATGGTCTCTTAATGCAGGGAAATCACCAGCCTTCTGTCTCTCTTCCTTCATGTTGGCTTCTGCACTCACTTGGAGGTGATTTACAATGGGCTATTTTAGCTTGACACCCAAAGTTAGATGATGCCTGTAAGCCATGTAATCTTGGACTTAATGTGTGTTCTCTGGTCATCAGAATGGCCTATGGCAGTATCTTACATACAACAGAGACCCAAATAATATTTTCTGAGCTTAAAAAATACTGTACAAAAGTACCTCATCAGATATCATCTTTCTCCATGCCCCCACACTCATCTGTAGCCCCAGAAGATTGAAAATTCAAAATCTGTCCACACTGTTCTAGGCCAAGGAGATAGTACCATGAAAATAAATCTAAATTATGCAGAAAGTCACTGAGGACTTTGAGAAGCCCCTCTGCACACAATCCCCAACAACAGGAAATCCGGCCTAGTCAAAGTCCAATCAATACAGCAAATTTTCTGTGCAGATATCAGAGATCTGTGGAGAATTTGAAATGAATAACGCAAGTGGAATTGAGATAGGATGATTCCAAAACACTCAGACAAGAGAGCAGAAAATCAACTTGGGAACAATGTCATAGAAGACACAGAACAGGTATTTATACCTCCTGGGTAGCCAGACAAGAAGTTCTGCCTTCCTCACACAAGAAATCCTACCCAATGAAAATCTTGAGCCCTCTGAAGGTGTTTACATGTCTCCTGTGATGGATTAGAGAGACTAGCTCACAAGACCTTCCCACCAATACCCTCCCACATCAGTGCATGAGAAAGCTTTGACACCTGTGGCAAAGAATTTAGAAATATTAAGCAGATAAGTTTTTATTGGTTCCCCTGGAAACAGACCAAAAAACAGATGACTATAGCAGAGGGTAATCATAAATAACTGAGGTGGGACTCAAGTTGGCAGAGACTGGCACCTATGGGGCTTGGTATTAGTGGAAGCACCCCAAAAACTCCTGGCCTCTCCACACCCCATTACTCAGTCAGCTCCAAGTAGAGTGATTTATTACCATGATGCATTCAGATCAAGTACGTCCTGCCTTTTTCTCTGTGAGCAAACCTAGGAGCAAGATATAAAGCATGACATGCCCTGGAGATGAGGACAGATTTAATTCTTCTTGATGCCAAGCTCATCTTGTGGAGAACCTTGAAGAGGAAGGAGCTATTTCTCGGTTTCCTTTGGAGACCACCATCATTTGCTACACCATGGGGTTCTATATGTGTGTGAGTTGCATGTGGGTTTGTGGTTGCTGCTGCTGTTGTTCATTTGTTCATGTGCAGATGTTTATACATGAAACAAACCTCAGTGTCCTCCCTGAATCATTATTGAGAGTGTGGTAGTTTGAATGAGAATCCCCTTCCCCATAGACTCATATGTTTGAATACAAATTGACTCAGTAGAACTATTTGGGAAGGATTACGAGGTGTGGCCTTATTGGAAGAGGTGTGATGGAACCAGTGTTTAGGGCTATCTAAAGATGTTGTTTTGAACTAATTCTCTCTGGGTCCTGCTTGCAGTTTGAGATGTGAGCTCTCAGCTGTTCCTGATCCATATCTTCACTCATCATGTTATTATGGATCGATCACCTAGTCATCATGAACTGTAATCCTCAGGAACTCTAAACCCAGTTTTAGGCTTTCTTTTGTAGACTGCTTTTCGGTCATGTTGTTTTACCACAACAACAACAACAACAAAACAAACAAACAAACAAAAAAGGAACAAATACAAGGAGTAAGCTTAGAGTTAAGTTTCTAGGGAATTAAAAATTATATGCATCTCATTTATTGTTTTTTTCATTGCAAAAGTGGTATTGTGTGAAAATGTTAATGAGAAAAGTCATCAGTGGCTCCTCTTTAAATATTTTTAATAAATTCACCCCAATTTATATTTTAATAAATTAACTTATGGTAGACTAAAGGCCAAGCTCTTTAAGCTCTTTTTTAAGCTGTGTGGTAGATATTTCCATTTTGGTTGTCTTGCTGCCACTATTTTTTCAAGATTTATTGTCAGGAATTTTCCTCCTTACTTATAAAACTGGTTAAATGGCTAATTGTCTGAGAAACAAATGGTAGTCATACATAACACTTTTTGTCATCTTTAATAATTGCTTAAATAAAACTTTTAAAATAACCTTACAAAAACTAAAAGTCCATAGCCACGCATGATCCTATACCTGGGAGGCTGAGACAGGAGGATTACTGTGAGTTGCTGGCCAGCCTTGTTTCTGGCTCAAGAAAATTAAAATGAAATGAAAAGAGAAAAAGGGAAGAAAGAAATAAGAGCCATATAAATATGGAAACTGCATGGGTTATTTTATGAGCTTGAAAATCATGATCTATTTACACATCACATGTGTCAGCATACAACTTAGTAGAAGGATTTAGATAACGCTCTGGATGGATGTCCTCAAAAGCAGAGTGGCTAATGGCTAGAACAGGACATGCCATGGCTTCCTGGGAGAGGAGTGATGCTGGCTGGCCTGAAGCGTCTGAACTGCTGGCACTAAGAACGGGTTGAGCAAGTCAGTCCACTCTCCTTGCTGTGCTTATCAACAAGGACTGATTAAACTTTAACTCCACACTCTAAGACTGCTGTGGCTGAGCACATTAAGGGCAGGTACCATGCAGGAAATGCATTTTCAGAATAGCTGCTACCAGTAAATGATGTCCCTGTCTACCGTAGCAAAACTGAATATGATACAGTTGATGTTTTACAAAAGTTTAAGCATAGTTTCACAGGGAACAAAGTCCTCACACAATGAGAAATCATTGCTTTTCTTGAAAATGCATGTTGCTACTCTGATATTACTACCTATAATAATGACTTGAGTAAATCAGGCTTGAGGGTAGAAACATCTTTAAATCATGTTATTAAATTATCCTTACAACTGCCGAGAGCTCTTTTACATGAATTTATTGAACTCTAAATATCTTATAAAATATAAAAATTCAACTACATTTGAGTTAATATATTTTTTAAATGTAATGCTCATTTAAAGTTTTTCGTGTGTAAAGGCATTTTGCCTCCACTTGTGTATGTGTGCCACATGTATACAGTGGCTGTGGAGGCCAGAAGAGGGCACCAGAGCAACTGGAACGAGAGTCAGAGATGGTTGGGAGCTATGGTGTGAGTGCTTGGAACTTAATCTGTGGTCCCTGCAAGAACAGCAAGTGCTATCAACCACTGAGTCATCTCTCCAGCCTCAAGTAAAAATCTTTTGAAATAAACAACCATCAATAAATGAGTTTTATTTCTATCCCACACAGGGAAAAAATAGTCAGTGGAAATTATGTGCCCTGATTTCTGAAATTCTAAGTAAAACTGATTACTTCAATGATCCAGTTTTAGCAGCTGTGTGATGGACAACAGAAACTCTTATATTGTGTTTGAGAACTGAGACCATGTGCAATAGACACATGGCCACGGTCCTTCTTCCCTTTAGGATGCTGAAACTCACGTCCCCAATTTTTAGTTGTTTTATGACAATTAGTCAAAGAAGATGGTGCAGATGGATTCTTGCAATTTGAACCGATTAGGTAAAATTTTGTTGTCTAAGTTAATAGGAGCCCCTGGAGACACCCTAAAAGGAGCAGTATATATACTCCAAAGAAAACCTGAAAAAGCAACCTATAAAAGAAAAAAACAGATAGCGAATGACTGTAGGAAGAACTGAGAGTTTATTAACAGAAATCTAGATTTACTGGGGCTAGAGCCCTGACAGGAGTCCTAGTGAGGTAAAGGTGGGAATAAAAGGATGACCATGGAAAATACAGGTGAGAAATGTGACAATGTGAACCGGTGTGTTCCTCCGTTTTCTCCTGAAACTGCACTAATGTGGTGGGAAATGGAATTTTTTAAGTATAAATAGCAAAGACCAAGAAGAAGAGAAGATGTGGCAGTTATCAAGCTTTGGAAGCTGGAAACTGGATGAGCAAGGGACGATGACGAGGCAGGCTGGAAGAAGCCAGTCCTGGAACTAGACGGCTGTCCTTCTCCCGTGCTGGCAAAAGTTTCAGATTTTCGGGTAGAAACGTTAAGCCTGGAGTTTGCAGCACACCACCGCTGGCTCGGGTTGCTGAAACCCTGAGAAGCTGGGCAGTTAATGTGAAGAAAAGGGAAACCCCCAGCGCTTTTCCCTACCAGCTTTGAGGAAACTCTAGACTTCTCACTCCCCATTCATTCTGGTGCAGAGCAGAGGTTCCCTTTCTGGGAACACCAACCAGGCCAAGAGAGAGAATACCCAGTTGCAGGATGTTGAGGTGTTCTACAATAAATTCATCCAGCCAGGCCACGCCAGCATGACACCTGCCCCTGAAAAGTTCCTGAAATTCACACACAGCACTCATGTATACAGGAAGCAGTGAACATGCCAGAAACAGAACATTATCCCAAAACTCTCAATGGCAATTCAAAGAGAGAAAGAAAAACATCACTAGGGTAATATTTGGACAAAATTACTGAAACACGCAGGTGTTAGCCTAGGAAGCATTAAGTTACATGTAAATCTCCATACTACTTTGATTATATTTTAAGAAATGACATTTATATTTAATAACTTTGGCCCAAAATGTCATTATGATGTTTAGTAGAGATTAATAAGATGTGACTTTGAACACCAAAAGCTCAAGTTGTTGAGTTCCACAGCAGCAAGTTCTGCTAATCTAGAATGGCAGAGTATTGGAGGAAGGGCCGTCACCGGGGAGCTTGTCATCGAGAGAGTCAAAGGAGGTGGCAGGCAGCCTTGGGAAGTGGCTGCGAGGGCTGCAGGGCAGATCCTGTGAACACACCCCAGAAGCTCCCTTTGTTGTAACAGGTGAGGTGGGATATCAGATCAAGCTGGGACTAGATGAGTGAGTCCATCCATTGGCCATCTACAAAGTGTCTCCACCTCAGAAACTGGCTGCACACTATTTGTGTCTCCTCTTGAAAACTCTTCTGATCAAAGAAAAGAATCCAAGGAATTTGACAGTATTGTAGCAAGAGCAGGAAATTTTTTAAAAGTTGGAAAGCAAAGTTAAATGTGTTTCTCAGAAAGAGGAGGAACAAAATTAAGAAGCAAACGGACGAAGTTATGTGAAAAGTCGTCAAGGGTCAATATCCACACAAAGCACAGTGTGGAGACGAAGGGATCCCCGGACCTGGCTCTGAGTTTCTAGGTTCACAAGAACTGACTTTCATGGAAACACAGCACAGGGAAAATTCCAGAGCTCTGTGCCAAAGAGATAATTATAAAAATTACTTGGAGTGGAAAAAAAAATCAAAATCAAAGGAAGGATCAAAGAGCCATCAGTCTTTGAAGGAAATGGGAGCTTGAGGACAACGGGATTATATTTTTAAGAGGCAAAAAGAAGTTATTTTTTATGTTTATTTATTACTTCAATTTACATCTCCATCACAGTCCCCTCCCTCCAGCCCTCCCACTCCCACCCTCTCCTCCTTCTCCCACCTATCCTACTCCTCCTCCTCTGGTGTGGGGTGCCCTATATGTCAACCCCCTTCAGTTCAGCAGCCATATGAGGGCTAGGAGCTTCCTCTTGCACTGGGGGCCTACATGGCAGCTCCATTAGGGCCAAGTGTCCCACTAACAAGTAACAAAGTCTACATTCCCATTCCTTTCAGTCTGTTGGTTGTAGGATAGTTATCCTGTACTATATGGCTAAAATCCAGTTATAAGTGAATAGATGCCATGTGCATCTTTTTGAGTCTGGGTTAGCTCAGGATGACACACCTATGATCACTTAATTTTTGACAAAGAAGCCAAAACTTTACAATGGAAAAAGGACAGCATCTTCAACAAATGGTGTTGGTCTAACTGGATGACAACATGTAAAAGAATGCAAATAGACCTATATTTATCACCTTGCACAAAACTTAAGTCCAAGTGGATCAAAGACCTTAACATAAAGTTTGACACACTAAATCTAATAGAAGAGAAAGTGGGGAAAAGCCTCAAACTCCTTGGCACAGGTGATAACTTTCTGAACAGAACACCAATAGCTCAGGCTCTAAGACCCACAGTCAACAAATGGACCTCATGAAACTGAAAAGCTTCTGTAAGGCAAAGGATACTGTCATTAGAACAAAACTGCAACCTACAGATTGGGAAAAGATCTTTACCAACCCCACATCCAACAGAGGGCTAATATCCAAAATTCATAAAGAACTCAAGAAATTAAACACCAAGAAACTAAATAATCCAATCAAAAATAGAGAACAGAGAAGTTATTTTTAATCATTAAAATTATCACTTCAGTTGGAAAGGATGACAAAGGTCTTTGCAGGTAAGAATAGTTTAAAGGTAGGTATATTTGTTTATCTGAAGCTAAAAACTCAAAACCATCAGAAGCAACATGATATTTGGACACACAGAGGGAAGTATGAAAGAAAGCAGCTAAGGCAGTAGAGAGCTACCTCCAGCAGCAAAAATCAGCAACAAGGTAGGAGAGATCACTTTTAGCTTTATGCCTTGCATAGCACATTGCGTTTTAAGGCTGTTCTCACAATTTTGGTTAAAATGAAAATTAATTTCCAACTAACTTATTCTAACTTTAACTTCTTTAGGTAGTTTTATTGGTTTGTTTTAAGGGCTGGAGGTCATGGGGACAGAGAAGGAAACATCTAGCAGCCACCTGGAAAAGGACTTCCTCAATTTAACAATAGGAGGGGAAAGTAAGGAGTGAGCTTCACGTGGGTCTTTGAAATTCTCAATCACAAATGAGAAAGAGGGCAAAATCTTAATTAAAACATATTCCAGATAATAAGAATGAAGGATTAAAAGGTTAGACTTAATGAACAGATGGATAAGGAGAGCAAAGAGAAACAATAGTTGAAGTATTTCCATTCAACCATTTTTATAGTAGAAACGGTCCTGCACCATTGCCCAGTGTTGAAGCAGCTCAGTGTTCTGGATGCTGACACTACAGCACTTGCTGCTATGCACAGTTCTACCTGCTTAGACCCACCTATCTCAAGA
Source organism: Lophiomys imhausi (assembly GCA_907164525.1). NCBI lineage: Eukaryota > Metazoa > Chordata > Mammalia > Rodentia > Muridae > Lophiomys > Lophiomys imhausi. The sequence continues at coordinate 2,447,403 of CAJQZJ010032244.1, forward strand.
GCCCTGTGAGGGGAAGCACTGCCACCATCCTGGTTTACAGATTAAGGAAGTGGGGTTATTTGCCAACATTGTGTGACGCTTTTAATTAGGGGCTGCTAAGGACCCACGAAGGCCAACCTGCACTACCCAATCCTGATTTTTCCCATGTTCACAAAATTCTCTTTAACACACATGACCCTGCCGGGCAGTGGTGGCACACGCCTTTAATCCCAGCACTTGGGAGGCAGAGGCAGGTGGATCTTTGTGAGTTCGAGGCCAGCCTGGTCTACAAAGTGAGTCCAGGACAGCCAGGGCTACAAAGGAAAACCCTGTCTCAAAAACAAAAAACAAAACAAAACAAAAAAATTTTTTTAATGCCCCTGTGGTTACCATAGCAAATAAAGACCAAGAGTCAGGCTATCACAAAAAAGCATCCAAGCAGGAAAAGGGATGAGCAGACTGACGCTTCAGGGAAGACTAGAGAGCCTTTAGAAAAAGAGAGAAGAATCCAGGCTTAACGAGTAAAAAACAGTTTCCTAAGCAGACAAAAGAAAAATGGGAAGCTGCTGAACTCAGCCTTTGTGAAGACTAGAATGGTAGTGAGGCAAGATGATATGTTTTTTAAGAGTTATATTTATACCATGAGAAATGAACGTGCTGGAAAAGCACTATCACTCAGTAGCTCTCTTTTCATCTGACCCAAGAGGCAAGCATCCATTTCTTCCTTTTATATAAAGCTAAATCACCAAAATTTATCATTTTGAGGGATGCTATTTCAGTCAATGCTGGCTGAAGAAAAAAAATGTATAAAAACCATTTTGTGTTATCTATAACTCAATTATCCACTTATTCAACAAATATTTCAAATTATATATACCATGTTAAGCATAACAGATAGTCCAAACTATAGCAATATGAAGGAGGTAAATGAAATGCTGCCATGTTGGAAATGTGCTGTCAAACTGGGGTGGCAAAGGTGACGAAGATAATTAAATTCATGGATGACAGATGTTCTGCCATGAAGATAGGAGCCAGTAAGATGTGGCCACATCAAGGAAAATGTAGAGTATTTACAGGAAAATAGAAGTTTGTGTCTCAAAGAATAATAACTTTTCCAGAAGGATAAGCGAGAAGGAGGCTGAAAATGGTGTCTTCTTACTCCATGTTCCTGTGCCTTACCTTCGCAAATCAACACCAATGGCTTCAAACTTTAGGACTTTCATTTTACAAAGATGTGCGTTAATTATAAATGTTTGCTTTTACCAGGTTTTGTACTCAGTCAACTAGATATCTCACAGATCAATATTGTTTATGAAGCAAGCATAATCCTGAAATCAAAACCCATAAACCCACTTCTCACTCTTCACTTGTGTTCTAGATATTGTCCTCTACGTAATGACCTGCTCTTGATACTACAAGGGAAATTTTCAAGGGAAACAAAACTTTGCCTCTAGAAACAGAAGTCTATCTAAAATTATCGTCCTGATGTTTCTCTGAAGTTGCTAGATGGCAAGGTTGGAAACAGCAGAAATCACACCTTTGGGTAGATGTCTCTGCCTCTGACTCTTCCATTGTCCCACCCCTGTATAGATTTACTGAGATGTAACTTACAAGGGGAGGAAAATGAAAGTCTGAATGCGGTGCCGGATGAGCGTTGAGAGACAGAAGCACACATGTAAATGGCGCTCTAAGCAAAGTCAAGTATGTTCATCCACCCAAAGCTCTCTGCCTTGCTCTTGTGTGGTGGTGGTGGTGGTGGTGGAGACAGGCTCTCACTAAGTGGCCTCCATCTTGAGATCCCTCTGCGTCCACCCGGAAAGCTATGATTACAGGCATGCACCACCACACCCAGCTTCGCCATTTTCATTCTTATACTTTAATCACCCAAGCTACCTTAGCAAGCACACGAGAAGTCTAGTCTGTGTCCAAAGAGAGTAGTATGTAAATAAGAAGCTCAACAGCACATAAGCTATCAATTTAAATTCTGTGCTTAGTTTCCTTGTACACACAGCAGTAATTTTAGCACAGAATAAATATCAAAAACATTAACGGTACTAAAAACGTTGGCTAAGCATTTGTTCAGATGAAGAAAACACACAACTTTCTTTTTATAAACGAAGCATAAATCCAAAACAAAATCACTACCAGCTAAAAATCTATAAAACTATTTAAAATAGAGCAAAATATACACAGACTTCATTCATAAATGAAGAAATTACTTTTAGGGAGAATCTTCATGAGCTGTCTAGGGCATGTTATTGGAAGGATGTGTGGATGGGATGACAAGAAGGGACATGAAGGAAGTATGTACACGGATCCAGTGTCTGTCTGTCTGTCTGTGTGCCTGTAGTGTGCTGGGAGCAAATTAAAGACTGGACATTACTAACTGCTTAATGAAATACTAAGGAAAGCAAAAGTTGAATTGAAATTGACCATAGAATCCATTCCACAGCTGCTGAGTGCAAATACCTCAAATGTCCCAGCTAAAACCTACAGAGCGCAAGTGAACTCTGACCTAAACGCTGTCGTTGAAGATTTTTATGTATGACTAGCTAATACTGATTGTGAATGGAAATGTTAAGCTCCTTTTGTTTGGATGATTCTCACCACTGACTGAAAAGTAGGTTTGTTATGCAAACGATTTGCTTAATGCTGTACCTGTCAACGCTGCAGGGGTGACCCCATACTGACAGTAAATCCACACTTGATCCTTTTAGCATTTGTCTGACTTTATTAACATTCATTTAATGGAATGTGTTAACAATGGTGAAGTAAAACTTCATTGAAAGGCCATTTTAGGTCCAGAAATCTCCTCCTAGTAGTAGTTGGACATTCCTAGGTTATTTACTTATGCAGCATGAACATTCTTCTTTCCCTGTGAGCTTAAGCATCTGTTTCAGAACTTTACTAGGAATTCCAATGTATCAGTGTACTTGAGGACCTCCCACCCGGAACTTCTTTTCTTACATCAACAAACAACCCAGTCTAATTCAAACATTTATTTAAGACACGTTTATTGAAAGAGTATGAATACATCATGACTAAGTCTAAACTCTCAAATACAAGATGAGTATCAGCATTCAAAAGCACATGGTATTGAGAATGCTAGATCAGGAGAAAGATCTCACAGTAGAAGAAGTTTTGTTCCAATGACTTTTTTCTATTTTCCCAAGCATAAAACATGTCTTTCTTGGGACTGGATTAACAACTCAGTGGTTAAGAGTACTGTTTGTTCTTCCAGATGACCCAAGTTTGGTTCCCAATCAACAACAACTTTAGAAGCCCTAAATTAATCATGTAATTTGCATCTCATTTTTCTACCAAGTAGTTAATAGGGCCTTCAATTAAAATACCATCAAATACAGGTAAGATGGCTGGTTCTCAAGTTCAGATACAATTCATTAAACAACAGTTTTACTAATTCTTTAAGAATTTAAGAATTTCAGCCAGGCGTGGTAGCACACGCCTTTAATCCCAGCACTTGGGAGACAGAGGCAGAAGCAGGCAAATCTCTGTGAGTTCGAGGCCAGCCTGGTCTCAAAGTGAGTCCAGGACAGCCTTAGCTGTTACACAAGGAAATACTGCTTCGGAGGGGGAAAAAAAAGAATTTAAGAATTTCATACAGTGAATTTTGATCACATTCATCCTTGCCCCCAACTTCTTCCATAAGCTGTCTCTCTGTTCTCCCATCCATTCCCACCCGATTCTAAGAACTTTGTCATTGGTTGTTCCCACATAATACTGAAAAAAGTAGTGGCCCTTTTGTGCTCTGGAGAAATAATATTCTAAGGATCTCAAAGTTCCTTTGTTTGTGTGGGCTTTATTTTTTAAATATCTACCAGATTGGAAATTAAATTTGAGGACATTGTTTTTTTAACTTGTATAAAACAATCTCCCCACAATAACTACAAATTTAATGAGAAAGTTGATACTGTTTTACATTTTTGGAAAATTTTCTCATTTCCTACCCAAGGGAAGGTGAGACATTTTCATGTTTCTATATCTGGTCTGTAGTAATGTGTCATTTGGTTGAAATACATGAACACAATTTGATCTCACACAGATACAAATTGGAAAGGGTTAGAGTATTTTAATAGCTTTTCCCCAATAATTGTGGATAATCTTTTTAGATTGACACCAAATCTCATTATTGTTCAGCCTCGCAGAGATTAGTTTAATGAGAAGTAATATGATAGTAGTAGAAGGTTTTATACACTGTTAGATTGCAATTCTTCCTCCATCTTAAAGAAATGTTTTTTTTAATCTCTGAATGATTTTATAACATCATTCATTGATCATTAGTAAAATGGGGTTCCATGCATCATGCAAATGTTGGCACATCTTGTTATCCATTATCAAACTATGATATATGTTAGTTCCATGTTTTTCCATAATTTTAATTTATTTTCAGGGGTTGGAGAGATGGCTCAGTGGTTAAGAGCACAAACTGTTCTTGCAGAGGACCTGTGTTCATTTCCTAGCATCCATATTGTAGTTTACAACCATCTGCAACCATCTTTTCCAGGGGACCTGGAACCCTCTTCTGACCTCCACAGGCACTAGGCACACATTTGGTGCACATACAATACAGACCAAACACTCATATGCATAAAGTACATCAACCTTAAAAAAATGTAAATGGTGTTTTAAAGATTGAAAAGTGACTTGTCCAATTTTTTTTTTTTTTTGGTTTTTCGAGACAGAGTTTCTCTGTGTAGCCCTGGCTGTCCTGGACTCACTTTGTAGACCAGGCTGGCCTTGAACTCACAAAGATCCGCCTGCCTCTGCCTCCCAAGTGCTGGGATTAAAGGCATGCGCCACCACTGCCCGGCTAGACTTGTCCAATTTTTAACTGGAACAATTGCATGTGTATTTCCCTTGAGGCATCATCACATTTCAGTATGGAACATGTGTTCTTTCTGTACATGCTTTCCCATGGTCCAAGAATGCAAGGATTACAAATTTAATGAATGGACATTTTATAATGCCTCGTCAGTGGTACTCTTAACTGGAAGTCTGACAGTGATAAATACCACAGTGATTGATCATTATGGCTTGGTGAGTTGGGTTAATATATGCTAAGATTCCAAGAGTTTTACCCATGTCTACTTTTGTGACCTCACTATAAATGCCAACATGATTCAAGAGGCAAATGACATCTTAGTATTACATCCAAACAGTTTAGATGTTTCAGACTCCATAGAAGGGGTAAAAAAAAAAATTTCATAGAGTACAAATTAAGAAGCAGTGTCTGGCCAGTGGCGCAATGGATAACGCGTCTGACTATGGATCAGAAGAAGCAGCAGAAAGAAGATTTCTAATAATCCATCTTAGGTTATCATAGATCTCCACACACTCACTGAGGTGACTGCCTATCATTGATTGGAAGAAAACCCATCAAAGCATCATTTCAAACAAACAAACCCAAAGAGCCCCTAAATGTAGTGTAATAATGTTTGTTAATTTTTTTTACCAGTAAATTAAGCTAAAAGGCAGTAGAAAATTATTTTTAAAAACTTGTTGGGTTGAAGCAAAATGGACCCCTTGACCTGCTGCAATGGAGCTAAATTCCTCTTTTGGGTGGCAGCTGCTTCTTGTAGTCAAGACACATGTTTGAATTTCTAGAACAATTGTGAAGCATAAGCAATGACTACAAGTGCTTTTTAAAAGACAAAATTAGCATAGTTGTATTTTTATTAGGTCTGGGAAACTTAATCCCCTCCAAAAGAAAGAAAGAGAAAGAGAAGATTAAGCTCCTGTCTATGGAATTTGTTTGAACTACTAAAAACATGGTCTGATGGGCAATTTTATGATGCTAGCTCTCCTCTTTGATATAGGCTATATAAAAGTTTGAAAGATATTTGTGTTCCACTACAGAGCTTCATGAGTGCTTCATGTTCAGAACAGCACAGTCCAAGAGTGAGGACAAGACTGTAACCATTTATTAACTTGTCCCTAGTAGTGACTATCCCCTTAGTTGTGTACTAAACTTTAAGCAACACTAGTCTTTGTTAATGCAGTATGGGAAAGAGATGTTTACTTACTATGTATATCTCATAGGAGAAAAAAAGAATCTTGCAATAATCATATGGGGGGCCATAAAACTAAGTGTCCTCAGGGGTATCCATCAACACAAGTCAAATAAAATATGACTTGACTCAGAATGTTTGTGGCAACATTCACCAGTGAAAAGTACAAGTGTATATATTGCCTTCATAGATCTTCCAGCACTTCCTTAGGACTGGCAATGTGTTCTTGGCCCTGCCAACCCCCAGATGGAGACAGGGATAAGTGTGAAATTTAGCATCCTAGGCCATGGCTAATTTTTCCCATCCAAAATTTCATCTAAAGTATATTCACAGGGTCTATTTAGAGTTGCCCTTCTCCAGTAATGTGTACATAAACTTCTCCCTCTGATGACTTAGTCTGACCAGGACTTACTCAGTTCAGCGCTGCTATGATGGCACCAACAGGGATGCTTAGGAGTCAACCTTCAACTTGGGCTGCAGTGTGAAAGCTAGGAACCATGTGCCTTTGCACTCCAGCTCTGCCTAGTGCAAGCATGCAAGAGGAACAGTAGAGGAGGGCCTACTATGTCTCAGGGCACATATTGCATGTGTGCATCAGCAGCTGGTACCCAAAAGTCTGTTCTCTGTAGTATGTATATAGTTATGATTAGTGATCCACATATTCATCACTCAATGCACACTGGAAGATCGAAGAAACTGTTATCTGTTCATTTTTTTAAATTGCATATTTCATTGTCAAGGTACGTACGCTATTGTTTGAGATAAGATCTCATGAGCTGGAGGGATGATGGTTCAGCTGTTCAAGGCTAGGCTCACAACCAAAACATCAAGAGATAGGGTCTCATATAGCCCAGGCTGGTTTGAAACTCCCTATACAGCCAAGGATGACCTTCAATTCATGATCTTCCTGTTTCCCCCTCCCTAGGATAGCAAGTATGTTCCACCATGCTTCATTTTTTTTTCTTTTTTTGATTTATTTTATGCATATGTGTGCTCTATCTGCATGTACACCTGCATTCCAGAAGAGGGCACCAGATCACATTGTGGATGGTTGTGAGCCACCATGTGGTTGCTGGGAATTGAACTCAGGACCTTTGGAAGAGCATTAGGCAGTGCTCTTAACCACTGAGCCATCTCTCCAGCCCCCCACCATGCTTCATTTATGAGGTCTCAGAACTGAACATGTTAGGAGAGCACTCTTCCAATTAAACTACATCTCCATCCCAAAACATGGACTTCTGTGACTCCTATAATGTGTTTTAACAAGCTCTAGGTAGGCTCTAAGGTGATAAAACTTTCCAAGCACCAGGTAAGAGTATGTTACCCAAATTAAAACTCTGTGCTTACTTTTCCTTTCATCATGGTATTCTTTAATGAAATCAGAATTAGAACTGCAATGGAATATGACAATATGAAGGTAGTCTAGACGATTGTCCCATTCCATGCCCCATATAGTGATGCTGATACAATTTTTTCAATACTAATATTTCAAAATAGTTTTTAACAACTTAATAAATATAATTGTATATATAAATATGTGTATACATACATCTATAAGTATATATAAATATATTTATATGTGTGTGTGTATATATACTATTCATATTATATATATAATATTTTATATAATGTCATATATATGACATTAACTGTGGAACCAAACATGAAAATGCTTTAGGAAAAGATGTATAAAATAAACTGAAGTTAATAGAAACACTTACTGAGTCATATAGTTGCTATAGATAGCACTGAGTTAAGTTAAATTGTGGGGAAACAAAAATAGACCAAGAATAATCTTGTCAGCTAGTTTTCACGGTCAATTTGACACAACCTAGAATCACCTTGGAGGAGAATCTAAAGAGGAATTGTCTAGATCACATTGGCCTCAGGGTGTGTCTATTGGGGATGGTAATGATGATTGACATAGGAAGACACATCCCACTGTGGGCAGCACCCGTTCCCTAGGCCAGGGTCCCTGTGTTATCCTTGCTGTACTCTGGATGGTGGATGTAATGCTTTGACTTCCTGCCTTCACTAATAATCCAGGACATGGACCTGGAAGCCAAATAAACCCTTTCTTTCCTAAGTTGCTTTTTGTCCAGGAATGTTATCACAGAAGTGAAACTGGAACATATCTCCTTTCAGGCCACAGAAGCATCTGCCAGCTCCTGGCAACTTATCTCTATACTTCCTACAGAGCCCCAGCAGTGTCCTGCCATGAAAGCACCAACAGATGCCCCAAGCTGGAGATGAGTGCTTTAGGCTGGCAGCTGAACTAGGGACAGGCATTGACAAGAACACAACCAGCACTAGGCTGGTAAACATGCTCCCGTTCTTAACTGCAGATGCGAACACCTTTAAAACAGTTTCATTTATATTCTGAGTACTCTAAGGTAAATAACAAGTGCAGGGGAAAAAGGGCAAAGTTGCACAAAACTGAAGACACAGGTTTTCACCTTCAGAGAAGAAACTCATGGAAGACAATGGATTTTATAATTAGTCAAGTATAGACTTTAGTGTTGTTCCTTTCTCACAGAGAATGTTATTTAAACAAAAACGGAACAAGGCTGAACTAGTTTTAACTGTTAATTGGATACAACTTACAATGACTTAGAGAAGAGTTTTAATTATGAGGTATTGTCTTAATGCCTAACTGATAAAGGAAGACACAAGCCACTGTGGGCAACACCAGTTCCCTAGGCAGGGGGTCCTGAACTGTATAGAAGTTTACACAACCACAAACACCTTTATACACATACTCCTGTTTCCCAAACATTTTTGCTTCTCTATTCAGCTCTTGAACTGGCCTCTGTAAAAACCATGAATCATCAGATGGTGTCCACTCTGCTGCCAGTGTGGTTCTACTGAATTGGTTCAACTTCTGTTTCTGACTACCCATAGTCCACTCATTGTAAAGATGTCTCATTAATCCTCTTCTCTTCCTATTCTCTCCTCTCTTCCTCATATTCCTCTGACCTCTACAGGTGAACATTCACCCTCGTTTGTCATCCTTGGCTTTGGCCTGAGCTCCTCCTGTTACACATCTTCAGCCATTAATGAACATGTCCCCTCATGCTTCTAATATAAAGTACTTAGAAATGAACTTTTAAATTGACCCCAAATGATGACACTTGGCATTACTTTTTCTTATTTCTAGACATAGCAGCATAATTTTGCAAGCAATCTGTCCATCTGTCTGTCTGTTTGTCTGTCTATCATTGTCTATCTCTATCTGTACATCTAGTTCAAATACAAAACATGACTGATTGCTCAAATGCAAAATATTGGTGATTCTTTGCCTTATTAGATAGAACCATATTGAAAGCCTTTATATAGGTTAAGGTTGGTCAAATATCTACAATTTAATATGATTCTTTTCATAGGCATCAGAATAATAGGCTCCTTTGTACTGTACCTCCATTTCTTTGGCTCACTCTGATGATCACCCTCTTATTAATACCTCTGGGAACTTTCTCAGCTTTGAAAAAAAAAAAACAAATTTCTTCAGTTTTTCCACATCCACCTTATACAAATGAGCCCAAAATCAACCTGTGCAATTTTCTGTTTAGGTTCTCTTGTTCCAAATCACCCGGGCTTAGTATCATGTCTTTCCTCTCTCTATGAGTATAGACTTAATGAAGTAGAATCTAAAGAATCTAAACACATCTCACTTACTTGAACTCAGATCTTAGTCACATTCCACTATCACTTTACTTTTAATTACTTTTCCCATGAATAATCTTTCATGTTGTTTAAATATCTTTGAATGTTTTTTTGCAACATCTTATTTTTCATTAAGGAAAATACAGAAACTTATTTATCATAAATGATCAAAAGATAACTGCTACTACTTTTTCAAGATTTATTTTTTTAATGTTCTGGATCCTGACTCAGATAACATCATTTAATCTACCCTTCTGTAGTGAGCCCTCCTGCATAGATGTGGGGCGTCCTTTCAGATTGCCTTTCCAATTAATACCTTTTTAGCACCACTACCCAGGCTCCTGTGTACCTTGTCTACCTATCTCCTGAGAAGACTCTATTTCATCACAATGAAACCTGATGACAGACGCAGAGACTTTCCATAGACGTTTTAATTCCTGGTCTGGACTTGAATTTCTTTACATCTTTGCAATGAAATCTTGGAGATGTATATCAGCACAACTCATACCAGCCAACTCCCAGCAGCTTGCTGGCTGCCCATAAGCTGGGAAGCTTTGAACCAGGAGTCCTGTGCTACAGGACCACACAATCTAAGTATCCAGGCACGCAAACACCTTGTCATAGGGTCACAGTCAGCGCTCCTGCTGCTGGCTGGATTTGTTTTTAAAATGTCCCTGAACTTTTATCTTCTTTGGATAGAAATAAAATTGTTCTTGAAAGCTCTACTGGTCCCGAAATGTCCTCTATCCATGTCTTGTCTGTTTTATTAACCTATTGCGGAGAGTCAATTCAAGATGTTTTAAAACAAATTTTTTTCAGATAATGCCTGCTGTGCCTTAGATGCTTTTCGATAATGCACCCAAAGCATCTGAAAACCATAAAGTTTCTGTATTGTTGAGAGATTTCTATTATGCTGGATTTTCTTCTATTGTAGAATGGAACAAGATCAAAGAACATGTTGTTCTTAAACTTAAAAAGACCCTGATATTTGTATAAAGAGGCAAAGATGGAAAACAAAGGGCATATTTCTATATCCCCTATTTACAAACAAAAAAGGATTAGAATTTTTTAAAGTTTTATAACACTAAAATCTAGTGAGGGGAAAAATAGTTCAGAGAACAATAAGATGTTGTGAGTGAGGGACAAATTCATTAAATCTTCCTATTTACAATCAAACAGGGCATACTTAGTTAAGCTTTATAAGTATGCAATATGAAGTAATTCAGTTTAAGTTCATGATTTTAAAACCTGAGATGACATTTATTTAAATATACTAAATCCAGGAATGATGAAGACCTTGACTGCAGTGCTCCTATTTTAACTTGGCTGAAAGATTAATTAATTCATGATTCTTAAGCCTTTCTTACTTTTTGTTATATTGTAATTAACTAAAAAGATTGTATGTTAAAAAATTATATGGCTAATTAAACTATGTATCCAGTATTTATATTATTATTAATTGATTTGGCAGCCGTTAATTCTTATCCAGACATTATAAAAGAGCACACAGGACACCACGTGGATTTTAACAAGACTTGGTCTGAATTGTGCAATCCTAGCCCATCTAAGATAGCTCATAATTCTATTACCCAAATATGACCCCATATATACATACGTCCCCTTGGACTGCCATTCTCCACACTAGCCAATGTTCCAGGCCATGTGGAATGAAGTTCTTTTCTCTAACCCATGCCGTGTACCTTCCTTCCTGCTGCTCCTGGCTGGAATGAATTAATCCTCTGTCTAAAGCACAGGCTTCCTGTTCTAATCCCAGGAAGTCCCACCTTTCTCTGTCTTTGCCCAATCTCAGGCCTTGACATTTTATTGAACCAATCAGAGTCAATGTAATAACAGACAACAAGCAGGACCAATTAATTAACATTTAGAATGCTTAACACTACCCCAACAATTGTACTAAACTTTAACTCCACTGTCAAATTAGGAAGGAAGAAAATTTTATCTCACTAAGCGGGCAAAAAAAAAAAAAATGTTCTTTGCTGGTGGGTTTCAGACCCTGGACAAGCTGCTGAGGTGCCTGTTTAACAAACCAAATGGACCTGGACTTCAGGTTCCCTCAGCACCCCTCAGTCTACCTGAGGCTACCATGGCTAGCATACCCCTCTCTCTACCCTGAACTTTTGTGGCTTCCTCTCTCCCAAAGACTCTTCCCTATATAACCCAGACATTTTGTTTTCTCTCTGTGTGTCTCTCTCAGTCTCTGTCTCTCTGTCTCTCACATTTCTCCTCTTTCTCTGGAACTCGCCGCCTTTTTTGTCTCCCCATCTGCACACCTTCCCTGACCTCATCCTGTGAGATCAATGAACTGAGAGCTGCCCCCAATAAACCTGCCTTTATATACTTTTAGTTCAGCTTGAACTGGCTTATCTCATCGGCTAAGAAAGCCTGTCATTTACCTATCCTGACTGAAAAAAAAAATGGTGAAAGAAAGGAGCCTACATGGTTCTCAGTGCTTCATTTTGCTTCCACTTAGTGTTCATTTATTTCTCTTTCCTTTATATTGAGACAGGTGACAAAGGTTTCTTGCTAAACACTGATTTTCCTGGATTGTATTCTGTGTAATATTACTCAAAGGAACTACTCAGCCTGTAGGAACTCACATCTGTGAGTTAAACAGAATTCTGATCATTTTCAACTACGTGTTCATTTCTCCAAATGAAAAATATATACAGTTTAATTTTCTTCTCTTCGATACAGCTCCAATACCGGCCAGAATATTTATTGAAAACCTACTATATGGAATAACAACCTAAGGAGACATTGTGAGAAATGTGGGTGGATTGTATGGATATTTTGACTTTGCCAATATGAATTGTAATAGACCCCCTGCAATGGCTCCTGCTGAGCCTGGTCTCTATTCGTTTCTACTACCACAGTATACTAGAATCGCTCTCGATAGAAAGAGAGCATAGCTGAAGACCAGTCTTTTGTAACAAAGGCCCAGGAGGATTTCTGCTGGGACAAGGTGGTGCAAACTGGCTTTAGAGAGGATACAGGGAAGATACAGCATTACAGGAGCCCACAGGAGTGACCCGGCACAGGAAACACAACAGTGGGCTCCTATCTTTGCTCGCAGCATCCCCAGCAGAGCCTTAGCTTGATGTAAGGAATGTTTCATTATGTACTTTAAGATACAGCTTACATACTGAAAACATTTGTGTTACCTGGCTTTCCAAGTTCATATATGATGTACAAAGGGCTGAGACATTTTATGGCCAACAACAGTGTTTTATTCATCTCCATCTGTTTTACTATTTAAAGTACAGTGTTTGTGACAAACTGTTGCTTCAGACTCACACAAAAAACAATGCCCAGTGATGGCACTCTACTGTAGAAAGAGACTGTGTTTTTTAATCCTAGACTACTTTTCCACACAGACCAGTCATAACAGTCCTCAATATTTACCCCTGAGACTCCACAGCAACAAACCAGAGACATTTACACGTTGTAGAAGTAAATGGTTAAATTATTTCCAGTATTTATATTATTTATTGTTAATTGGTCCGGTAGTGTTAATCCTTAACCAGCCATTGTAAATGAGCACACAGAGACACCTGATGGATTTTGACAAGCCTTGGCCTGGACTGAGAAATACTGGCCCATCTAAGGTAGCTTATAATTCTATTCCCCAAATAAAACTCCAATATGTACATATGTTCCCCTTGGGTGTTACTCTCTATGCTCTGCCAATATTCCAGGCCACATGGAATGAAGTTCTTCTATCTAACCCATAGTGTGTCTCCTTCCTCCTTCTCCCTCCTCCTGCCTTCTTCCTTTTTTTTAATGCTCTCTGGCTCAGAAACCTTGAGAACCTTTACCCCTCCTACCTCTCTCTCTGCCCAACCATAGGCCTTAGCATTTTATTAGAGCCAATCAGAGACAGTGGTTAGAAAGCAAGGTAACACAGCATCACTTGGTGTACAGCAAGCAGGCCTCTGGGAGCAGGTTAATTAACATTTAGAACACATACATTAGCCCATCAATACAGCAGTGTTTATTGCAGGACTATTCATGGTAGTTAAATTATGGATGCGAAGTAGGTGCTTGAGACATAGGCATGAATAAAGGAAATATGATTTATATATACAATGGAACTTATTTCAGCCACAAAGAATAAGGTTGTATGATCTGAAGGAAAAAGGATGCAAATAGAGATAATTATATGAAGTAAATTGAGTTTCATTCTGAAATATCAGTCATATTTTTTCTTTTATCTTGGGATCCTTACCACCATGAATATTACAAAATCACATTTACCAACAGCATGAAACTCTGATGAGCACCCTGGCAAATGATCCATACAGATGTGCTGCTATGGTCATGTGCTTTGATGATATGGATGCTCACCTTAGAGACTTTTCTAGATCTTGATCTATATGGCATAAGCAGACGTTAACTACTTCTTCCTTATTTCTTGTTTATACAGAATTTTCTAATCTGAAAACACAGTGCAATAGGCCAAGGTCTGCCTTTAATCTAAACATATATTAGCTAAGTAGTTTTTTTTTTTTTAATGATACAATAGGGGGTGGAGAGACAGTGCAATCATTAGGAGCACTGGCTGCTCAGGTTACATTCCCAGCACCCACATGGATGCTCACAACCACTTATAACTCTGGTTCCAGGGTATGTGGCTTCCATAGGCACCAGGCACACACACAGTGCACATGTATACATGCAGGCAAGCACTCATACACATAAAATTAAATAAAAATATCTTTAGAAAATAATAAATGGTGAGAGGTGCTGGACAGATGACTCATCAGTTAAGAATTGATAGAGTGGCAGCTCTGGCACAAGTTGGAGACTTGGGACCAGGGAGGCTCCTGGGAGGATATGGAGGTGACTCTAACTGAGACTTCTGGCAGCGGTGGATCTGGAGACTGAAGTGGCCACCTCCTGGAGCCAGGAAGGACTTCCAGTGGAGGGAGGGGAACACCAACCCACCCATCAAACCTTCAACTCAAAATTTACCCTGCCTACAAGATGTGCAGGCATAAAGGTGAAGCAAAGCTTGAGGGTATGGCCAACCAACGACTGTTAGTGGCACTCTGTTCTGCAGACTGGAACCTAGCATAACTGTTGTTGGAGAGGCTTCATCCAGCAGCTGATGGAAACAGATGCAGAGACCCACACCCAAACATTAGGCAGAGCTCAGGGAGTCATGTGGAAGAGTTAGGGGAAGAACTGAGGGAGCTGGAGGGGTCAAGGACACCACAAGAAGACCTACAGAGCCAACTAACCTGAAACCATCAGGGCTCACAGAGACTGAACCACCAACCAAAGAACATGTATGGACTGGACCTAGGCCCCCTACATGTAGGTAGCTGATGGGCAGCTTGGTCTTCATATGGGTCCCCTAACGACTAGAGTGGGAGCTGTCTCCAACACA
Source organism: Lophiomys imhausi (assembly GCA_907164525.1). Taxonomy (NCBI): domain Eukaryota; kingdom Metazoa; phylum Chordata; class Mammalia; order Rodentia; family Muridae; genus Lophiomys; species Lophiomys imhausi. Next base: position 2,462,484 of record CAJQZJ010032244.1, read on the forward strand.
CACACACACACACACACACACAGAGACCCATAGTCAGATCCAGGCCCACACATAAGGACAGCTGTTACTCCATGTGTCAGGCACCATCCTCATTAATTCATTTGATTTTTTTACAGCCATGTGCAAATGAACACAGTGAAGAAACTGGAAATTAAATGGAAAGCAAAGATGTGATAGAATAGCAATGGTCTTTTATATCTTCATACCTCCTTAGCAGAACCATATCCTTAAAATGAGCAAATTGGCCTTTGACATAAGACTGCAAAAGCAAAGGGAACGTTAGATGAAGATTAAATGGGCAATCCTGAACAGCTGTGGGTCCTTCCCTTTCCATCACCCTCTTTTCAAGCCCCTATGTTCCTGCACATACTTTATTGTCCCCAAAGTCCAAAGTAAGAAATTCAAAGTAACCACAGACTTTTCTCAGGGGGTTAGAACACACCATAGTTTAGTTGCTCAGTTTCTCTCAGATTTTTCCAGCTAAATGACCTTTCCTGGGGTTCTTCCATTATGTTACTGTGACTCAGTTTCTCTGTTGAAGTGTTGGAGTGTCCAGCAACTCCAACTGTGACCACTCCTTGCTCTGGCCACTGATAACAGGAATCACTGGGCTCTGACTGGAGTCTCCACTGTCTCCACAGCTTTAGTTTCCCAAGCACTGCAGTCTTTATGGATCACATGAAGACTGCTATGTGACAAAAAGTTTGGCGCTTGTCTCTAAATCGCCTCACGCTGATGCATTTTGTCGCTATAAGGGGGTGAGAGGTTTACACAGTGTGACTTGAGAGTGGTTTGCTTTTATTCTGATCAAACAATATAAACTCAAAGCTGTGCCCTTGAGAGTGAATGAGTGGCACACACAATGAGCGACTGATGCCTGCCATCAAGGAGCAGACTGAAAACCAAGCTAGCTGCCTGCAAACCCACAGTTGGTCCATAGGAACTTTCTGTGCCCCACATGGCTGTGTGCCACCTCTGTTCAGAGCCTACTTCTAGAAACATGGATCTGCTTTTCAAACTGTCAGCAACGCTTTCCAAAGACTGAGATGAGGAGAGGCATGCAGCGTGGATTTACAATAATGCCCTGCACATGTTCAAACTTGATTGCGAGCTGTATTGGCACTCACATAATATCTGTTGGGGCGAATTATGACACAAATGTACTAGTGGTATTTTACCTGTGGCCCCAAAAGTGTCTGCACCTCAAAAGTCTTGACAATTAGATGCAGACTCACAGGGTCAGCCACCGGGTGATACAGAGGGGAGGTCCTGACATGTGGGGAGAAAGGCAACAGACATGAAGTGCAGTGATGTGTCCAAGCCCAGACATAAGATGGAAACATCAGTCAACATAGCATAGCAAGCTTGAGGGGATTCCTGTCCAAAAGCCCTTATCACTGCCACATAAGTTCTGTACCTTTAATTTTCCTTTACTCTCCACCCTCTGAGTGAAGCTGAGTGTCAGGGCGAGTGAGCAAGCTTGTAAATGCTTGTATATCAGGTGGCTTGGGAGCAATGTTATGGGGCTGATCAGCCCAGGTTTAAGAGCTTTCAAATCCTAACTCCAGGAGGACAAAGAATCAGAGAAAACCAAGGTGTGAGGTGGATTTTAGGATTTGGCAGAAGAATCAAATCTGAAAGACCTACCTCTTCCTTGGTCTCTCTGTTTCCAGACCTTATTCCATTTGAATTTCTATTTTGAAATCTAAGCTTTCTGGTGTCTGTTCTTGCTCACATAGTTTGTAATGAGGTAGGGTTCTGACTCTCAGCTCTGAGCTCCTGGCTTCTTGTATGAAACTGGTGACAGAGGCAGAGTTCATACACACGAGCTCCTGGGGGAAAAATTCCTGGGGAAGGATTAAACTCCTAATAAAACTGTCAACAAAGCTGATAACACAGAAAATCAAGATCTTCATTGCTGGGCCACAAAACAAGTAACCATCTGTTCACAATAAAGCTTATTATATTCTTATAAGTATTTATTTTGTTTAGAAGCACAAAGAAAGCATTAGCTTGAAAAGCTTTGGTAAGTATGGAGCCAAAGACACAAACTTGCAAACATTGGTGTTGCCAGGCTAACCCTGAAAGTCAAGCACAATTATTGTAATCTTTGATCTTTTTCTACAACTTTACTTTGATGACCCTCCCTGCTTACCACACTCAGTGAGGTCCTCCCTCCTTTCCCAGTTGATGAGGCCACCAAGTCTTCTAATCATATCTACAAATGACACATTAGGGATTGGTGATAGCCTCAGGTATCCTTCCTCCACCCCTAAATCTGATGAGATCTGGATTTGAGTAGGATTTGGGCTGCCGATTCCTGGCACCATCAGCACTGTGAAGGATGAAGGGTAACAGCCAAGGTTTGGGTGTGTTGACAGTATGGTTGTGTATCCCTCTAGCCACAAGCACAGAGGATATAACAGCTCAGGTGTCCTAAGGAACTGAGGTGCAGACAACACAGACCAACCATACATCAAAGCCAGAAAGGGATCAAGGACTGGGAAGAAGAGGGTGTTTCAGACCTTGATGGATCTCCACCAGATGGGAATGGGTTCAAGAAAGATCAGGTGAACTGCAGGTCACAGAGCAGTTTGGGGCAAGTTCTAACGAGGCCAAAGTAACCTCCTGCAGGCACTGCTTTGCTCAGCGTTAACAAAAATGTCCCTAACTAGAATAGTAGAGGTTGCTGTGGCCCAACCCAGAAAGGGAAATGTCATTTCTCATTATCCTTGAGAACGGGCCATTCTTCTATGCCTCAGAGATGGACTCCAGTAGCCATCCTTCCTCCCAGGGAAAGCTTCACTGTGAGTTTCAGACACATCAAGCCTTCCAGTTCTGAGCACTGCCTGTGAGGTGGGTCAGTCTAAAGAAGGCCATGAACACAGCTCTGAATCTTCACATCCTGCTGATCAGCATCAAACATGTACTGTAGACCCTGTGAGTTACTTATACAAAATCCCATCAAGCAAAGTAGAGTATTTTATTGGTTCCTCCTCTGTTGGATTGCATAATCTTGTTGGTAGTTATTAGAAATTATGCCAGCCATCCCACCATGCCTGATAACACTGTTGAAAGGAGTATTCTTTAATACTGGTAAAATCCAGTCTATCATTTCAGTACCATTTGAAAAGGAAATGCTTGTGTTGTGCTGGGGTCAAAGGAGTTCTACTATTCTAATAGTAGCTTTTCTTTATTTGTGTTCTGGTACAAGAGATATGTAGCAGATTCTAAGAAAGAAGCCATATTTAGAAACTCTGTCATTAGTTAGTTCTTTTAATAACCCAATTTTCCCCTATCTAATATCACCTAGAATGCTTATGAAATAAGTTGGTATTTATAATTGTAGCAAACTTTCACCTACATTAATTCAGAGATGAAATTAGAATATCATTACACTAAAATAAGGAATGTTTTATAAGTTGTTTGATTACTTCTATTACCTATGACAGATACTTATTATATATGAAATGTATTATATATACATATAGATGTATACATAATTTCTTCAATAGCTCTCCTGTAGGAACCAGCATAGCACACCCTGTATGTAAGGCATTGTTCTGATGTTCCTATAATAGCACATCTGGGGACATGGTAACATAAGGCCTGTGAGTTTCACATCCTGAGAAACAGACTTTCAGTAACAAAAATAAAATATTCCACCCCAGCTGAGAGATAAAAGTAAACCTTCCTCTACTATCAAATGCCTATATTAACAAAAAACAGTATGTTTCCAGATTAAAACCACAGAAGCCCTGGATTTATTCTTCCTGAATTAAGACTCAGCTTGCTTAATTGTGTCTTTGTACAAATGCCATCTGCCCACACTGTAAAGCTGTTCTCAAAAACAGAGCCAGACAGATATCTACACGCATGAATCTTGAGGAATTCAGAAGAATATGTACAAATGTGCCAAAACTATTTGTTTGACTACATAATTGAAAAGGGGAAAAAAAACTCTATTAACTTCTAGAATGTAAGAGGCAAAGTAATTACATTATTCCAAACTCTAACAAAATAGTAGGAAGGCCTGGAGGAAAAGTTGTCCTTGAAGTTTGAGACATTATGACTATTCTCTATAGCCCCAACATAAATATCTTTGTATTCATAATTTTATATTAAAATAAATCAAAGAAACTTAAAAGTTTTGTGTATAATAAAATTACAGCTCTCTTTCCTTTGATCCAGAATGTTAAACATGGGTGTGTGTTCACTTACATAAATATAACCTCTTTAGAAAACTTTGGGAGAAGTCTCTGCCTTTGTGTCACCTTGAGTTCTATTCTTTGACCATCAATGACACATTTTAAAGACTGGCATTCCACTCCTGGTTCTAATGAGAAGAGTTTTCTACTGTGTGAGCTAGATGCTAGCACCTGAGTCTACTGTGGCTCACTCAGCTGCCTAGACTCTCATGGTCTTTTTCATGTGCTAAGAATTCAGCAACCACTTATTCAAATTAATTTCTGTGGATACACTTTTCTCTCCAAACATCCTAGCCTCCCCTATTATCCTTGTTTCTGTAGCCCTCCACCCACCCATCAATCTTATTCACTCCATCACAACGGTTTGCTAGGCGTGATGTTCACCCAGCAGAGAGCTAGCTGACATAGCAATCTTCCTAAAACATTGTCCTTACATTAAAAATCTCTACTGAACACCACGGGTTTAGGCTTAAACTCTCTAAATTCTTTTTATGGGACTCTGAACGTATCAGCCTATCTATCAATAGCCTCCTTTGTGCCACAGAATCAATCACCTATTCTTACGTGGCTAGTGCTAACCCCCAGGTTTAACCACAGCTGAGTTGGCTCTCCTATGTTCCCTTAGCCTTTAAGCTCACCTGCTTTTTCTTTGGTTGTCCAAGTTAATCTTCTGTTTAGTTCAAGACTTTCATCTCCTCATTCTTCTTTCCTACTTCAACTACCTTCTTCCTCGCTCTAACTTCTGAGCAATCTTACCCTTCATCTTGCAACACCTGTTACTTAATCCCATGCTACCTTACTTCTCTCTAATCAATCATGCGCTTCTCTTGCTCCTCCCTACTTGACCATGTGCTATCCTTACTTCTCTCCAGTTGTTCAGCATAATGTCTTATTGGGATGATAGATCCAAATTTACAAGTAAATCCTCAAGTATAGGAGTAAAGTTTTGATCATCATATTATGTCTAAAGCTAAATCATGAATCACAACCATGTAAGAAGAAGTCACTGGTTTTGTCAAGCTATACATTGATCTTCATCTGTTCAGGCAGAATTTCTGAGGGAAAATAATGGGTGCAGGAAACTGTAAAAATGAGATTTTCCTTCTTAAAAAAAAAAAAGACCAATGTGAATTATTGGTATCTTGTAAACAATACAGAAAACAGTGAGTTTGTTAACTTCAAAAATTTTTAAATTTTCAAGAAATTTTAAAAGGATGTGTAAATCTGTGAGGTTTACTCTTGTTATGGGAATCAAGTATTCTAGTCAGTCTTTGTAAGTTTTAAGGAAAGGGAGGAGAGAGACCTAAAGGTTCTCATAAACATGTGAAATAAGGGGATGGGGAAATGGCTCAGCCACCAGTTAAAAGCACTTGCTGAGAGGACCTGGGTTTGCTCCCCTCCACCCACATGGCAGCTTATGATCATTTGTAACTCCAGTTGAGGGATCCAGTGCCCTCTTCTGGCCTCCATGGGCACTGTACACATACATACATGCAATCACACACACACACACACACACACACACACACACACACACACACACAC
>CAJQZJ010032244.1:2473497-2490203 GCA_907164525.1 Lophiomys imhausi
CAACACACACACACACACACACACACACACACACACACACACACACATGCAGAGAGAGAGAGAGAGAGAGAGAGAGAGAGAGAGAGAGAGAGACTGAGTACAGACACTTGGCACATCCATTTGACTTCTTTTTCAGTAAGCAATGTTTAGAACATGATAAAGACCTTTATTCTGAAATTGACCTTCGCCCCACTTGACATCTTCCTATGCATTTACAAACAGAAAATGGGATGTTCTCATGTCTTGGTCATTTGAGTTCCATAAATCAGCATGATAAATCATAAAATGATTAAATCAAAGATAATTGGAAATTGGCCAAGAGTCTGATGGGAATTTTCTCATGGGTTTCAAGAACTGCCTGTGTCCTTTCTAGTTTTGTCATAAATTGTGACATGTAAGTAGATATGTCGAAGGCTCCCCAACAGTACAAAGCAGAACACAGAACACAGCGGAGGTTCTACTAACTGAATTTCACCGGTTTGTTTGCATAAATGTCTAGCTGCTTCTTTTTGAAAAGACTTCAGAACCTCCCACCTCTGATCCTCAGAGGCCAGTAAAATCTATCAATGAAGTTAGTGCGCTGGCCTGAAACCCCTGTAAATACATTAGGCAGGATTCAGACTCCTGAGATAGAGGGCGAAAGCTGACCATAGGAAGGGTTAAAAGATGGGCATTGCTTCCTAAAACTCGCCACGCTTAAATCTCGCTGAATTTCGTTTTCATTTCGGCTGAAATTTAAAAGGGTTCCACACACACCCTCTTTTCCAAACTTGGTGCTTTATTGAAGAAGAGGAATAGATGGCCATTATCGCAGTTCCTTATTTCATAGTCACTTTTGTATTATTGGGGAAAACATTTCGACATGATAAAAAACACTGCCCAGAAATCCATTGAAAACGACTCGGTTTTGGTTGTGAGGGGACTTGGGTGCGGGAAGGGAGAAGAAAACCTTTTAAGGGGAATCAGTATACCGATGGAACGACCGACGCAAGGGGGCAGGAGGCGCTCAGATTGGGCTATCTGGGCTAGCTGAGAGGAGATCTGTCTAAACTCTTCTTCGCCCTCGGGGTGTTTATCAGTTCTCCCAGCTTGCAAAAAAAAAAAAAAAAAAAAATGTGGCGCTGACAAGTGAGTTTAGCTTGTACTTTATCTAATTACTGCGGAGTGAACACAGAGCGTCTGCAGTGACAGTTAGTTATTCAGCTAGCGGTGACTTGGGACAGCCTGGGGCTATGTTCTCTGCAACTTCTCTGGTGGGAGACAGGCGTCTCTGATCAGACTTCATGTCTTACACACTCCAGTTGCCTTCTTTCATTTTAACTTTGTGAAGTTTGGTTGCAAAGGAGGGGCTTGTTAAAAACCCACCAATCCGCGGACCGTGTTCATTGTAAAGTATGGGGAAATCAGCTAGGGCCGGAGGTGAGGGTTGCAACCTGCTCTAGATAGCTAGGTAAGGCTCTTAATCATCTGTCGTTTGAAAATTTCCCCAATGGCTTCCCAAACTGCTCTGCGTTCCTTCTCAAACTCAGATGAAAAGGTGTTCAACTTTGCTCCCCATCCCCCGACCCCGGCCGGTTTCCCCCTCTTTGGAAGTTTTGACCACAAGTGGCCATCCTGGGAGAGATTTCAATGACTAGGGAAGGGGACTGAAATAGATTGATCTTGGCCTGAATACCTGAAGACCTGAATTCGTAAAGCCGCGGGGGCTTGTGGCTGAGGCTCAACCCCTGGGCTATCTACCCTCTGGGAAGTAGCTCCACGCTCCTTTCCATTCCCACCAACCTGTTGCACCTCTCTCAGAACAGCTCTGAGCAGTTTCCCCGCCTGGGAGCTGATTGACAGCAGTCACTACCCAACCCTGGACTCAGAGCCTCCTCCAGGGATCAGCGATTGGTTCCCTGGGAGAATTGGAGTTAGGGGGTGCAAGGGGAGGGATTTCTCCCAAAGTCTAAGGTCCTGGGACCTGGGAAGCAGGAACTCTCCTGTCTGCTACACCCCAAGGACGCGCTGGAAGCCTTTAGCATCCTGGGTTGCGGCTCCGAGCCGGGAGCGCTCTGCGCACTTGGCCACCCTCCTGGAGGTCCTGTCCTGCCACTGGGAGGACCCCGCAGGCGCCGTGCCGAGTTCCCGGCCCTTCCGACGATCTCTCTAGAAGCCTGCACCCAGACTACCTTTTCACAGTCTCAGGGTGAACTGTGGGATCTCTAACGCCGGGACCCTGCATACCACGACACCCAGGATGGCTACCCGCGCGCGCAGGACAGCCAAGCCCTCCAGCTTCCAGCCGATACCCACCCAGTCGCCCAGGCTTCTCCTGTTGCTCCTGTCACTGGTAAGCCGCGTCTCCACACAACCTGCTGCTCCCGGCGCAGCACTTCTGTCCCCGGGTCTCTCCGGGACTTCAGGGGTCCCTGCAGAGGAAGCTATAGTGGTGGCTAACCGCGGGCTCCGGGTGCCTTTCGGTCGTGAAGTCTGGCTGGATCCGTTGCGTGATTTGGTGCTGCAGGTGCAGCCAGGAGACCGCTGCACGGTGACCGTGCTAGACAACGACGCCCTGGCCCAGAGGCCTGGCCGCCTGAGTCCCAAGCGCTTCGCGTGCAACTATGGCCCGGGCGAGGTGCGTTACTTACACCTGGGTGCTCGCAGCCCTTCCCGCGACCGTGTCCGTCTGCAGCTGCGCTACGATGCTCCAGGAGGGGCGATAGTCCTGCCATTGGCATTAGAGGTGGAAGTGGTTTTCACCCAGCTGGAGGTAGTGACTCGGAACTTACCTCTGGTCGTGGAAGACCTGCTAGGGACCAGCAATGCCCTGGACGCTCGGAGCTTAGAGTTTGCCTACCAGACTGAGACCGAGGAGTGCCGAGTGGGCATCTTGTCAGGTCTGAGCGCCTTGCCTCGTTATGGAGAACTCCTTCACTACCCGCAGGTCCCCGGAGCAGTTAGAAAGGGAGGGGCCTCCGAGACCCCTTTGATGGACTGCAAAGCATTCCAGGAGCTGGGAGTGCGGTACCGCCACACAGCCCCCAGTCGCTCACCTAACAGGGATTGGCTGCCTATGGTGGTGGAGCTACATCCTCGAGGGGCTCCTGTGGGCAGCCCGGCTTTAAAACGCGAGCACTTCCAGGTGCTCGTGAGGATTCGGGGAGGAGCGGAGAACACTGCACCCAAGCCCAGTTTCGTGGCCATGATGATGATGGAGGTGGACCAGTTCGTATTAACGGCACTGACTCCAGACATGCTGGCAGCGGAGGATGCTGAATCCAACCCAGACCTTTTGATCTTCAACCTCACCTCGGTCTTCCAGCCTGGACAGGGCTACTTGGTGAGCACTGATGACCGAAGCCTGCCTCTCTCCTCCTTTACACAACGGGATTTGCGCCTGCTGAAGATTGCCTACCAGCCTCCCTCTGAAGACTCTGACCAAGAGCGTCTGTTTGAACTGGAACTCGAGGTAGTGGACCCTGAAGGAGCAACCTCAGACCCTTTTGCTTTCATGGTGGTGGTGAAGCCCATGAATACATTGGCCCCAGTGGTCACACGAAACACTGGCCTTATTCTCTATGAGGGTCAATATCGGTCTCTCACGGGTCCTGAAGGCAGTGGACCCCAGAACTTGGTCATCAGTGATGAAGATGACCTAGAAGCTGTGACACTGGAGGTGGTGGCAGGGCTCCGACATGGCCACCTTGTTATTCTGGGTTCTCCCAGTAGTGGCTCTGCTCCAAAGACATTCACAGTGGCCGAGCTGGCAGCTGGACAGGTTCTGTACCAGCATGATGACAGAGACGGTTCCCTGAGTGACAATTTGGTGCTGCGCATGTCAGATGGAGGAGGCAGGCACCAGGTCCAGTTCCTGTTCCCCATCACTTTAGTGCCTGTGGATGACCAGCCACCTGTCCTGAATGCCAACACCGGACTGACTCTGGTGGAAGGTGAAACTGTACCTATCCCACCCTTGACTCTGAGCGCAACGGATATGGATTCGGATGACTCTCAGCTGCTTTTCGTACTGGAGTCAGCTTCCAGCACAGGGCACCTGCTTCTCCGCCAAACCAATGCTCCTCCTCAGGAAGAGCAGGGTCTGTGGCAGAAACAAGGGCCATTTTATGAGAGAATGGTGACAGAGTGGCGGCAACAAGATATAATGGAGGGGAAGCTCTTCTATAGGCACTCAGGCCCCCACAGCCCTGGGGCAGTGATGGACCAGTTCACATTTAGAGTCCAAGACAATCATGACCCCCCTAATCAGTCTGGGATTCAGAGGTTTGTGATACGTGTTCATCCCGTGGACCGCCTCCCCCCAGAACTGGGCAGTGGCTGTCCCCTTCGGATGGTGGTGCAGGAATCCCAGCTCACGCCCCTGAGGAAAAAGTGGCTGCATTACACTGACCTCGACACAGATGACCGAGAGCTACGCTACACAGTGACCCAGCCCCCCACGGACACAGATGAAAACCACTCGCCAGCTCCGCTGGGCACTTTGGTCTTCACTGATAATCCCTCGGTTGTGGTGACCCATTTCACCCAAGCCCAGGTCAATCACCATAAAATTGCGTACAGGCCTCCGGGTCAGGAACTGGGAGTAGCAGCCCGAGTGGCCCAGTTCCAGTTCCGAGTAGAGGATCGAGCTGGGAATGTGGCTCCTGGCACTTTCACCCTTTACCTGCAGCCTGTGGATAACCAGCCCCCAGAGATCGTCAACACCGGCTTCACTGTTGAGGAGAAGGGCCACCACATCCTGCATGAGACTGAGTTGCATGTGAATGACGTTGACACCGATGAGGCCCACATCTCTTTCACTCTCACACAGGCCCCCAAACATGGCCACCTGCAAATATCTGGACGGACACTACATGTTGGAGGACAGTTCCATCCAGGGGACATAAAGCATGGCAGAATTTCCTATTTGAATACCGGCGATGAGTCTTTGACTGACAGCTGCTCCCTGGAGGTCAGTGACAGACACCATGTGGTGCCAATCACTCTCAGAGTGAATGTTCGGCCAGTGGGCCGTGAAGGTCCTAAGTCACTCCTTCCTGCGGGTACTCTGGAGACCTATCTAGATGTCTTAGAAAACGGGGCTGCTGAAGTCACAGCCAACATAATTAAGGGGGCCTATCAGGATACTGATGATTTGAAGTTGACATTCCTATTGGAGGATCCACCCTTATATGGGGACATTCTAATCAATGGAGCCCCAGCTGAGCGGTTCACCCAGAGGGACATCCTGGAGGGCTCTGTTGTCTATGCTCACACCAGCGGTGAGATTGGCCTGTTGCCCAAAGCAGACTCTTTTAACTTGAGTTTGTCAGCTATGTCTCAAGAATGGAAAATTGGTGGCAGTATTATTCAAGGTGTTACAGTGTGGGTGACCATCCTCCCCGTGGACAGCCAAGCCCCGGAAATTTCTGTTGGCGAGCAGTTTGTGGTACTGGAAGGTGACAAGAATACGATAACCCTAACCCACCTAAGCGCTGAGGACATGGACTCCCTGAATGATGACCTCTTATGCACAATCGTCATCCAGCCAACCTCGGGCTATGTAGAGAACATTTCCCCAGCACCGGGCTCAGAAAAGTCAAGAGCTGGGATTGCCATAAGTGCCTTCACCCTGAAGGACCTCAGGCAAGGGCACATTAACTATGTCCAGAGCGTCCACCGAGGAGTAGAGCCTGTCGAAGACCGTTTTATATTCCGTTGTTCTGATGGCATTAACTTTTCTGAGAGACAGATTTTCCCCATTGTAATCATTCCTACCAATGACGAGCAGCCAGACATGTTCATGAGGGAATTCATGGTGATGGAAGGCATGAGTCTGGTGGTGGACACGCCCATCCTCAACGCTGCTGATGCTGACCTTCCCCCAGATGACTTAACTTTCACCATTACCCGGTTTCCTGCTCATGGTCACATCATGAACCAGCTGATCAATGGCACAGTGCTGGTTGAAAGCTTCACCCTGGACCAAATTATAGAGAGTTCCAGCATTATTTATGAGCATGATGACTCTGAGACACAAGAGGACAGTTTTGTGATTAAACTTACAGATGGCAAGCACTCAGTGGAGAAGATGGTCCCTATTGTGGTCATTCCTGTTGATGATGAGACCCCCAGGATGACCGTCAATAATGGGCTAGAAATAGAAATTGGGGAAACCAAAGTAATCAACAACAAAATACTAATGGCAACTGATTTAGACTCTGATGACAAGTCATTAGTTTATATTATTCGTTATGGACCAGGACATGGTTTGTTACAGAGACGAAAACCTATTGGTGTCTTTGAAAATGTCACGTTAGGGATGAATTTTACCCAGGATGAAGTGGACAGAAATTTAATTCAATATGTGCATTTTGGGCAAGAGGGCCTTCGAGACCTGATTAAATTCGATGTGACAGATGGAACAAATGCCCTTATAGATCGATACTTTTATGTGTCTGTTGGAAGTGTTGACATTGTCTTCCCTGATGTGATAAGTAAGGGAGTGTCCTTGAAAGAGGGTGGCAAAGTCACTCTAACTACAGACCTACTGAGCACGAGTGACTTGAACAGCCCCGATGAGAACTTAGTTTTCACCATTACCAGGGCTCCTGTGAGAGGTCACTTGGAGTGCACAGATCGAAGAGGAATGGCCATCACGTCTTTCTCTCAGCTCCAGCTGGCTGGCAACAAAATCTACTACATCCACACAGCTGAGGATGAGGTCAAAATGGACAGTTTTGAGTTTCAGGTCACTGATGGGCGTAACCCTGTCTTCCGAACTTTCCGGATCTCTATCAGTGATGTTGACAACAAAAAGCCAGTGGTCACCATCCACAACTTGGTGGTCAGTGAGAGTGAAAGAAAGCTGATCACTCCCTTTGAGCTCACTGTGGAAGACAGAGACACTCCCGACAGGCTCCTGAAATTCACTGTCACCCAAGTTCCTGTTCATGGTCACCTCCTATTCAACAACACTAGGTCTGTCACGGTCTTTACCAAGCAAGACTTGAATGAAAATCTGATCAGCTACAAACATGATGGCACAGAGTCCACGGAAGACAGTTTCTCCTTCACGGTGACTGATGGCACCCACTCTGACTTCTATGTTTTCCCTGATACAGTGTTTGAAACTAGGAGACCCCAAGTGATGAAAATCCATGTACTAGCTGTTGACAACAGTGTCCCCCAAATTGTGGTGAACAAAGGAGCTTCTACACTTCGTACTGTGGCCACTGGCCATTTGGGGTTCATGATCACAAGCAAAATACTGAAAGGGGAGGACAGAGACAGCCCACATTTTTCTCTCAGGTTCATTGTGACAGGACCCCCCCAGCATGGTTACCTTCTCAACCTGGGCCAAGGAAACCACAGCATCACAGAGTTTAACCAAGGTATGTTCTACCTCTTCCTCCTCACAACCAAAGCCCATGGTGGGCTTTATTTCTTAAGAATGAGCCAGTCACTAAGCTTTGTAAGTAGAGCACCAAGATTGTGTTGAAAGGAAGAGGAAGAGAAGGGAGGAGAGGGGAGGAGACAGAGGGGAGGAGAGCACACAGATACCCACAATCCTGGGGAAACACCTTCAACTTTGCTGTGTGCCGTGTTGTAGTGACATTTGTCAGAGGGAATATAAAGGTACTGTGACTATGGCAGGATATACTGTTGAGGCCAGAATAAGAATTTTGGGGTGTGTGATAGAGGCTGACTTTCTAATGATGCTTCCTTTCACCAAGTCTCTTGCCATCCTGTTTTGTACACTACACATGGTCTTTGAAACATTTTGGTGCCTTTAAGAGAGATATGTGGTATAAATCACCTGATTACCATTATCATCATGCATTAAAATATAGTACTTTTAATTTCATATTACCTTTAAAAACACTGGGTTGATAGTGTGAATACTGAGAATTTTGTAACTAAAAGACAATATTCATTTATATTTATTTGAGACTTCAAAAGTATTTTATGCTGGTTCATGACTCAGACAAACAGCTGTTCAAAAACATAAGAGATAAATAATCCTGTCTAGGGTTATTACAATTATATCTCATGTAATAGCACAGCGCTGGGATCTACTCAAAAGGGGCACACACATTTAATGATGTGCAAGAAAACTATGTTTTCATTCATTGGCTAAGTAGCCATCCATGTCTTTAACCTCAGAGTTAATATGAAAAGATGATTAATCATTGAAGGAGAGAATTACTTCACTGTTAGTTTTCATTATTCTGCTTTTATCATTGTTTACTATTATTTAGTTTTTTCCCTGAGTTTATATTCGCTACTGTATGTTATTATACTATTGTTTGTCATTACCTATTTCATTGCTGGTTTTCATTCATTGTCATTTGTTATTTCTTCAGAACGTTTTCTGCCCTGCCCCCAGCAGTGTCAGACACCCTTTGCCTGAAACACCTGTGTTCCCGAGGTCCTTGAGGCAGCAGTGTCTGTTGGGGTCAGAGACCAAAGGGCAGGTGACCTGGCAGAGCTTCTCAGGGAGGAAAGGGAGAAGCCATTCAGCAGCTAGCTGAGAAGTTAGGGCTCTTTTCTCAGACCCTGCAACTTTCATTACAAAGGGATTTGTGTTGCTTTCAGGAAAATCTCAGCGTAAGAATGGAAACTGGATCTCCCCTGTGGGCTCTTGGGTGGAAATGGAGTGTAACCCCAGGACATCCCAGTGGGGGTGTTCTTTTCCTGCTACAGTGTTCTGCTCTTAGACAACAAACACTTCAATAGATGTGGTTGTTGTGTTGAAGTGATCTGCTTTTCTGTTTGATGCTGGCAAACTGCTTCACACTCCAGCCTCTGATTCTTGGCTGAGAGCCTGCATGTATCTCGGGCCTGCAGGGACAGGAAAAACCTCAGTGTGTCTTGTGGGCCCAGCAGAGTTTTCTGCAGAGGCTTCTGGCAGAAGCCTGCAGAAGTAGGCTGGCATGTACTCATGACTGAGGGGACAGAAGAACTGTATTGGAAGGCACAAAACCGTCTCTCTCTTCTCTCCTCTGACCCCAAAACAATGCGTTTTTACAAGGATTTTGTTGTTTAAAAAAAAAAAGTTTGGAAGAAGATAAGCAAATGATTTATTTTAAATTCTACAGACCAAATTCAACAGCTCCAAAATATTGCCATATCATTCCTCATATATTGAACCCTTAAAGTGTGCTGTATACTGTAGGTATTTTGTTTTGTTTTGTTTTCACAAGAGTTACCACAATTAAATTTTATTATCCTTGTAATTGTAGAGAAGTTATATTTCCTGGTTAAAAAAATATAGTTTTAAAAATTGCATTTAAAGCAACTTATCACATTCTAATACCAATTCAGACTCTAAGGAGGAACACTCTCGATATTTAATCACACAGCCCTGATTTGAACAAGTTGAGGCTCGAGTTTGGTTCGTAGCAGTTATTTGTGGAGATTAGATAAGTGGTTAAAGATGGCTCCTTCACAGCTGGCTGCTCCTCCTGGAGGGGAAATGAGAGAGGCATTGGGCATGAGGATCCTGCATAACGACTTATGAAAATTCATTGTCAGGAAAGGTTCACGGTGCAACATTAGTCAGATCAGAGAAAGTATTTGGTTCAAGCTTCGCCTGTGGTCAGTGTGTCCCTGCCTACACCATCACCCCTTGCTCCTAGGTCTAAAGCACTTGTCTCAAGTACCTAAATTTTCTTTTTTGGTCTACATTGAGTACATTATGGGGTTGGAGAGATAGTTCAACAGTTGAGAGTATTTGCTGCCGTTTGAAAGAGACTCGGCTTCGGTTCCAGCATTCACACGGCCCCTCACCACCATCTGTACCTCCAGTTTCGGGGGATCTCATCCCCTTTTCTGGTCTTTTTGGGTAGCGTGTAGTGCTCTTAGGTGCATGCAGGCAAAGCACTCATGTACATAAAATAAAAGCAAATAAATAATGAGCACATAATGCTATTTTTGTTGGGTAATTTGTTAATCACCTTCAGGAAGGTGCAAGGCTCCCCCACCATGTTTGTACCAGCTATGATTACCAGGGATATTTGCTTAAAATGGGAACTATGGGATGGTTGTGTAGATCAATGAAATAAAATATCAAATATAGCAATTAGAAGAAAATCTAATTCTTAGATTATTGTTATAACATTTCAGCTATCTTAGTTACTCTATCCTCTTTGTACTTAAGGAAAGTAGTGTTTATGTACATTTAGAATGTATTTATGCTTTTAGAGAGACCTGTAAAATAACAACATTGTCGTCAAGAGTCTTCTTTTGTAACCATCAATTAGTGTTAACAAAGTTATAGGGAAACTGAAAAGTTTTGAAGTGGCTATTTATTTCAACAAAATTCTCTCCTCCTGACATTTTTTTTTGGTTTTTTTTTTTTGTTTGTTTTTTGTTTTTCGAGACAGGGTTTCTCTGTGTAGCCCTGGCTGTCCTGGACTCAATTTGTAGACCAGGCTGGCTCGAACTCACAAAGATCCGCCTGCCTCTGCCTCCCAAGTGCTAGGATTAAAGGCATGCACCACCACTGCCTGGCTAGACATATTTTTAAAAAGAAAACATTGGCACATGTTGTGTAAAAGTTGTTTATTTTATTTTGATTTATAGCCTTACTTCATTTGTATTGTGTGGCGTTTTTTACTTGCATGTCTGTCATGTGTGTGCTGGTCCCTGCTGAACCATCTCTCCAGCCTCTGAGCTTTATTTTTAATTAACTAAAAATTCCTGTTTAGACTTATTTTATGTGTATGTGTTCTGCCTGCATGTATGTCACACACATGCTTGCCAAAGGAGGCCAGAAGAGGGGGTTAGGTCATCAGTAATTACAGTGTAGATGGTTGTGAGGTCTGGGAACTGAGCAAAGGTCCTCAGCAAGAGCAGCCAGTGCTCTTAGCCAATGCCATCTCTCCACTCCACTCTGCCTCCTTCTTTATTGTTATTATTATTGTCGTCATCACCATCCAAGCAGTGCCTTTAGATTTTCTCATTCAAAATTTAAGAGCAGGTGAGAAGTTTAGAAAAGAGTTTCTTCATGGCTACATGTCATGACTGTTACAATTGGGATGTGTAATCAACAGAGTTCTGGTCATTCCTTACTGATAAACAACAAATCATAAGTTGAGTTTTTAGAGTTAACAAGCCAAGTGTTCTGTAGTAGCTCTGCAAGGGCTATGTAAAGGTAGTACCTATTAGCTTTCAGGGGCATCAGGTTAAAATAGAGATGCAGGTGAGTGTGTAAGACCACTCAGCTCATTCATTTCAAGTTAAGACCCTTGAGAGCATTTGCTGACTTCAAAACAGGAGACTGCAGCAAGTAAAAAATGAAGAAAACAAAACAAAACAAAAAAAACTTCAAAAGTTTTTATAATCTGCTGGGAAAAAATAACTGTGCCTGTCGTTATAAATGTTAATGCAGGACAGGTTTAGAAGTCTATGGCGGAACTTGGGGACTCTAAATACTCCTTTCAACTCAAGATAATTTTCTCATACTGTTTTTGTTTACAACCCCTGTGAACACCATACAACAAACCTAATAGAGCTTTTAGAAATTAGAAAAAAACATAAACACACAGGAGACAGATAAATGTTATACGCCTTGCTGACAGTGTTCTTTCTTAGCTACATTTTGAGTTTGTGTACCCTTAAAAAGTCATTGACTGACCCAGATCAAGGACAGATCTATTTTAAATATCACAGGAAAGAGGGATGTTTGTTTCATTAAATTGTATGTGTGGTACCATTAAAGAGAGGAGCTGATTAATGAACAAAATTTTTTTTTTTTTTTTTGGTTTTTCGAGACAGGGTTTCTCTGTGTATCCTTGGCTGTCCTGGACTCACTTTGTAGACCAGGCTGGCCTCGAACTCACAAAGATCCGCCTGCCTCTGCCTCCCAAGTGCTGGGATTAAAGGCGTGCGCCACCACCGCCCGGCTTATGAACAAAATTTTTTAAGTTATATATTGGTACACCAACCAATCTATGCACATGAGTTTGGAAGCAGTGAAAGTGGTTGTTGAGTTGCTGAAGTCCCTATCAGGCACTAAAGCTTCAAAGCAGTCTACTGCACTCAACAGTCAAGAAAAAAAACGCTACCTCAGGGAAGACAACCCATGCTCTTTCCTTTGGCTTCCTGCAGGACTCACTCTGCAAGGGAGGCAAAGCATGTGATTTCAAGAGGCCCAGGAAATCTGCCATGCCTCAAAATATCTAACTTTCCACCTGTCATGGAGCTTGACATGCCGTATTTAACAGCCACTCCTTTGGTGGGAAGGGGCACCACCTTACTATTATTATAATCTAAGTCTGGCCCTCGGTTTATCTGTGTGCAGGATCACATTTCTAAGGGACAGCTGATATTAAGGAGTGTAGAGATAAAGAACAAAGTATCATCATAAAATGATCATCAAAGAATCAAAGTATCTCTATCCCCCTAAAGGGGATCTAAACATGTTTTCAGAAACATAATAGCCAATGGGATTTATCATAAGTACAAGCCGTCAGTTTTGCCTCAGTAATTAATTACCTTGACTTTTGGTTGTTTTTTAGCTGACATTGATGACATGAAAATATGCTACATTTTGAGAGAGAGAGAGAATGCCACAAGCGATACATTCCATTTCACAGTGGAAGATGAGGGTAAGTATTCCACTCTCTGGGTGGCCTTTTTATTCGTTTATTTATTTATATTTTTGCTCTTTGACAACATTGCTACAAGGAACCTCTATCAGGTGTTACTTTGTGTTCATTTGGTTTTATGCAGAGTGGACTTTGTGTCCACTACAGAAGAGGTCATTTCTGTTCAGACAGTATCCCACTCTTTAATAGATAGTGATAAATGTTGTATAGCTTCTGTCTTGTGGTTTATAAGAGAGACAGAGACAGAAAGCGAGGAGAAGGAGAGAGAGAGATCTGTATGAATAAGCTTCCTCTGCCCAGTTGTTCAGATTGCTCAGGCTGCAGGAAGATGTTGGAATCCAGGCCAGCTCCCGTCACTGCCTTCGCCTTCTCCGTGGGTCTTCCCCAAACAGGGTGCCCTTTTCTAACTTGCACTTGGGTGCTGCCTCCACTCCACAAGAACTGTGTGATAAATACTTGGCTTCGCTGTTCCAGTATCAGGGTGTCTAATGATCTTCTTAGCTTGGTGGGTTTTTGTGAATTGATCTACCTAAACATTTTCCTTGGCCAAGTTTGAAAAACACTGCAGAAACTGGTGTGTGCCTTTCTACCTAAGTCTCCTAGACAAGAAGCCTTATTACCATTACGTGCCCCCAGACCGGCTCACGCACTCTTCTGCTTTTAACGGCTTTTCCTCCTCACCCTGCAAACCTAGACCTGGAAACAGCTAGCCACTTCTGGATTGAATATAAAAATGTATTTCTTGTTGTGTGTTCTCATAGAAAGTCAGAGTCTCACCAAGTATTTGTATTGTAAGAACAGGACTCAGGAAGTTCCAAGAAATCAACCAGCATGCTAGAGAGAACTCACTCAGACTGGATCTGAATATGTTTCCTTGTGACACTTTTAAAATATGGCATACTCTTAGGTTATCTGCCCCAAAGAGAGATGCTTCTCATCCTTCATATTCACAAAGCATTAAACGCCCTTGTTTAAAATATCGCTGGATACAACACGACCAGGTGTCTGAAAGTGGTGTCGATTTCATGCTTGCCAGAGAAAAGTTACCCATCTTGGACACAGTTACTTGATTCCTGCCTCAGATCCTAGGCTTAATATAGCTAATGCTTGTGTTTGGAAGGAACCAAATCATAGTTTAGTGTTTGACATACTGGCAAAGGAATCTCTCAGTAAGGAACAAAGTCCTGAGAAAGAAGCCAACTGATAAACTAAAAAACATTGCACTCCTGCTGCACAAATGAAAACTTCTGCCAAAAGAAACTGTTACCTGAAGAAATTAATCAAAAGTTGATTTCAGACAAAAACGTTTACCTTTAGAATGAGTCTCGGCAACAAAAATATTCCTTTGTAAAAATCCCAAAAACAAAAACATGAAAAATCCCCTGGCTAACAGGTAGAGCTCAGCAGTTAAGAGCACTCTTGCAGAGGACCTGAGTTGGGTTCCCAGCACCCATGTGACAACTCATAATCACCTGTAATTCCAGTTCTAGGGGATCTAATGCCCTCCCTCTTCTGATCTCCTTGGGTACTGCACATGTGTGGCACACATACATACATACATGCAAGCAAAACACTCATACACATAAAATAAATGTCAAGTGTTAAAAAATATCATAGCCTTTACTTTTTAAAGTATTTTGTTTCCTCACATTTGTATGCACAGCCATAATTATTTTATAAGTCCACACATCTTTGGCTAGATGAGTTGGAAACTCAGGCCTGTATCCAAACTTTGGAAAGTATTGTATTGTCTATCATATTGTCTGGAAATAGTAGGTAAAGGTGTCTGGCTGAAGAGGTTGGGCTTATGTTTAGGATGCTGAAGATGTGGATCTTCATGCTTATGAAAGTGGGAATGAAACCATCCCAGGAGTTCCTTTTGAGTTACAGTTCCACATGTGCAGAATGTTCTAGAGTTATCTTTCTGTGCTTTCCTGGCCGCAAACATAGCCTGTAGGACTCAGCTATATCCTGGACAACAGTTCTTAATCAGAATGTACCTGACCCTCCCTGAGTTAAGCAGAGTTCCTTTTGACAGAATAAATAGGAATCTATAAGACTGAAAAAACAGAAAGCCATATATGTGTATTAGAGTTAATTCCACCTGATATTTTTATATTATCTTGCCAATGTTCTAACACTTGCATGAGGTAACATACAAAGGATGAGATATACAAAGTATTAGCCATAGCAGTCTTCTACTTATTACAGAGAGGGTATATACACCAAAAAGTCATCTGCAAAGTATCTGAACAGCTTGCAGTATTTCACATCTGGGAAGCTGTCAGACACTGCTGCCTAAGGGTATTAACTTTCAGTGTCCAAGTCTCTTTCCAACCCACTAGAGTCACCTTCTTCAAACTTTTGGATTCGTGACTAGATAAGGAAATTCCCAGGACAAACATAATCTTCAGATCTGTTAAAAAATAAAATAGAATTTCATGTCAAGGATCAGGAATGGGAGAAGAAATGATTTGGAAGCAGAAGCCTAAAATCTTTTGCATCTTTTACAGATGTAGTTATTTGTGGTTGGGACCTGCCTGGTCACAGGATTCTCCTGTTACGACGTGGTCATGAGTGGGTGACCATCTACCATTCAAGGAATGATTCCTGAGACACACTCCTTGCATTTTGGGTTTGGAGCACTTTGATGTTAATTACCAAATGATGGGAGGAAAGATTAATGAGAAATGGATAGTGGTGGGTTTTACCTCAAGAGGCCCCTACTGTGTTAGAGCTTGACACAGTATCCTAGTTTAGAGTTCTTAACTATTCTTAAAGGCTCATTTTCAGGAAAAAAAAGTAATTCACAGTATATTATATAAACAACTCCACAACTTAAAACTTAAAGACTAATAAGCATTTTCTACAAGATGTAATGTAGAACACACAAGCACACACGAAGTCCTTAGATCTCAGCCATCTCCCCGCTAGACTTTAAACCTTCTGTATGATTTCTTGTTGCTCATACCACCCCCACCACATCCCTCTGAGTTTAGTACAATAACAACAGCAAAAATATCATCCCTATTTGGTAGGTAAGGAAACTGGGTCACAGAAATGGGTTTCTAACTGCTTCAAGTTGCCCAAGTAGATAAATAGAGGCTGAACTGAGTCCCAGGCTCCTACACTTGACAGTGAGATCACGTGGCTTCCCCACTCTTAATAGGTAGAAGAGAGCAGAGATTGGAAGGCTCTGCTCTGAACTATCAGGGAAATTACATTAATGAGGTAGGATTGGAGTCAGAATACTGTCTAATTACAGAGGGGACAGAAAGCAGAGTATCTTCTAGATTGTTAATTTTTATTCCAAAATACTTCAGGTGTCCTTACAGCCCTTCCCCCTGTCACTGTCATTTAATTCCTGATACAAGGTACTTTAACATAAGAGTGGTCCGAGACATTTGTAAATTTTTCTGTAAAGGAACTACTTTAGCTGCTTAATGTGATGTGAAAGCCAGTTTCAAGTAACTATTTCAGATATGTCCCACCCTTGCCCCTAATGACCTAATCTTCCATCAGCACCAGCTCAAATGCCATTTCCTCCCCCAAGTCTGTTCCTTGCACCATGGTGAGGCACTTAGTTGGCGGTGGGTGCTCTTCTTGGTGCTTTATATCGGTAACTTTACTAACAGCCAGAGTGTCCTATTGTGACGATTAGCTCAGGGCAGGGCTCTGTAACTACAGAAAGAATGCCTTTGTCTCAAGACAACCTTTCTGCCTCAGGACCTACTCAGACATGATCTTGTGGCACATATAGGACAAATGTGAGAATGAATGAAGCCACAGGTGATGGTGGAGCCCTTCGTTTTTATGCAAGGATAGATTCATCAGTACCCCAAGAGAAGTTTCTGTAGCAGTTTCCTGTGGAACCCTGGCATCCTGTGAGAATATTCTCCTCTCCTAGATTTAATTAGCTTTAATTTAAATCCCCATGGCACCGAGAGGGATTTCTAGCTAAGCTGCCACTCATAAGCACAGGGAACCAACTGCTGTGAAGAGTGATTTGAAACATTCAATGAAATGTACTTAATATAGGGAGAGTCCCGGTTTATAGTTCTTGTTGCCTTCCTTCCTTCCTTCCTTCCTTCCTTCCTTCCTTCCTTCCTTCCT
>CAJQZJ010032244.1:2490213-2532807 GCA_907164525.1 Lophiomys imhausi
CCTTCCTTCCTTCCTTCCTTCCTTCCTTCCTTCCTTCCTTCCTTCCTTCCTTCCTTCCTTTCTTTTGTTTTGTTTTGTTTTTTGAAGACATGGTTTCTCTGTGTATCCTTGACTGTCCTGAACTCACTCTGCAGACCAGGCTGGCCTTGAACTCACAGAGATCCACCTGCCTCTGCCTCCCAAGTGCAACACCACGCCTGGCAGTTACAGACAGCTATGAACTGCCATGTGGGTGCTGGGATTTGAATCATTGGAAGAACAGTCAGTGCTCTTAACCGCTGAGCCATCTCTCCTGCCCCTCTTGTCAGTATTCTTAAACAGGCATTTTCAGGGGGAACAAAAAGGTTTTTGGTATATTATGTAAACAACTTCACACCTTAAAATTTAAAGAGAAACAAGCCTTTTCTACATTACTGAATTTTAAAAGCCAGACCATAATTTTCACCAAGTTCTTTTCTGGTTTGGTCACCCCAATTTTGAAGAACTATGAGACAATAGCTTGGGAAATAGAAAACTCCCTTCATGTAAAGTATGCCTAAGACTTAGTAGAATGGTGTTGTATCTTTTTTTTTTTTTTAAACTTATTTTTTGTTGTCCTTCATTTCAAGTTCCAAGGTCTCAGGCTCTGATCCAAAATGGTTGTGGGAGAGACTGGGGGCTTCTGGGGGGAGGGTCAGACTCATGGCTTAGTGCAGGCTTGGCAAATGCTCCACAGCTGAACCAGATCTCCCTGGAATGTTTTTTTGATGAGCCTAAGATTAGGATATGTGACCATGTGGCTTTAATAAGCAATGTAAGAGACATAATACTTTTGTTCTTTATGAAACTGGTTCGGGTTTGTCATTTCCTCCTCCAAGTTCTCATATGTCCCAGGCATGCAGTCTGACTCGGCTCCGCCTGCCATTCCTGGCACCGGAACTGGACAGCAGACATAATATTAGTCTGTGTTGGCTATTGTCCTGAGTCGGGTCCCCAGCCAGATCAGTTTCTGTTGTTGTTGCTGTCTTTGAATATGCTTCTGGTGACCAAATTTCCAGCCACCCAGATCTTTAATTCATGAGCTACTGAAAGATATAAATAGCACCCTGAGATAGCAGAGGAAGACACAAAATCATTTCTGTCTATGACAGGTCAGTTAAGGTCAAGGCTTTCAAGTTTTTATTCAGTGTTTGACAAATGGAATACACAAATATAAAAGGGTCATGAGAACCTCTTCTTTCTGGACAGAAGGAACATGAATTTTGACTTGAAGCTGGCTGTCACTTGAAGACTGGAGGCAAAGTAATGACTGACAATTAGCTTGAATTTAGAGTAAGGGCTGAAAAGCCTAAATAAGTACAAAGTGTAGAAAAATGAGGATTGTGAGTACACGAATTAAAAGATTGGCCTGACCTTGAGCTGGGAGGGAAAGGAACCATTCCGGACAGTACAGTGAGCTGCTACGGCAGGAGAAGCAGAGGAAGGGTGGGAGCCAGAGCCCTGGTCACAGGATGGTGAAGCAGTGCCAGGCACTCATGAGCACACTTAAACGTGGACACTGGACAAGCTCCACTGGACTACAGATCTTGGAGAGCACATTGGCTACTGTGGCTGATGTTTGTGAGTCGTTCTTTATTCTTTGGGCAGTTCAGCATAGTTCAAACCATCAAAAGTCTCTCCCTGGTGTGCTCTTGCCTTCAAGGCATGACCCTAAAAATATACCTGCCTAGCATCAGTGAACGAATTTACTCTTCTGGTACAAAAGTGCAATTCAGATTTTATCAGCTATCTGAACATTCATCCCCAAAGTCCACACCATATTAATGCACGCTTGGCTTTTATTTCAGATGGTACTTTACTTAAGTCATGAAACCTTTGGTGGAGATTGAATCCCTGTTGAGAAACTTAACATGAATCCATATTTACACGCAAAAGAAATAATAGTCCCCTTTACAAGCTAAGTAAATCTTTCTTTCTCAGGTAACCAAAATACTGTAATATAAAAAACCAAGTATTTATCTGTAGTACATGTTCTAAAATTCAGTACTACCTTATTCTACATTTTGTAAGCTTGTCCTATGTGACTGAGACAAAGGGAAAGCTCCTTTTCATGGTCAAGTTTGCGGTTGTAATCAGTATTGTTGTATATTTTGTAGAGTCAAAGAAATGTAACCAGGAAACTATGTGTGTTATAGGAGAAATGTCAGTTTCGGTGGTTAAACTTATTTGCTATGGAGTCTTTATTCATTTATTTATTGTTAGTCAAGAAATGGTTTTAACATTCCCAAGATGTTTCAGGTGTTCACTGGGATGTTGGAAAAACAACAATAAATATATAAATGTATACATATAATATAGGATAAATATATAAATATAAATAAACAAATATGTTAATGGTCTTTGACCTCGGACCTATCAGGGGGTGCAGCAATAGACAAAACATTCTGGCATTTATGAGGTAGAAATGCAGCTTGGAGGAAGCCTCTCTCTCTGCAAGGAGATGCATAAACTTAAGCTTAGGATGAATTAAAGCATTGCAGGAAGAAGAAGAAGAAGGTTAAGGAAACGGAAGTGAACCTTTAGTTGGTTTACATTTAGAACCCTAGCACTGTTACCAGGAGAACACTCCAGAATGAATTATTCAGTTATAGCTAATAACTATTAATATAAAACTTATATTAGTTTTAGCATCATTTGAACAAAGATACTTAAAAAGTTTGAGAGGTAATTACGTAGCTATGTTTAGTTTTTTTTTTTTTTAAAGTAGTCTTTTGTTCTTCATGTTAAGTTTGATCTAAACTTAGAAAATAACACCCTTCATGCTACTTTGGATGAAGGAACCCTGGCCATAGTTCTTTTTGTCTCATTCTGGATATATTCCTTCAGACTGCGGGCAGAGGTACTTACTCGCCGCTTCTGTGCTGGATTCTGGAGCACAAAAACCATCCTGTCGTTTTTTGTAACGCCACCTGCTCCCCCCCCCCCCGACCCTGCTTAGACAGCTGTGGGACACAGGCATGCTGAAAAGAGTATTTCACATAGTGTTCAAGAGAGCCTCTTCAGAAATTGAAGAGGAAGCTGTGAAACTGGTCAGAGGACTTTGGAAATCCGGGAGGCAGGACGAAACCATTTTGGGTTCCCACAATTCTCTTCCTTTTGTGCAGAAATGGCTGAAAACTAGGGGCATTGCATTGTGGCTATAAAACATGTAAAACTACATTTAAGAATTTCCCTCCTCCAAAACTTGGTAGCAGGGAAGTCGACAGCCTAGCTCTGCCAAGACAGGGTAGGTAAGTCCTTCATAATCCCTGCTCTACAATAAATGTCTGTCAGAGAAACAGGACCAAAAGGCTGAAGACTGATGCTGGAATGTATGGAGAGAAAATGGGAACTGTCCAGGCAGTCACTAGTTTGTCATTTCTCAGTATTGGAAGCTGCAGGCCCTGCACTTCCTATATAATCAGATATATTTATCCCTCTCAGCTCTCTGAGGTGGTTGAAGAATAGACAGCTTGAGTCTCATAGCTAAATTTTGAGTTGTTTAGGAATCAAGAGGGCGTTCTAGATCTAAGAAGATGGTTATAATAGTGATGCAAGTTAGTATGAAAACTAAGTCAGTTATAGAACTTTAAACTCATGGAGATGGTTAGATGGTAGAATGTTAAAGTCAGGGGCCAAATATGTATGAACTGGACACTGGGAAGGTATACTGGGCCATTTAACTCTCATAAATGTGGCATATTTATTTCTGCTGTTTTGTATAGTATTTACTGTTATAAGAGAAGGAACCATTTGTTGGACTGAAAGGGGAAGCTGTTGGGGGGAAGAGGGTGGAAGGGTGGGACAGGAAGGGGGAATAGGGAAGGGTTTGTGACTGAGATGTAACTTGAAGAAAAAAAATAAAGTATTTAATAAAATAAAAAAAAAAAGAATTTCCCTCCTCAAACGTTTTCATGCTATCTGGACCTCAAAGTCAATTTGGTACACATATCCACCCAGTTCCTGAATCCAGCCAGTCTTACCTCCCTTTCGGATTTCTGGTGAGCTGCATTCCCACGTAATGCCTGGTTACTGTTTCCATTCTGAGCATATAGAGCCTTTAGTAACCCAGCAGATAGAAAGTGCTTCAAATAATGACTGGAGCAGAGCTGGTGCTGTGTAAAGGGTCAGCAATTCCTTCTGTAACATAGGGGACTGTCTGCAAAAGTGGGAGACTTCATCAATCTTAGTGCTTAGTTTATTCAATAAATATTTATCCAGTAAGTGCATGTTTCTTCCAGTGCAGCCCTTCTAGTAGGTCTCTTGTCATGTTTCTGTCCCTCTGACCCAGAAATAAGACCTCACCTCCATGGTTACCTAAAGATACCCATGTCAGTTCTTAAATATTTAAGAAAAATATATTCTTCCTTTGCTATCAGGCAATTTTCTAAAGTGTAAATTAGATTGTTCTTTGGATTTCTTTTCTTTTAAAAATTTTTTTGAGAGTTGATTCCATTTTATTTTATGTGTATGGGTGTTTTGACTGCATGAACATCTGTGCACCTTGTGTGTTTAGTGCCCATAGGGGCCAGGGTTGGACACTGGATCCTCTGGAAGAGCATCAGGTGCCCTTAACCATCTATCCACCTCTCCTTGCTCTTCACTTTCCATCTCTGACTGACCACTTGGTAGGCAAAGTGTAAATACCCCCCCCCACACACACACCCCATGAGCCAATCTACAGGCCAGTTCTGGCTAAGGAGCAAGAGTGCTTGCTGGGGATCTGCACTCCAGCAAGCTCCAGCACTGTGCCTTTCTTCCTTCCTCTGTGCTCCCCATGAGGCTCAGCCCAGGCTGTAGGCTTCCATACTCACTCCTTCCTTGTCCTCAGGACAGAATTCATTCAGCCTGAATCCTACCA
This sequence comes from Lophiomys imhausi, assembly GCA_907164525.1. Lineage (NCBI taxonomy): Eukaryota > Metazoa > Chordata > Mammalia > Rodentia > Muridae > Lophiomys > Lophiomys imhausi. The sequence continues at coordinate 2,495,093 of CAJQZJ010032244.1, forward strand.
TCCCAGTCAGTTTTAGGGAAGGGCATTGTTTGGTACACTGCCATTGTACGCGCTCAACACAGACCTCTTGTGTCTTCCTACCCATCCTCCTCAGCCAGCCACTCAGAATCCTATCTGATATCTGATGTTTCCTGTCATTCCAGCACGCCTGGGTGCACAGTTACACACTTGTGCACAGGACGGAATTACCATCGTTAAGGATGTTAAAGTTGGTATCTAGATGGTATTGGAGAAGGGGCTAGGCAGTAGTTGTATTTCTATGACCCAAGAGCCATTGAGAAAACCTTTCAGATTAAAAGCACCTTAGTCCTCAACTATGAATGTTTTCCTTGAAAAGATCCCCATTTTATCCCTGAAAGATTATCATTGTGAACTTAATCAATGGGATTCCCTGGAAGTGTTCTTTTTACACAAATATACACACTCAATATTGGAAGATACAAAATACAAAACTAAAATGAAAGTGTATATTAACATAATCTCAATAACCAGGAAAAAATAACAGTAACATTTAGTTATGATTTCCCCAACCCAGATCATATATTTTACCCAAAAAGACACTATTTAATATATTCTGCCCTAAAGCTGAACTTTCCAATTTCTTGGTACCTTTTGAGCATTTTTCTAGATCAATGAATATAGATCCTGAGGGTTTGAGGTGTGTGAGTGTGTGTGCATATGTGTGTGTGTGTGTCTATGTTGTTTATATGATATATATGTGCGGCGTGTGGGTGATTGTACCTGTGCACACACATGCAAAAGCCAGAGAAGGGTGTCTCCTCTCTACCTTACTCCCCTGAGAGAGAGACTCTCACTGAACGGCAAGCTGCCATTCTGGTTATGTTGCTTGACTAGTGAGCTCCTGGGATCTGCCCGTGTGTGCACCCCACCCCCAGTGCTGGGGTAACAGGCTTGCACCCCTTGCTTTTTAACTGGGTTCTAGGGATTTAAAACCAGGTTTTCACATTTGCCCAGCAAGCGCCACCACTACTGATTCATCCCCTTTGCCCCCTTTTAACAGTAAGTTTGTGTTTTACTATATTAAACAGGTTATCTTAACTGCAAGCACCTCAAAGAAGTCTGCACTTCTAGAAGAGTGTTTAAATATGTCCACCTGATTATCGTGACTAATTATGACACCCTGCTGTACAGGTGAAAGATACTTTGAAACCACTGAAGTCTGTTCAGTCTCCTGTTGATAACAGATAGACTCATGCTGCATTTTTGTTGTTTATCAGAGTTGATAAGAACAAGATCCCCTCTGACATCCCTTCTTATTATTAATAGAAAGTGTAGTTTATAAAGGTCTTTTGACCTTGGAATTCCTGGAATGCTTATTCAGAGCATCTACCAGCTCTGAAGTCATTTTATATCCTCGTATGATAAGTCCTGTGTAAACAGTGTTTCTTTAGTATGTGCTAATGGCTCCTATTCCACTGGTTTCGATTTCTTTTGCTGTTAAAAAAAATGACAATGAAAGTATTTCTTTTAAGAGATAATTCTGAGACAGGATTAATGGTGCCTGCTAATCCCAGCACCTGGGAGGTAGGAGCAGGAGGATCAGGAGTTCAAGGTCATCCTCAAATACTTAAGGAGTCAAGGGCTATATAAGATTCTGTCTCAAAAAAAAAAGGAAAAGGAAAGAAAGTCAGGGAAGGAGAGGGGAGGAAGGGGAGCATCGGGAGAGAAAGAATTCTATTATACTAAATAATTGCCCATGGCTCTAGTCTTGAGTGTGAGCAAAATTGCAAGGTGGGTAGGGTGGAGAGAGAGAGGTGATGCCATTCAACATTTCCAACACGGTCAGCTCTTCATCCTAATAATTTAGCTGATTTGGCTTTTAGAACAACAGTCAATAGTTCTCATCATCTGCATTTAGTACAAGAGGAAATTGAAACTCAAAGAATTAAATTTCTCAGGGGCAGAGGAGCAACCCAGAAGTAAAGCAGGTGCTGTCATATGCAAGGATTTGGGGGCAATCCCCAGACTCCCTCCCCCAAAACAAACAAACAGACACATTCCTTAGAGTTTTTCTCTTTATTTCCTATTGTATGACACACCGTCATCCCAGATGTAGTAGTGACTTAGAATAACATGAAGGTTAGAAGTACAAAGGGGTCTAATTACACCAAAGTCAAAGTGTATGCAGGTGTGTCTGCTTGGAAGCTCTAGAGGAGAGTCCATATTAAAAAGAAAAAAAAATCAAGTCTGGAGAAATGGCTCAAAGGTTAAGAGCACTGGCTGTTCTTGAGGGCCCAGGTTTGATTCCCATCCCTGACACAGGTAGCTCACAGCCTTCTATAACTCCAAGTCCGAGGGAATGGCTGGCATCCCTAGGTACTGTGCCCACATGGTACACATGCCCACACACAGACATGGACACACACACACACATAAATAAAAATAAATCTTTTTTAAAGGTAAAAAGATCCATATTCTTCAAAGCAATCTACATATTTAATACATCACTATTAATATCCCAATGTCATTTTCCAAGAATATAGGGGGAAAAACACCCAAAAGTACTTTTAAACTCCTAGAATTCACACAGAACAAGGAAAGACTAAATATCCAATTCAATCTTGTACAGAAGAACTAAGCTGGGAGCCTCATGTGCCTCGATTTAAATATCACCTGCACAGGTCACAAAGCGAGAAATGGCACGAGATGTTGGCAAACTAGAAGATGCTCTCAGAAAGCAGTGGGGGCAACTACCTGAAGCCAGGACCCCAGAGCTGGGGTCCTGTTTATAAACCATACATCAGAGAAGTGTGCATGGACTCCACAGCAGAAGTCATATTCTCTGCCTTTCCCAGCTCCTGGAGTCTGCTCTTGCATTCCTTAGCTCACAGCTCCCTTTGAATTTTGCCTTAGCTTTCTGCTGTCCTCTTTCCGTTCAAAACACCTTGGGATTGTGTTGAGTTTATTCAGACAATCCGGAAGAACCACTCAGCAAATATCATGGCCACCTGATTTGCATCCACAGTTCCATCCGCAGCCTTGAAGTCCTTGCCATGTTAAGGAATAATTCACACATTTTAGAGATTTGAACATGGATATTCAGGGGAGTTGCTATTTGGGCTACCACTAAGTAATGAGCTGTGTGATGAATGGCACTCAGGTTCATCACGCCATTGGTGGAATTCAAGGGACATAAGACTGATCCTTCTGTGTGAAAATATCTAACTCTAACCTTGTCACAGTGCTTAAAACTTTTGAAGGGTTTTTTTTGTTTTGTTTTTTGTTTTTTTGAGATCAATATACAAAAATCTTCAAGAATACCAAAGTAAAATTTGAACTTTGAGTGCTCAGGATGAGAGTGATCCATACTGTATTTTAGTACACATTACGTTTTAGGAGGGAGATGTGAAGGGAAAGGGAGAAAGCACAGTTGTAGGAAGGGGGAATGGGGTGTTGCCAGTTGTCCTTGCTGCCTGTCCCTAGTTTAGCCAGAGCTACCTCAGCAGTGGGAACCCCTAACACAGGAATGGGAATATAGAAAAACAGCACCTTGGCACTGAGTTGTTTTCTTGTTTACCCCTATGTTGTTCAGACTTAATGATCTAAAGAAAATCAATGGTCCACTCCTATGTTTAGATTTGTGGGCAGAGATTGACAAGAGGACAAACCAATCCAAGAGGATACATTTTTTTTTATTGAATGCCTTGTACACACAGCACATTGATGGAAGGGATAGAGCATATACACATTCTAGAAGATTCTCATTGTCTCTCCCATTGGGTACATCCTGTCATAGAGTAAATGCATGCTTATGGGCCACAGTTGAAGAAGCAACAGGCTAAAGTCCTCAATGACTCACCAGAATGAGGAGATGTCAGTCTGCCCAGAGGGTTAGAGTCTAAAAGAAAGAGTTTTTGTTTTGAAAATGCATCAGTTTTATCCTTGCTATCGGTCTTATACTGCTAGGACACTATTGAAAGTTGAAGAGTACTGGAGATGTCTAGTTAGGGGTAGGGACACACACACACGTGTATATGTATGTGATGTATGTGTGTGTGTATAGTTTTAAGTTAAAGGAGACAAAATTATTTCTAAGCATGAGTTTTTGAAGCTAAGTTACAATGCGCCTAGAACTTGGAAAGCAAGGCCATGCAAAGGAGCAGGCTTGGGGACGGGGGGGGGGGGGTTGGAAACTGTGATCTTGGTGCAGTAGCCACCTGGAGGAATGGAGAATTAATAGAGCCCTCTAGCCCCACAGTGTCATGTGCATTTGCTGTCTGGGACAAACTGATCCTTATGGCCGAGTGGGTCTATTACTTGCATCAGAACAGGGCTGATCTAGAAGTTAGGTGTGTGTTTGTGTTCGTGCATGTGCATGAGTGTGTGTGTGTGTGTGTGTGTGTGTGTGTGTGTGTGTGTGTGTGTGTGTGTATGTGTGTGTGTGTGAGAGAGAGAGAGACAGAGAGACAGGCTACGTATCCCAAGTTGGCCTGAAACTCATGATCCTCCTGATCTACTGATCCTGCTTCCCAAAGGCTGTGTTCACAGGTCCGCTCCTCATGCCTGGCTCAGAAGGCCGTTCGTTAAACAGTAAGTTCTATGACAGAATGTGGTTGGCTAGGCCGTAGGGCAAACGATATCAGCTGTTGCATGCTCCAGTTTCTGGGAGTGGTCTCCCTCTTGGAAAATATTTTAGCTCTGATGAACCCAGTCATCTTGATGAAACTTGCCAAATTTTGCTTTGATAGTCATAAATTAAGTAAGTAGTATTTACTCTCACGTGTTAACCAGATACATGCAAGCTTGTTATCTCACAGTGGAGCCAAAGCTACTCATGCCAGACAGAAGACCAAGATAGGTGAGTTTTTATTCTACCTGGGGAGAACTGCAGCCAAGGGAGAAGAGGAACTCCAATGGCTCAGAGTTACCTGGAGGTTTTACCTTTTCATATGACAAAACAGTACTGAGAGTGAGAATCTCTAGTGCCCTTGTTCTGATTTCTACAGAGGCTCACAGCTGAGTTTCTCTTGACTCTTGGGGGAGATATTAAGGCTGAGACTCGAGCAATGCAGAACAGTTAACGCTGTTCTCCAGGGCATCTGGCGCCAGACACACACAAGGTGCACATGCATGCATGTGGGCGAAACACTCATACACACGTAATAAAATTTAAAAAATAATAATGTCTAGGGTTGGAGAGATGGCTCGGTGGTCGAGAGCATCCTCTGCTCTTGCAGGGGACCCAGGTTCAGTTCTTAGTATCTGCTTGGTACCTCTAACCCCCTGCAGCTCCAGTCCCAGAGTATCCGGTGCCCTCTTATGACCTCCACAGGCTCCTGCGTGCGATGTTGTGCATATACAGACATCCCAGCATACACAGATATACATAAAACAAATGAACAGTAAAAGAATTCTGTTATTCCAGGTGCTGGCCCCATGCTTTGGAAAGTCTCATGCTGAAGCCTCAGGTTAGTAAAGAAGCAAGAGGGGCCATGGGCATGCAGCTCTTTTGTGGTTTCTGTGGGAAAAGCAAGGCACAGAGAGCAGGCTGAGGGTTGGCTGTGTTCCTACAGGCTTCAGGTGTGGGGCCTGGATCCTTGTTTGGTCACTGTCCTTGAGGTGACTTGGGCAGAACGATGCTGATTCTAGGATGGAGCCTGCTTATGAGAGGTGCCAGAAGCTGTCTGCTGTCAAGAGGATGGTGTGCTAGCTCTAAGAATTAGCTGGTCTCTGGCAGGGCAGTTTCTCCTGAACTGACAAGGCTCCAAATGTCTTGAACATCAGGAACACGGGCAGAGGTAAGATCTGAAATGAAGTCTCTCATTAGGAAGATGGGTGGAGAAGGCTGAGAGGTTGGAAAAGAATTTTTTGTATGGTTGTTTTGTTTCCTGAAGAATGAAAGACTGGCTGGGGGCAATTTAGACAAAGAAATAGCAGCCTTCTTCATAGCCCATCCTGTTGCCCAAGCCATCTTAATGTATTGTTTTCACTTCAGACAGACAATTGCCGGTGGGGGAAACAAAAATATTTACCCACTATGCATGCAATAAAACGACAGGTGTTGCTTGCTCTACCTTAATTTGGGATCTGACGGGTGTTTCCAATGCGTTAAGTGGTAGTTCCATTAGTCAGTAGAACTCCTGCTAAGCTGCCAGGTATTTTAATTAAAACAGTTGAAAAGAAAGGTGGTGATTGTCAGTACTGATAGAGAAAGGTTCTTTATGGGCTTTAATTAACGTGCAGACAAAGTATTGTTTTAATTCTCCAAAGCTCACTGGACATAGCTGTTGTGCCTTCACAGGATTTCAGCTGTACGTGACCAGATATTTTCATCTATCACAAGAAATGTCTGAATCTCAAATATTTGGGTTTCAGATTTGAAGTGAAGACACACAACTTGTTGCTATTTTGTTTATGTAAGTTAATTCTGAAATATTACTGTCTTGCTCATTTTAAACACTGTAAAAAATGCAGATCGGCATTCTGGGTTTGAATATATTCCTTATATAGATAAAAGATACCATCAGTTGTGCGAGGGTAGGGGCTGGGTTTCACCATTTTCCAAAACAGAGGAGCGACTCTGGTGCACAGGAGGGATTGTGTACCTTTGTTGAAGGAGATCAGGGCAGGGAGAGGTGTAAGCCATGTTTAAACATCTTTTAAAAAAGGATTGTGTGTGTGTGTGTCTGTGTGCCTGTCTGTGCGTATGTGTGTGTATGTGTGCATATCTGTGTATATGTGTGTGAATGTATTCTTGTGTGAGCCCAGAGGTCCATGATGATCTGAGTCCAATCCCTAGAAATCGTAATTTTTCATGTTTGTAAATTAAAACACTAGAGGAGATAGGAAGATCCCTGGGACCCACTGATCACCCACCCACTATGGTCTGATTGATGAGCACCGGGCCAGTAAAAAATTGTGTCCATGAAAACAAGGTGATCTGCTTCTGAGAAATGGCATGAAAAGTGGTTCTCTGGTCTCCACAAGAATGCATACACATGTGCATCTATATGCACATAAATACACACACACACGAATGTGGCTCAGAGACATAGCATTAAAATATGAATGTAAGAAAGATATGATAGCACACACCGTGATCCCAAGACTCAGGAAGCTGAGGCAGAGGATTGATGTGATCCGTGGCCAGCCTGGGATAAAGTAACTTTAAAGCTAGCTGAGCTACAAATGAGAACATGTCTTACATTTCTATCTGGGGCTAAAGAGATGGTTCGGCTGTTCTTCCAGGGGAACTGGGTTTAACTCCCAGCACCTACATGGTCGCTCAGAACTGTCTGTACCTCCAGTTCCTAGGAGTCCAATCTGGCTTCTGTGGGCACCAGGCATGTGAGTGGTGCCCAGACATACACACAGGCAAAACACTCATACACATAAAATAAAATAAGAAATCTCTTCATGTGGGCATATGATATTACTGAATTATTTCACATGTGAGATAATATCAAGAGTGTGAATGACGTTCCTGGGAGGTGGGGCTGGATCCCTGTCAAGAAACGGTGAGATTTGTAACTATGAAGGCGCTTTCCCGTCTGATTTCCTTATTGCAGCATCATCAGATTGTGAGTTAATACTTCTGGAAAGGCCTGATGGCTAGGACATGACCACTGCACCAAACTGTCCCTTATACCCCAGGCACGGGTGTCAGAGTTCATTAACATAGGTCTGCGATATTCTGCTCTATTGCACATCACAGATTAGAGTTGTAATTCACTTCTAGCAGGATACCTTCTTCACTAAGGTTGGGTTTCACACCTGATGTAAAACTTCCCAGATTTAAATGACACGTGAAAAGTAATGGACCTGGGGCTGTTGAGATAGCTCAGCAGGTGAAGGTGGCACTTCCTACTAAGCCTTCAGCCTCTTTGGATCAAGAAATATGTTCATAAAAAAAATCTCCCACAGCATGCAGAAGGAGAGAGAGAGAGCTGACTCCCACATTGACCTCGGACATCCATGCATTTGCTGTTGTGTATGCACACTTATACATAGGCTCATACACACAAAATTATAAATAGGTGTCCTTAAGAAGCACAATGTTCAGCAGATAGGTTGGATATGTACTGGCATTTTCTCATGATGTTGTTGAAGTCTGCTTGTGCTTCTGGTACATATGCAAGTTCAACCTTCGTCATCAAACTGTGGTAAATGTCCTTTTCAAAAATGCATTGAGCATCTAAAATTATGTTTCATGTAAGTCCAAGGCACTAGAGAAATGGATGGTCTTATTGAGGTTGGGCATAGGATATCTTTATGTTGTTTAACTTTTGTTCTAGCCAGATGCAGATAAATGAAAAGAGCAACTTTTCATTTGAGGAAGAGTCTATCCTTGCTGTAATTATTAGGAGTTATTAAGGGGGAGTGAACACAGAATGGTCAAAACAACATAAACTAATAAAATAGTAGAAAAAATAGACCAAGATCTTTCTGCTGTACATCTCCCCCTGGCCACGGACATGGCTGCACCGTGGAGCAGTGTTTGCTGTAACTAGATTTTTCCAGTTCTCTATTGGACTACCATGTTCTGTTTATGCCACATTTGTTTAAAAAGTGGGGAAGGATGGATTTGTTAAGACGTGTGCTCCTTTTACAAATGATATTTCTTTCTGTTTATAAAGTGATTTTGTCTGTTAACCATCATTCAATGGTGAAAAGTCAAATGGAATCCAAGAACTTAATATAAGGGATACACAGGGAATGCAAACAGGGCATTTGGGCAGTTCTTAAAGGCATTTGCATGCTCAATGGAGAAATTTCTTGTGGGCTTTTCTTTTTTTTTTTTCTGTTCTGCTGGTGTGAATCCGTATCCACTTCTGGGAGGAAGGAATGCTGGATTGCTGGAGTGTCTCATTAAGGCTTGGCACTTTTTTGGAAAGACTTGCAAGAAGAATGAGAAAGAATTATATCTGATCTCTTCTTAGCCAGCCTACTCTCCCCTCCCAACCTCCCACAAAACTATTATTTGCACATCATGTTTTAAGATATGTTTATAGCTTCACTGGTGTAAAATGAAAATACTCTTATTGAATCACGATTTGTCATGTGGACAAGGTTCACTGCCTTCATTTTGTATGTGCTGATAAGATGAAAGACGCAAAAATATCCTTGCATATCACAGAAAAGAAGGGTCAAGCTTTTGAAGTTTTTGAATTGTAAAAACCTGTCACATGAGCATGGTTATAAAATTTGCTCTTGGCGCTGGAGAGGTGGCTAGTGGGTTATGTGTGCAAGATGAAGACCTAAATTTGAATATCTGGAAAGAACAAAACAAAACATAAAAGTCACCATGGTGACACACACCTATAATCTCGGCATTCCTGCATTGAGACAGGAGACAGAGACAGATGAGTCCTCAGAAGCTCACAGGCCAATTAGCCTGGAATACACACAGCAGCAGCAATCAATAAAGAGGTAACCTTAGCTCGAACAAGGTAAAGGACAAGGATTGACACCTGAGGTTGCCTTTTGACCCCCACATGTGCTCATGCATACAATGCTTCATGCACACACACACACACACACACACACACACACATGCACACACGCGCGTGTGCACACACACACACACACACACACACACACACACACGCGTGCACACACGTTCTCTTGCAGGTTAGCTGTTTTCCCCAGTTTTCTGCTGTGTCCTTGCTTAGAGATATTAATGTGCACATGTATTGGAAGATAATTGGATATTTCCTGGAGAATGTATAATTTTCTTTATTGCCTTTAAATTCAAAGTCAAGACTTAATAATGCTTGACCTCACTCATTTTTATAGCAATGTTCCAAAATTCCTGTAAAAGTCTCAAGAAAGGCACTTAAGGAAGTCTTTGAAAAGTTTGTGTTAACATCTCTAAAATGTGTCATTGACAGTGCAGAAAAAGAATATATGCTTAACTGTCTCTCTTAGGAACTGCTATACACACTAAATCAAGAAAATTATAATGATTAAAGGTGACGTTTTAAAAATGTAAGCAGCTAAGGACTATTCCAGATAAACTGGCTTTTAAAAAGCACATTGTTGGAAGATCGTTGATGTCCGTGAAGAGAGCCCTGAAGCCAGAAATTTGATGAATGGTCTAGCTTGACAAAGGGTCTTTTATTTTATTATGGGAAAGAACCAGGGTGAAAATATAATTTATTGTCAGGCCAGGCTATTTTGAGAGAGAGAGGACACTGACCATAGTGGAGAAAGAGCCAGCCATGTAAACTGGAACAGTCCTGAACGAGTAGTGATCCTACAGATGATGGATTTGCTCCAATCCCTACAGGTGGTTGATTTGCTCCAATCCTGGCCACATTAGCAATTACAAAATTAAAATTATTAACACAAAAATGGTGGTCTCAGTCAAGCATTCACCGTCTGTCTATAAACAAATTCGAAAAATTAACATAATCTTCAAAGTACAGCAAAAACTAAGAAATTAATTGGAGCCTAAAACAGCATCACTACTGAAAAGTGACCCAATGAACTATGAGAGTTTAGAGCCTCCTAGAAAGCTGAGGGCTCTGAATCCTCACCGTTTGATGAGGCATGCATAGCTTTGAGGTCCTGTACCATCTGCCACTTCATGTCCAGTTAATCTGGTGACCGCAAGAGAGAGGTGAGAGACAGCAGTGTGGAGTGCACTGGTTCCTTCTGTCTTTAGAACAACCTTCTCAAATATATAAGAACCCTGAGCTTCCCCCAAACCCTGTTGAGCAAATGTAACCAGGTTTAGGTCTTCGCTCTTCCTTAAATTTCTACTGAGCGTCATGCACTCTGGAAGGTTTAAGTAAAGCTCTGTACACAGACAGATCAGAGCTTGTATATTCTGTTCTGCAGCTGGTCATATTACTAACTAGACTTTGCTTCTTCATGGATCCTCCCAATCAAACAGAAGTTACTACCAATAGTGAAGCAGTGGTGGAAAACCTGTGTCTCATTTTACCCTTTAAACTGCTCTTGTTTTAACACACATTATTTTCAAAGTCTGTTACATGCACTTTTAATAAGGATCTGCTGCAAATCTATGGGAGGCTTTCATTAGGCTCTCTGTAGTGATTCATGATCAGTTAGATGGGACCCCTGTCGGCAAGGGTGGAAGGGTCCTTAGATACACCAGCCCTTCTAAATGTCACTGATGCTCTCTGAGAGAAGAGGTGAAGAGCCTTACTGACCAGAAAGTGGAAGGGTAGAGAACACAGCCACACATGGATCTGACAGGGTTTGGGGGGCCCAGGTGTTAGGTTGACTTGGGGGTGTTGTGCTGACTTGGTGATGCCATGCTGGTTTGGAGTTATCTTATTGGCTTGAGAGTATCTTACTGGCTTAAGAGTATCTTGCTAGCTTGGAAACAGTGAGACTGGTTACTGTGTTGCTGGAAGACTGTCTCAGTGACTAACAGAGATGTAACAATGGTTGTAGGGTGGAGGGGACAAAGCCATAGAGGAGCTTTTAGCAGGAAAATATGGAAGGAAATTTGATAGGAACAACACATTAGGAACATCATCAGCTTCCATTGTCACTCCTAAAAGTTACTCTGTCTGATCTTGTTGTTGTTACACAGAGGATGTCAGCAGGTGACAGAGAGAGCCCAGGTGCCATCCAACACAGAGCATAAGGTCTTGAAGGCCTAGACTCAAATGTGGCATCCATCGAAAGAGACAGAGTGTTCAAAAAATGGGCTCGGAATGTAACTCAGTCAGTAAAGTGGTTTTGTCATGCAAACGTGAGGGTCTCAGGTGAGATCCCCACTGCCTGCTTTAAAAGCTGGTGTGGCTGCAGATGTCTATAACCCCAGAACTGGGAGAGTCCCAGGGCTCACTGGCCAGCCAGTCTAGCCAAACCAGGGAGCTCCGTGTTCAATGAGAGACCCTGTCTCAAAAAATAAAGTAGACAGCAATCGAGAAAGACACCCAACACTGATCTCTGGCTTCCACAGGCAGGTATACCTCCTGCACAGTGCATACACTACCATGTATTCACACAAACACTCATATCTACAGTCACACATGAAAAGACAGAGCTCAAGAGATGGGGGAGGGGAGCTGGGTGTGGTAGTGTACCTCTTTGATCCCAGCACTGGGGAGGCAGAGGCAGGCAGATCTCTGTAAGTTTGAGGGCAGCCTGGTCTACAAAGTGAGTCCAGGACAGCTAGGACTATTACACAGAGAAACCCCATCTCAAAAAACCAAAAAAAAAAAAAAGATAAAAGAAAAAAGAGGTGGAAGGGGTCCCTAGTTCCTAAGAGGCACCAGAGAATAAAAAATACACCAGCACTTTATCTGTGGGGACCACCCTGTCCAGAAGGTCTTTGGGGCAGTGTTTCCTCAAGTGAGGTGAAGTGTCAGTGAAGGCTCCAGGCTTATCTTTCTGCCTGTAGAGGGAAAAACATAAAGAAAAGAACACAGGAATTTTCCTGAAACCATACTTAACCTTTGCTCTCTGCAACGTGGTATTTCCTGCTTATTCCTTTGGTCAAAATATTTTTTTTGTAATCTACCTGCTAAAATGAATTCCCTATCCACTAACAGAAGAATTAAAATTAAAAAGTTGCTTGTTGAGCCGGGCATGGTGGCACACGCCTTTAATCCCAGCACTTGGGAGGCAGAGGCAGACGGATCTCTGTGAGTTCGAGGCCAGCCTGGTCTACAAAGCAAGTCCAGGACAGCCAGGGCTGTTACACAGAGAAACCCTGTCTCGAAAAACCAAAAAAAAAAAAAAAAAAAAGTTGCTTGTTAAGTAAGAGTCCTTTGTTCATTTGTCTGTAGCAAGTGGTGTGACTCAAACAGAAATATAATTATAAATATATACACATATAGATACAGACATATAGGCAGATAGCTCAGATTCCTTTCCTTTGTTTTACAGTTTTAAAATTTTATCCTTAAACTATTAGGTGTTGTCTGGTGAAATGGCTTAGTGGGTAGAAGCACCTGCTGCCAAGCCTGAGGACCTGAGTCTGATCCTCAGGAGCCACAGAGTAGGGGAAAGAATCAACTCCCACAAATTCTGACTTCCACATTCAAATCACCCCCCCCACAATTTGTCCTCTAACTGACATGTGTGTGTACACACACACCATAATAAACAAACAAACAAATAATAAATAAATGAGGCACGGTTGATTTTTCTCCTGGAAACCTAAGCAGTGTGTTTGACAAAATGTCTTATGTCTTTTGTTAAACTATTTTTAATGTCCAATAACTGGTAAAAGTTAGTCTTATCCTTTTGAGCCAGAAAAAAAAAAGTTACTCAGCTAAAGTTCTGGAAACCCAGTAAATGGACTGCTGAGTTATTTATCCCAGAGCAGTGGTTCAAGCTAGAGAGCAGGCCCGAATCACTCACGTTCTTAGTAAAAGCTATGTAAGGGGCAAATCAGACAAGATGACTGTTTCAGGGAGGCCATGTTTTCTTTGTTCTGTTTTTTTGTTTGTTTGTTTGTTTTCCCTTCTTTTTTGATGTGTGCTGGCAGAGGCCTTAGGAGGACTTCTAGTGTCTTGCTCTTCCCCAATGCCTTATTCCTTTAAAATAGCGTCTTCCTCTGAACCTGGGCTAAGCCTCTGGCCAGAAAGCCTTAGAGGGCATATTGCCAGAAGGCGGGGGGCTTACAGGTATCTGTGCAGCCACACCCAGATTTTTTAGGGGTTCTGGTAACTCCAACTCAGGTCCTCATGCTTGCTCAGCAAACACCCCCATCCACGGAGCCATCTCCCCAGTCCCTTAAGGAGGCTTCATCTTGAAAACAGTGTTACCCCATTTCACTGTTTCTGGGGGTGATGTCTACTCACATTTCACAGGGGGCATATATATTGTAGCCTGATTAGGAGCACAAGACAGTTGAACCACATTTTTCATCTACAGAGATTTGGTGTAGCTTTGACTGTCTTGGAACTTGCTCTGTAGACCAGGCTGGCCTCGAACTCATAGAGATCTACCCGCCTCTACCTCCTGAGTGCCTGGATTAAAGGTGTGCGCCACCACTGCCTGGCTGGCAGCTACAGAGTGTTTCACACATAACTTGTTAAGATAGTTTCTTTTCCCACCTTACCCCTGGAACATGTCTGTGAGTGAGGTGTTTGGGCCCAGTGTACAGTGATGATTCTCAGACCCCTAGGACCAAGCCTGTGTTCACACTCACAGCCTCGTTGAGGGCCTTGGGTAGATCTTCATTAGAATGTAGCTGCTGGTATATGCATTTATTTGAATGGTAAAGTTATTCCAATGTTAACTCAGTAGTCCTTTAAATATAGTAATGGGCTAATATTAAATAGAGGTTTTATTTACAACCAGTAAAAATGTCAGAGAGAAGAACACAGTGCATGTTCAGAAAATGTTTAGAAATAGCTGCAACACTGTGCTTCCTAGGAGGTCACTGGAGTCAGATCGGACTCTGTGTCATCCAGTCATTGGTCACTTGGCTTGGCACATTTTGAGAAAGGCATCCTCCATACTTCCCCTCCTGTGAAGAATTCTATCCTCACGCTGGACTTAACACCAAATATCTGGAATTGAGAGTCACTTCGTGCGTATGAGGTCAGTGTCACCCCAGTGTGCGAGAGTCCTTGCATTACAAATGTTCGCCTTACTTTAGAAGTCACATGCCTGAGGGTAGAGACCCAGAGCCACAGCATACCCAGGGAGGTCCCTGGTTACGTTAAATTCCTGAAAGGGAGGAAATACCTGTGCCCTCTGATGCCTCTCTCTGCTTATACCTATGAAAGGGATAACCAGTCCTCTGTCATTTCGTTTTCAGCTTTTATTCTTACTTAAAAAAGAAAGTCATTTATCAAAACAGCAATTACCATTCTCCCAGCAGGAAATCAGAGCAACCTCTCTCTAAAATGTGCACCTGGGGAATGACTTGGGCGGACTTAAATGCCTCTTCCTGTAAGGCTTTGCTGCAACAATGATGAGTCCTAGCTGAAGGGATTAGCACAGACCGACCAGATCTCAGGTAGACCCCAAAGATGAGGTTCTGTTGTCTGACACTGCTCCTCACAGGTAAGCCTGTGAGGGACCATGAACACCCCATCTCCTCTCTGAGGACCCATCCATACCCAGGGCTCCAGGTGACCGGAGAAGTGGTGTTGTCTGAAAGCTGCCCCCCACCCCCGCCCCCAGTTCCAGGACAGACACCACTGCGGTGAGTGGTAGAATGACAGTGAATGATCCTGAATGCGGGCACCTTTGAGTGTTAGACTCTGCAGTGTCCCGACTAACCCCAGCCCTCTCCACACTAGTCCTGACTGCACTGCTGACCCACTCAGGGTCGATGCTGGCTTGATGATATGAGCTATCTCAAACCTTGAAAGACAACTTTTAACTAGAAAGTAACCTATTGAGAAGGGATGTCTAGCAAGTGGTTCGAGCTATTTTCTGCCCTTAGGAAGTTACAGAATTGTTCCGAAAGGAAAGTAAATAACTTGAAATCGGATGCCTGAAAGTTGGAGTACAGAGATTTATCTGTGCAGAGAATTCATTTAGAAATAAAATGATTTTACTAACTGGGCTTTTATCAGAACCCAAACCAGGCAATAGTTCTTGAAAAGCTAGAGATAGTAAGTGTATTTTATGTTAATTCGACATGTGAAATATTTTTGAAGTAAGTGTATTTTATGTTAATTTGACATGTGAGATATTTTTGAAGGTTTGCAATGAGCATTTTAAATATTTGCATGTGTATTCTCACCCCACACATGCACACAGAAGGAAGGGGAGAGGGAGAAAGAGAGGGGAAATGGGGGAGGAAGGAGAGAAGGGGAGAGAGAAGCTACTATGCCGAGGTGTTCATTTAGGAAAGAGTTCTGTCTGTCCATTGTTAGATGTGCTGCCTAGTATTGTGTCACAGGGCTATTTTGAGCATGAAAATTGTGGAAGAAGACAAACCACAAGTTTATGGTTAACTCTTCCCTGTTAGGAAGACAAAACCAGAGTCATTGGTTAATCCTAGTTAAAATAAATCACGTAAATCATCAGGGAAACATTCATATGGATGATAGCAAATATTCACATACTTCAGTAAAAAATTCCACTCACCAGTAGGGACTGTAGGGGTTGCACAGACCCTAGCCATCAATAAGCTGTCTATTCTCAGTTTTGCTTCCTTAATTCTCTTTTTACTTCTGTTTGCTCCTTCTCCCCTTATTTTCAGTGGTGTCTGCACGTGGTCCCTCTGGCTCAGGTGCCTTTTCTGTTTTCCCTGCTTTGTTTTAAAGACTCAACTTCAGCACATTTTCCTTCAGTAATGGAAGCAATTTAACTGCCACAGAGGCCTGTGTGTGCTCCCCTCCCATGGGAGTTCTGAAGGTGGTACACATGTCTAGGACCATCGGTCTCCTTCATTCTTGTTTCTTCCATCCCAGCACACTTCCTTAAGTGTATATTGTATATTTTAAGGTGGCTGAATAAAGAAATAGATCACATAATGAGTGTCAATTTTGAGTAATCAGAAACTTAAGAAATTCTGCAAATGTGTGAATGCTGGAAGTGTAGAATGCATGTGGGTATGCATTCATTATTTCAATCCATGTCATTAAAACCAGTCATCAAAGACATGCAAAAGAGATATGCAGAACCATATTCGAATGTTTCTAATATATATAGCAAAGTACAGGCTGCTGGAGATGAACTGGTTTATAATCTTTGTTTCGAAGTGCAGTTTGAAGCCCAGTTTAACAAATAGTGAATTTAAACTAAATGACTAAAGAATTTTCTAGAAAACAGGACAGAGCAATGAAGGAAACTGCTGCAGTCAATGTTTGGTGAGCATTGGGCGTTCACTAAATTCTGATTCCTGTTGAAGGAACGCAGGAGAAGGCTCATCATGTTGCTGGACTGGGATAGTTTGGCGGGGTTTACATGGAGGTATCTGAGACACAAGGATGGGAATCTCCTTCTCAAGTCAGTGTGGTGTTGGGAAAGAGGTTGCAAATGAATAATATGTTAGCTGGCATTTGGAGAGAGGTAGTCAGGACAAATGGAAGATGGATAAGGGAAAGAGCAAAGTAGGAAGCAGACAGACCAGGTAGAGAGGTCACGTGGGGCTGAAGTAAGCAGGTTGCTATGGTAAAGGAAAAAAAGGAGAAAGAATTCCAGGGATATTTAGGACTTAATAGTTGATTAGATAATGGGTAGAGCGAATTTGAAATAAGTCGGCATGACTCCCAGGTTTCTGCTCTCATAGCTAAGAGGAAAGCAGCACCATTCTTATTCTCTGTAAGATGAAACACAGAGACAGGTAAGCAAAGAACTAATGCAAGTTCAGCTTTGGGTGTGTGTGTGAGATCCAGGTGCCTGGAGGGCTGGGCTGACTTGCTAGCAATGGGAATGGATGCTCCTGCTCCATCCCCAGCTCAGAAGATGAGTGGACATGTTGCACTCCCTGCAGAGAAAAGAGTAAGGACACTGATCTGAACTCAGTTTCAGACAGACACAGAGTATGAGACCAGCTGAGTGAGCATGGAGCTCCAGAGACTGGTGATAGGTAACGGGAGGTGTTGTGTACAAGGGTGTTTGTGGAAACTGACCTGTGATTTCCAGGGATCATGGTAGAAATCCAGAGAGTGCTATCCTGTTCTTATGAACTCAGATCTTCAGGCAAGGCATTCTTCAGTTCCCAAATTAGCTAGCTGCATTACACTAAGTAGGGGGAACTGGGTGGGTTACAGTGTCCTCAGTGACTCCCTCTTACCTAGGTGTGTTCCCATGAGAATCTGGAAATGCCACTTGGCAATATGTGGCAGTGTCTAGTCCACACTGAGCTCAGGAAAGTTGTTCCTGTGGAGACGTGTAGGTGGAATGACAGTAGCAGCAATGATGAGTGCCATCATCACTCTTATTACAAGAAAACTTCTAAAATAATTGTATAGAATACTGTGCTGGATAGTTTTATATCAACTTGACACACACTGAAGTCATCTGAGAGGAGGGAACTTCAATTAAGAAAATGCCTCTGTAAGATCTGGCTATAGGCAAGCCTATACGTCATTTTCTTAATTAGTGGTTGAGGTAGAAGAGCCCAGCTCATTGTGAGTGTGCCATTCCTAGGGTGGGGACCCTGGGTTGTATCCGAAGCAGGCTGAGCCATGAGGAGCAAGCCAATAAGAAGCAACCCTCCAGAGCCTCTGCATCAGCTCCTGCCTCTAGGTCATCGCCTCGCTTGACTTCCTGTCCTGACTTCCTTTGATGAACTGCTGCGGTGTGGAAACGTAAGCTGAGAAAACCCTTTCCTCCAAAGTTTCTTTGGTCATGGTGCTTCAACACAACAGTACTAACTCTAACTAAGTCAGATGTTAAAAAAATGAAAACTTAAAAAAAACCCTTATTTTTAATTGTATGTAATCAAGAATACTTGCATGTCTGTGTGGGGGTATGTGCATGTGAGTACAGGTGCCCACAGAGGCCAAAAGAAGGCACTGGATCCCTTGGAGCTGGATTATAGGCAGTTGTCAGTTGTTCAGTGTGGATGCTGGGAACATCCTCTGCTCTTTTCTTTCTCTTCCATTTTTTTTTTCTACTTCTCGGATACCATAAGGTGAGAAGCTTTCTTTTCCAGCATGCTCCCTGCCATGTTGCTCACAAGCCCAAAGCAACAAGACCAAGTAGCCATGGTCTGAATCCTCTAAAACCATGAGCCGAATACACTCTTTCCTCCACTTGGCCCACTCAGAATTTTGTCACAGCAATGGAAAACAAACACAAAAGCTCACAGCGCCCCTCTTCCTTCTAGTAACTATTTATGTCTGCTGGGCAGCCCAAAGCCAAAATAGCTGTAAACTTATCACAACAAACCTGTATTGTGCAAATGCTAACAGAGCGCTCAGGCTGAGCTATAATTGCTCATTCTCGGGTATTTGCCAGTGTTCTTATGCAAGGAAGTCCAGTTGTGATGGTACAAATAAGTGCGCTTGAGTATTTAGTCTACCAAAATTATTTCAAAGAACATTTAACTATTGAATTTTCCTGGTCTGGAGCTACGTTACCTTATCTCATAAACATTAAAGATTTATGAGCAAAGGATAAAATGAAGCGCGGATTAAAGCCAGTGGGATTTTAAACAATCACATTTCACAATGGAGTTTTAACAATGTGAGCACTCAGGAGCACTGGCTCCTGAATAGACCCGAATGTGAATTGTTTATTGAGATTATTAATTGAGGCCAACAGGCAAATCCAGTGTTCATATATTCTGTCCTACTCGAGAACAGAACACACAGCGAGATTCATCAATGCCCGTTTCCAATCACTCTTCCCCATAAAGAAACAAATGGATCATTCTACATTGTGCTCTCTAGCTTCATTGCAACATCCACCATGATGAATGAATACAGTAGACTGCTATTGATGTTCTAGGCCCCAGTAACTAGTGCAGATAATTAAAACATTAATTGCAAAGGACCACATTGTGTGCTATCACTTTTTAAAACAATTGTGCTCTTGTATGCTGCATGAGGTTTTTAGGAGAGTTTCATTCATGGCATCCATTCAGAAGTTTGTCCCTTTATTACTAGTTCTTTTTGGAGGAAGGTGGGCGGGAGAACATCATTGCTAATCTCCCCCAGCAGTGAGGAGTGATGTGGTAAGGTAGTTCATCTGGAAACAGAAACTAGAAAGTCTCTAACCCCGCTTCTCACCCATGCACTAGGGAACCTCTCCCCTCACCACAGGGCAGAAGCGTGTTTTTGTGGGGCTTTTAGGGTTATCTCTACTTCTCTGTCCCAAATAAAACCTCCCATCTGAAGTAGGAACTCTAAACCTAGCCTCTGGTAACTCTGATTCCTTCCCTCTGCATATCAACATCCCAGTTTTATTTAACTCTTGGATAAGGCTAAGAGATGATTATTAAGTAGGGAGAACTGTATACAACCGAGCTTCCGTGTGGCTTCAGTCCCTTACCAATGATAGTTCTGTGAAGCTGTCCAGGGTTGTCTGTCCAGCATAAAGCGTAATAAAGTTCTGATTAACACATTTATCTAATACACGAAAATCCCCACATTCCTTTCACAGCACCCAGGTCTCTTTTCTAGGCGAAAGCCTTTATTTTGCAGTGACGTGGGTGAGGGATGGAGTGCTCTGGAAGTGTGGATGGGAAGATGAAGTCAACCAACTGTGATCTCATGAACTAATATCCAGAAAATTGATGAACAGCCATGGCCTTGTATAGACGGAGATCACTGATGTACTTGTGCTTATAAATTTGGCCTTACATTAAAATGTTTGGTATTATGAAGCCCCCCTTTCTAGGAAAACTTGGAAAGAAAACCTTGTGTATGTTATGGGCTGGCTGATTAACTAGGCTGCTTTGCACTTGACAAACAGTTAGAGTGAAACATTTACAGCAGAAGCTTGGAGAAAGGTGAATGGCTGAGGCGACGATTGGCATGAGAGGAATGAAGGTTCTAAATACCGAAAGGGGTTTGAGTCCTAGAAAAAAATGAAGCCCCAACCCGGTGCATAGCTGCTTTCCCTCCTGGCTGCAAGCATTCCCAAACCCTAGCCCTGCGGCCTGTAAACCAGGCCAGGTATCTTAATGCAGCTCTTGCCTGCAAGTGAGTCCAGCTCAACCTAGTGACCTTTGCCCAGATCTTCTTACTCCTGCATGCATAGGTCCCACAAAAGCCCTAGATCGCTTCTGCCACCCACCCTGTACCCCTATCCTGAGGGAAGGATACAGGACCATGGCCATTCTCTTTGCCACCTGTAAGGTAAGAAAAATACCATGAAGATTTTCTGTGAATCTTGAAATTCCTAAAACATAGTTTCTGTACTGTTTTTTACGGGTGCTGATGACTTTCTAAGTGTGTGTTACCGCTTAGGGAATTACTAGTTTCAATTTGTTGGGGGCATAAAATTAGACAATACATATATATGTATCTGTATGTATTATCTTATATGTATGCATTATATATGTATTTATTGCCCTATAAAATATATATACCTTATACATATATTGCCCTAAAGTGCCAGACATACATATACACACGAACATATACACACATGTATCTTTGTACACAATTGTAACACAAGAGTAGGTCTAATTCACGATTTTACTTTTAAACATGTTTGATTCTTCCAATAACTACAGGCATTTCTCAGTGCCATGTGTCAACATCATTACAAATTCCAGCTGAAATGTGAATCAAAATGTCATTTCTATTTCCTCAACAATTGACGGGCACCTGAGGCTGGTGAGACAGTTCAGTGGTTAGAGCTCTAGCTGCTCCTGTAGAGGACCTGGTTTCAGTTCCCAGCACCTACACTGTAGCTCATAACCATCTGTAACTCCAGTTCCAGGTGACTGGACTTGCTCTTCTGGCCTCTGCAGGAATTATGTGCATATACTACACATAAGCATATAGGTGATCTCTCTCACTCATACACACATACACACACACACACACACACACACACACACACACACACACACTAAAAATAAATAAATCTTTCTGGAATGATGCTTGACACAGCTGTTTGTTGCTGTTCTCCTGGGAGGCGGTAACTGATCAGTGGGAAGTAAGTACAGATCTGCGGACAATGGGCTTTCGGAATCTGTGTCTGCTAATCAGTGTTTTAGTCTCTTTCCAGAACCCAGCTTAGCTCATACTTTTTTTTTTTTTTTTTTTTTCGGTTTTTCGAGACAGGGTTTCTCTGTGTAGCCCTGGCTGTCCTGGACTCAATTTGTAGACCAGGCTGGCCTCGAACTCGCAAAGATCTGCCTGCCTCTGCCTCCCAAGTGCTGGGATTAAAGGCGTGCGCCACCACTGCCCGGCTATTAGCTCATACTTCCTGAGCTGGTGGTTTTCTTCTTGCAGAAGCATTTTTTGTTTTGTTTTCTAAAGTAAGCTTGCAAAAATTCTTTATCCAAGATGGATAGGTCATAGGTTCAAATGTCCACAGGGAGTAAATTTAAGATCCAACTGAAAACCAGGTACTAATGTAGCTTGCTCAACATTGTTGGCAGCTTTGGCTGTATCTTTGTTTCTGTTTTGTCTTTGTCCCAGAGAATTTCCTGATCTTTGTCTCTATTGAAAACTGATCCCACATTTGATTAATTAAAAAAGAAAAAGAGGAGAGCTCTATTGTTAGGTCAAAAATCAAAGTATGTATATCCAGTACTCAGTATGGCCTCTATGGGACAAGCACACCAGGAGTCAGCTGTATTTATTTGAACTCTTTTTTTTTTTTGACATCCTACAGATGAGTGTATTTACTTTGCCATTTGGATTGGAAATTAGAAGCAGCCAGTCTCAGTTGCTTGTCTCCTTGCTGTGTTGAGATACACAACAGGAAGCAACATAGGAGAGGAAGGGTCGCTTTGCATCCACAGTCGGAAGCCTGGGGGGATGAACACTGGTGCTCAGCTCCATCCACAGTTAGGCTGGGTCTTTCCACCTCAACTAACCTAATCTAGATAATCCCTCACAGAGACAAGAAGTTTATCTCCTACATAGTTCTAAATCCTATCCAGTTGACAGTGGAGATTAGCTGTCACACAAACTGGAACAAGAATTTGTATTTCCGGTAAGGAAAAACATTTATCTGATTGTATTGGATTTTGTTCCTGAAAATTATGAAGGTGTGAAAGGTGGCAAGTGAAAGCGATGTGGCAGATACACAGGACCTTCTGCCCTGGTCTTGGTCCATACTGGAAGCCAACTTGTGTCAAGGGGTACTCTCAGTGGGACAGTTAGTGACCACTTGACAAATGGGATTCCTTACTTGTAGGTCTTCAGGGGACAATCATGTCTTACAGCTTCCAGGTATTTCTTCAGTAGGAAACATTTTTAGAGTTTAATGCTGCATATATACCTCCTAGTAAATGCAGGGAGAGACAACCCCCCTCCCACCCCCTCCTCACACATGGTGTGGGTCAAGGGCCAGAAAATACGGTTTCCAAAAGATGCTCCCTCCATATCAGTGGTGATACATGTGAAGGGAACTCTATCTCCTATGTTTTTGTTTCTTTGTTTTCATGTGCATGGGTGTTTTGTCTGTATGTACATGTGATGCCCTTGGAGGCTAGAAGTGTCATCAGATTCCCTACCACTGGAGTTACAGATAGTTGTTAGCTACTATGTGGCTGCTGGGAACCAAACCTGGATCCTCTGCAGGAGCAGACAATACTCTTAACCTCTGAGCCATCTCTCCAGCACCAATATAATGTGTATTTTCGAAACTGTTTCATTCTCTGTAAAAGAAAAAAAATGAGAATGTGCATGTATGGGAATATGTGTGCTTATGTCTATGTGTATGTGTGCATATTAACTTGTGTGTATGGATGCGTGTGAGTGTGTATGCTTACACTCAAGTGCAAGCGTGCATTGAATATGCAGAATATATCTTTTTGGCTACAAAAAGTCCTAGAAAGTTGAATTGCATGTGTCTGGTTCTCAGCTGTGTTTACCTACGGAGACTTCAGAACACCTTTTCTTCCTTCACGTTTTCAAATCCCAGGTGCTCTGGTGAAACATCGTCTACTAAAAGATCTAGAATAGAACTGACCACTCTGGTACTTGATTCCCATTGAAGCCTAAACCACATGTAGAATTTCACTTGGACTCACTGAACTTCTGAAGTCCTTCCTCGCCCCACATGTCCCCTGGGATTAGCTATAAATTTTACCTTATTAGGAAAACTACCACCTCAACTATTTCTTGTAGCAAGAAAATAAACACTTTTTCTGTAGACTTCAACTGCACTGGTGGGGGAAGTTCTGAGCATTTACAAAAGAGAGGGCCATCACATCATCCCACCCACATGCTGAAGACAGAGTAAGAAAACATGGGATTAGCCGGGAAAGTCTGCCGCTGTGCTTCACTTCGGCTACACTTGGACCAAAGCTTCTGAACATTAACCATGCTGATGTTTGGTGCCACATAATTCTCTTTTTTACATATTTTTATTATTTTAAGTTATGTGTAGGTTTGTGTGACTGCATGTGGGTACATGCATGCGTGTGAGTTCAGGTGCCCTCAGATATCAGAGGTATCCAATCCCCAAGTGCTGGAGCTAAAGATGGTTGTGAACCTGGTATGGGTGCTGGGAACTGATCTCAGGTCCTCTGATAAAAGCAGCAAGTGCCCTAACCACGGAGCCTTCTTTCTAGGCCCTGGAGCGAGATAGTTCTAAGTCTTTGTGTATGGTTTTAGGGTGGGGTCTGTCTGTCCTGAGTATTGTAAGACTCCAGCACTCCCAAAAATGCCAGTTCCCCCACCTACTCCCCTTTCCTCTCCTTTCCAGTTACGACAACCAAAACTACCTCATCTAAGGGAGATGAAATCTAAGGGCTGGGGAGCTCTCACTTGGTAAAGTGCGCATGGTACAGATGTGAAGAACAGAGTTTGGATCCCCAGCACCCCCATAAAATCGGGTTTGATGACTCCTGTCTATAACTTGAGCTTTGTGATGTGGGTGTAGGATCAAGGCAAGGCAGTCTCAGGATTCATTGGCTAGTCAGCTAAGCCAGTGAGCTGCGGGCTCCGTGAGAGAACTGACTCAAAAAATAAGGTGGATGGTGAGTAATCGAGGAACACACCTAATGCCCACCTCTCACTTCTATGTGCATACAGACTCAAGTACACATGTACACTCACATGAATGTGTGCACATGTATAAGAAGGGCACAGCACAAAGTCTCTACACTTTGCCAAATGTTCCCCAGGAGCAAAAACCACCACCTATCTCTAAAGAGCACTAGTTTAGACTATATTAAAGGCAACACATTTGCTTTTGAAATATGTCTTTTTTAAAGTGCCTGCATGGAACATGTATGATTTCTGTGCTGCGGTGACTGTCATCTCAAACTGCCAGCAGGTTCGCCACGTGGGGCCTGCATGGCACATTAACCAAATAGAGAAAAACGTGGCTTACTTTGGTCTATGAGACTACTTTGTCAACTGACCTTTGTTTTCTACCAAGTGGACACCAAAGTCCAGAATCCCCCAAGGAGTCCAGTCTAGGTTTCCTTTGATTGCTCAGAACAAATGGATAATTGGGTTGCCTTCCTTAGTAGTGTTTTCCAAAGGACTGAAAAATAGCATACTTTGAGAGCCATGAACATGACTTATCGCAGCCCAGAGAATGCAGAATGACCAGCACTGGGACCTGCAGATGGAGACCTCAGAATGTAACCATTTTATTGTAATACTTAAGAAAAACTAGTCTCACGGTTTGCTGGCAATATCTAATTTTTATCCCAGAATGCCATTGAAGATTTACAGAGATGCCTTATCATGGCTAATACGATACTATTTCTTACTGGTAATAATGCATTTTTTTCCTCTATAAGACACTGTTGCTTAACAAATTAGAGTGGTAAAGATACACATAAAACCTTTTTCTAACTGAAAAATATATATTTAGCCTGAAAGCAATTGGAGTCAAGCTGCAAATTAGTTTTCAAAGACAACACTAAATCTTGGTGTTTTTGAAAGACTACGGTGTCCCTTCTAAAATGTGCTTCTTGAGGAAATGTAGACAGTACACACTTGCTAATTTAGTAGAGGATAAATGGGTTGCTTTCAATTTCTTCTCCTCCTACTTCTCCTTTTCTTTCTCCTCTCCTTTCTTCTCCCCCTTCTTCCATCCTTTTCCCCCCTCCCCCTTCCTCCTCTTCCCAGCTAAATAAGTAAACAATCAGCTAAGAGTTAGTGTGCAGTAGACACACATCACCAAGAGAACTCCACTGTATTGCTTGCCTAACTCTGACAAGATCAGACCAGTTACCAAAGGGTTTGACTAATTAAATACTCCTGCAGGTTAAGCAGCAAGGCTCCCTTTGCAAAGCTAATCTGAAATAAATGAACAGGAACAAGGAATTGAACTGTGACTCTAAGGCTCTGCGGCCCAGGGTCTC
Source organism: Lophiomys imhausi (assembly GCA_907164525.1). NCBI lineage: Eukaryota > Metazoa > Chordata > Mammalia > Rodentia > Muridae > Lophiomys > Lophiomys imhausi. Next base: position 2,520,909 of record CAJQZJ010032244.1, read on the forward strand.
TGTCCCCCTCCTTCCTCACCACTTTCCCTCCCTCCCTCCCTCCCTCCCTCCCTCCCTCCCTCTCTCTCTCCCTCCCTCTCTCTTTTTTTCCTGGAGGAAGTCATTGACAAAGCTGTATTAATTCCCACAGGGGCACTAGCTGGATAGCCAGGCACAATTCCATGAATTGTTTTTTGTACTTAATTATAGAAACTTAAAGTTTACAACTTAGAAAAAAAAATGTCTGGAAACAGAAGATGGACCGTTAGGGAGAATGGAGCCAGGGAGTAAGTGGGGCAAGAGGGGGAAAAGAAAGGATAGAAGAGGACACTGAGGGTTAGGACAGGAGTGGGGGTGGGGTGAGCCAGCCCAGCAGGCTGCTGTAGGATGTCATAGTGAAAATCATTAATTTGTACAGTGAATAGGATTGAATCATTATAATTTTAAAAAGAAACCCCAAACTTCAGAATCTTAATTTTGCTGTCCAAACCAAACCAACCAACCAACCAACCAACCAAACAAACAAAAACCTCATAGCTGAGCGCATGTGAACAATTCAGGTTTCAGTCAGCACCACCAATAAATTAAGCAGAATGATCTCCGAGAGGGATCCTCTCAGTTCTGACTTCCTCTCTGTGAGCTAAGGTTCAGGCATAGTGTTTTGATCACATAACGACTTTCCTGCCTCCATCTTGACCAAACCTTCCATCCTAACCATCTAATCTGACAAGAATGGAACAAGTGAAGCTAAAGTCTTGTTTGTTTCCCTTTTATCAATGAGATTAAGAAACATAGGATTTTTCCACTTTTATATTTTTTCTGTTCTTGGGGCTATAACACAGTGTCAAAACAGAGCTGGCCCATAATGCCTATGGGCCTCCTGGCTTCACCTCACAGTGGCTCCTGTGGTATACCTTCACACTGATGGTAATTAGAAGCCTCACCTCACTAGGAAACCAACTATGGTGCACTAAACCGGTTCCTCATGGAGGACCGCTCACCTCCCCCCATTTGTTGGGGTGGGGGAGCTGTCTGGCCCTGGCGCCACACAAGGAATTAGGCTTTGGTTTGAACAGAGACCTGGAGGCTATAAAGTTTATTTTAAGAACATGTTGCCAGAGATCTAGTAAATGTATTTGTAGCTTCAGGCAGGGCTTGGGTGAAATCTTGCTGCACCAGGTGTTTGCGTTTGTATTTTTTCCTTGTCCCAGAGGGTGATGAGGGTGTGGATCTTCTTTAAGTCTGCTGTCTGTAAAAGCAGTGGAGGAGGCTTCTATGAAAATGTTTGTTTGCTTACATTCTTATTTCTATTGGAAACAGGAGAGATGATAGCAAATTACTTCTAGGTTGCTTTAAAAAGAGACAAAAAGTAAGACCTCCCCAAAGTTAAAAAAAATAATAGTTTTATATTTGACATTTGAAATGTTTAATAGATAAACCTACTGAAGGATCACTAGAGCAGGCTCAGCCTGCCAGCTAATGTATCTGTCTTTAATGATGAAGCAACTACTTTATAATCCATTGAAACCACACCTTTCTGGAGCTTGGTAAAACAGCAAGTGAAGAAAAATTGCCTGTCCCTCATCCCTATTCTAAAATATCTGATGTCTGTACTTGTATTGTTCATCGACATAATTATTTCTTTAACTTATTGTCTGGTCAGCAAACTTAAGTGAAAGAAAAGGACTCTTAGTTGCTTGCATGACAGGAATTAAAATAACTAAGTTAGCTTCAAGGCTGCAAACGCTTGTGAAATAGTGGGTGAGAGTTCGCCCTGTAATTACTTGTGTTTGCTTTGTCCTTCACCCTTTTCAGGTGCACATTCAGGTGGATGTGCACCAGAATTCCTCATCCTGGGCGTGCACACCAGCAGTCAAGACTTCAGTTCCACTCAGGAGGTGACACCTGACACAGTCAGGCAGGCTTGATTTACACAGACTCTCAAACCCTAGGTCAGAAGATGTAAACCTGTGATTCTTCCTTTTTTTTTTTTTTGTTGTTGTTGCAAAGAAGAAAATAAGTGCATTCCTTTTTGTTTTAATTCCCTGTTTGTTTGTGGGTGGGGTGGGGCTGGGGCTTGGGGGAAGGGGCTGTACTTAGAGAATGGAAAGAGCCCTGCAGGCTCAAAACTGAAGCTCCCACCGAGCTGTGCCCTGGCGGTTCCCTCCATCAGAGGCAATTACCCCCCCAACCTCCTCAGCTTTGAGTAGCCTGTAAATCCCTTCCTGAAATTAGAGACTCAACTCTTTACTTGTGTTCTTTTCTTTTCTTTCTTTTTTTTTTTTCCCAATTGCATTTGCGATCTTTAAAGACAGCCTGCCACCCTCTGCTTTTCTTTCAACTTCCCACCTCCCAGCAACCTCACTGTCCATTGGCATCAGGGTCTTTGCCTACAGTGGAGGGGTGCTCTCTCAGACAGTGTTGCTTCCATCCCAGGGCATCAGTTTATGAATTCATTAACTTGAGCAGATTATAAGGACGCTAGCATGGCCTGAAATTCATTCATCGTTGACTGGAATGAGCTGAACAGATCACTGTGCAGAAAAGAATACTGACAGCCAGTATTCAGTCGACCCTGCTGCTGACGACACAAGGGTTTAAGGAGACTCCACAGAATCTAGGAATCCCTGGCTTGTGTGGCTACAGCGTACTGAATGAGGCAAACTGGTCAAACTCAGTGTAGACTTGAGGATCCTGCAAGTGCCCAGTGAGGAGTGTGGACAGGTTAGAGGCCACAGTCAGCATAACTTTAACGTTCATAGTAATGCTGTGGATTATCATGCCCGCCTTCGCCTGTTTGTCCACCTTCAGCGTAAGATAAGGAGCCATTAGGGAGGTAAAATGTCCTTCAAACAGGAGCCACAGTGACCTCAGTATCCCAGTGCTGTGAAAGTCAGGGAGGCACGTGTTTCCTATTTGTGAATGCTCAGGTCAGCGCACACGCGCCTGAGCAGAAGCCACGGAGCCGGATTGGTTCTGATGGAGGATTTCATGTTTCAAAAGAGAAACTAGGGATTTGTACTGAACAAACACTGTGATTTTCAATATTCACTGTACTAGGTTATATAAAACTGCCGTGAACTCCAATCTGTAAAAACTGGGTAATTGTCCCCAGAGGAAATACAGGGCTATGTTTTCTAACTTTATTCCATCAGCCTATAGCTTTATTGTAGTTGTACTTCTGCCTAAGGACACCTTATTTGACGAGAGTTGGGCACCAACACTGTGCACGCACCCAAAAGATCGTGACTTCGGGATAGCCGACACCCATACACCCTTAAGGTACATTATAGCCTTTTCGGATTGATAGTAAATAGCATTGCAGCACTATGATCGGGACATTTTGAATGAAGTCGTCAGTGAGGATGTGTCACTAAGTAGATCATGAACCGGCACATCCGTAGATTGAGAGCTGTGAGTAGAAGGCAGAAAAAAATCAGGTTATTAAAACCTCAGCACCACACGCCCACACCCAAGACTAACCACGGAAACCCCTTGTATTGATTTTAGGGGTCGCAGATCAGTTGTTATGAGTAGATGAACTTGCAGATGTGCAATGGAAGACTCATGTGGGTGGGATACATGTCAACCTTTGTTGCAGTCTGTGAGTTTAACCCTTTGGAGCCTCCCTTGTGTACTAAAACACATTACATGATTCCACAGCATTTTCGGCAGTGTATATGATAAAGCACATCAGAAAGGGACAGCTACAAGGCACACTGTGGACTGACACCCTTGGCTTCTAAGGGGAATACAAGGAAGGGTTTTCAGTCTCCGCACATCGTCTGGCAACCGCTTATCTGCAGTGTGGACCCAAGAATAAAGAGTGGGTTGGGTGAGATGGCTCAGCAGGCACCGGGCCCACGCTGCCATGTCTGATGCCTCAGCGCAACCCTCAGAGCCCACGTGGCAGTAGAAGAGAACGGACTTCCGACCCCTGCAAGCTGTCCTCTGGCCTCCACACTCAGACTGCTTCAATCGTGCACCCACCCACCCAGTGCACGTGCAAAATATATATTTTTTAAGAATGGAGTGTGAACTGAGCCATACTTAAGCTGATTCGGGGTTGCTCAGGAAGTATCTGAAGCCATTGGGTCTCCACCGCCCTTTTTACTGGGGAGGGTACACTTGTTTATGCTGTTCGCCAAGACGTGTGTGTGTGTGTGTGTGTGTGTGTGTGTGTGTGTGTGTGTGTGTGTAGGGGTGCAATGCTAATCAGCTGTACCCGGACCATTCTACTTCTACTCTCTCCCTCCACACTCTACAAATTCTCCTACTGTGGCTCTGAGCCCTTGTTCTGTGCAGCCTCTTTCATGCCATGTATAAGGCAGTGGAGGTGGGAGTGAGTGGGTTTGGGGTTCCCCGGAATGAAAGGAGAAAATGACTTATTAGTTAACGACCAGCTGTTACACGTGTCAGTAATTATAATACCTTCAGTTGAAATACACTAATTAATTAAGTTAAAAGAAGTGTTCGGTGTATTAGGTAGTCCATCAAATACTCAAAAGTGTGGGCACTTTTTGGTCTGCCTCCCCTTGGTCACAGAAGCTTTAAAGTCTAAGACGTTTGTATCTGTGTGTCTGTCATCTCAAGATGAACCAACCCCTCCCTCCCTCAAGTTGAACTTTGGGGGACCCTCATCTACAGTGTCAGCTTCTTGCCTCTGATTTCCAACCAATCACTTAAGTAGCAAAAAGAGTAAAGATTGGTGTTTAACAAATTCTCCGGGCTCCCCCAAAGCTGAATTCTTTGAAGGTCTCTTTTTCCTGGGTATCTCATCCAGAAGCCCCTTTCTTTCCATCATCCTGAATGTCCAAATACCACCTGACTTTTAAACACTCTTCCTTGTGTTGTCTCTGATGCTCTAGGTAAGGTAATCCTCCCCGTCAAGTACCCCCAGCAGCCGGGCAGAGCCTCCTGGTACTTGACAGTACCAAACTTGTGTGCCTTGTCCCTGCACATGCACTGTGCCCCAAAGTTGAAGGCCAACTCCTGGGATCCAAAGACCCAGGCTGACTTATGTTTGTACCAGGCACTATTCAGTAAGCAGTAAGAACTTTACTAAGTCAGGGCATCTGGCTCTACAAGCTGGCAGGTTCTTCTATGAAGAGCCCAAGGCCAGTACAAAGTTAGAGATGAACCTTGTCACAGGCATGATAGTGAAGAGCATTCTTTATGTGAACACAGCTGGAATCATCACCAACTCCCAGAAGCATGGCCATAAATCACCAACTCCAGTCTTGATGGTGATTGAATATGACATGCTTTTAAATAACAAAAATCCTGAAATTTGCTTAAAAATAAAACCACACAACTTTGCCTAGAAATCAGACAATAGTACCTTAGTCTTTTCCAGTATAAATACCGGTTTCTAGGTGAGCACTCTACCATTGACTTACATGTCCAGGCCTTAAATATCTATCTGCAACTTTGGGTTTAAAAGGTTGAATCCACTTTTGCTGTGATTTCATTATGGATGTGCATTTGACTTCTGAGAAGTCTCCAGATGGAACTTTGTTCTTGGAAGGTGAAATTTACATTAAAGTAACATTTTTCTCGTAACCACCTTTTGTCTAAGGACAGATTCTTTAATAAAGTTAAATGCTTGGGCAATCACCCTCAACACCAGAAGTCAGAGTCGTGGCTCACTGCATTGTGCTTATGAAGTGTGCTTTGTTTTAAGGGAAATCAGGAATCCCAGTGTCTCCAAGGAGGGGTCATTGAAGATCTGGGATCCAGTGTTATTCTAAAGTAACTATTGAGTTTGAACTGCAAGAGAAAATTGCAGAAGCCTAAAGACCAGCTGGAAAAGTTCAAAGGGAGCCTTCTCATCCAAACCTTAATAGCTTTGGTGTCAGGGCTCCAGGACAAAGCATTTGGGAGTGTGGTTATCAGCTGTCAGGCACCTGTTGTGTAGATTTATGGCACAAGCCATGGGCCTTAATTTGTTTCCAGCTCCCAGGGCGTTGAGACTGCAGGATCTTCTTCAGAAAGGCAGCCAATCACGTGCAAATAAAATTGATCTGTTTTTTTTTTTTTTTTTTTAAGCTGGTTAATTTCATGTAAAATTTCACATTCGGTCATGTAGCCCTAGTCACATCACTAACGTACTATTCCCATTTCCTGAGTCTAGAGGTGTTTACATGGTATATAATAAGCAAGGTTGACTTCAACTGTTTAGGTAAAACACAGTTCAATTTTGCAGGATCATACGAACTCTCAGCAGTTGGAGTTCAGGTCAGCAAAGCTTAGTTCCTTTAATCCCTGCATCTTCCTCCACAGTAAGTGACCACCAAGATGCTACAAGTTCCAAACCAAAGTGTATAACTCCCGTGTTCAGAGGATATTTAATTGTATTTAAATTTAGGTTTTACTGCTGTGATTTCATGCTCTCTAGTTAATTCCCAGCTTTTTAGTATGTTCTAAATTACTATGATAATTAACCTGGACCATCTCGTTGTCTTATGATAGCAAAGGCTCCTGATACTGTTTCTGGTTTCCTTTCTCATGAAATCTCAAAAGTTCTGGGTGGACCTGTGAAAATATTTGTTCAACCTTATGAAATTCAGAACTGCGGATAAACCAGTAATTTGGTTTATCACAAAGTGAAAGATCTTTTAGATGTACCTTTCAAAACAATATTTTTAAATTAAAAGATTCTGTACTGAAAGCGATAGGTAACACTTATTTAGAAATTCGTATGACCCAATAAATAAGGCATTTCCTGTAACCAAGGTAATAGACATGTACTCCACTCAGTGACCATTTTTTCCTAACAATGAGCAAAATTAACTGTCTGCCTTCTAGATCAGAGGTGAGAATGGGAAGAGACACAAAACGTTCAGTCAGAAAAGAACTATATTTAGGAACTGAGACTGTATGGCAGGGATTTCAGAGTAAGACTGATGCCATAAAAGGGCTGCAGAGTGCTAAGGTTTGTTGGGGTGTCCTGATGGGTAACAGAGCCCTCCACCACAGGATATTCTTTGACGTGTAATATTTAGAAGAGCTCACTATGTCTGGGACTACTTCAGGAAAAAAGGGTCAAATTGTAAAACTGTGTAAATATTGTCAAATTTGGGAAAGTATATGCCAATAGGAGCATAAAGTGAGGGGTTTTAGACAGAGAGAGTGTGGCATGCAAATCCTGCCCCAAGTTCATACACAAAACAATGAGGGGTTAGATATGGTTGGATGTCTCTCTTCCTATGCAAGTGATGGAGCAGTGTCACATCCCATCTGTGTACAGGATGTATACTGCTTAAACTGCATAGTTAGCGCCTTCATTGCTTCCTCCTTTCTTCATATACATATATATATACATATATGTATATTTGTATGCATATATGCATAAAAACACCTGTATACATAAAATACTAAAACAAATATTAAAAAAGATTAATTTAAAAAATAATCATGGAGGGTGTGTTCACCTGTGTTCATGTGACTGAAGTAAGAGTATTGCAAGTTCAAAGACCACTGCTTTGCACTATATAGTAAGACTCTGTCTCAAAATTCAAACTAGCAAACAAGCAAATAACAGACAAACAAACTAGAAAGTAACTAAAACTAAAAGTGTCCATAACCTCATCAGCTTGAAGGATAAGATCATCCCGTGTGTACAGGGCCTTTTATGTCCACAGCACATGCTGTCTGCTCTGCATCGAAATTCCAGTTACTTCTGTAAGAGTTTTTTATTTATTGACTTTTGGAGGGTGCAGCCATTTGGCAGTGCTGGGCATTCGCTGGGACATTGCACACCCCGCAAAAGTACTAACCAGTAGTTCCAGCTCCATCCTTGTAGCTCCTGCATACACTGACTGGAAGGTTTGGAGTGGTTTGACACTGTACACTAGAGTAAGCCTTGAGTATTTCGGGTCTGGATGATGTTGGGAACTATAAAGGTCAATGTTCCCTAACAAATCTATTTTGGCTTCTTTGGGAGGAAAACTCCCACGGAAGACTGACAGGGTGAAGTAATAAAACATCCTTTTGCTTTTTTTGTGTGCATTGTGGAAGAACTTTCCTAGAGGCTGAGGTGCCCAGTTACCTGTCAAACAGTAAAAGAACCAATTCCTGCACAGCCTCAGCCGATTGAGGCATTCATTGCCTTTGGTTTTCAGGGAATGGAAAACTCAAAGTCTCTGTAGTTTTTACTTATGAAAATGTAGGAGGAAACAGACCATATGTTTCTTCCCCATTACTTCTCCTTACGTAGGTTTTCACTCCATCAGCAAGAGTCTTGACATTTCTCCACGTCACTTTTCTCTACTGTAGCTCTCTTTGTGTGAACTCAAAAGAGGGGAAACTAGAATTAACAGCCATGCCTTTAGCTGCATTTTTTAGTTAGGCTCCCCCCCCCCCCTTTCTCTTTTCTTGAAAGACTTAAAAGGAATTAGTGATGCCTTTGTTTATAAACCTCCAAGATCAAAAGAAGTTGAGGGATAGGTGTGGAGTGATCAGCTGATAACCACTTCTCCTTTCATTTACCCACCAGAGTGGCTCTCACATTAGAGAGATCAGCACAAGGTTCATTTTCTCCCTAGAGGCAGCCAGCTCCATTTTGGTGGGAAGGTGGGAGGAGAGGGGGAAGCCAATGAAAGGGGCTGTCTGTTTGCTCTCAGGAATGGAGTGGAGTCTAGTGGGAAGAGGGGGTGGAGAAGGAATATTTGTTTTTCTTTAAGTGGTTATAATTAAAGCCTTCCACCCAATTGCTCTGTGAACCAGAAAAAGGTATTTGTGAAGGTTTCTGTGTGTTTTTAAGAACATTGCTGGCCTGTATAGAGAAGCTTGCTCTCTAGTGGCACCTTGCGGTGGATGGTTTTTTAAAAATATATTTTTGCTAACTGAGAGTACATACATACAAGGTATTTTGATCGTATTCATCCCCCTGCTCTTCCCAGATACACTCCCTCTCCTTGTTTTATGATTTTTATTGACTTCAGTATAGGACGTGCTTCTTTCTTCTTTCCAACTCCCCATCTTGAAAGAGGGAGGAATTTCTGAAAGACTCTATCATCCGAAAGTGTCTAATAGTCACTGAGAAGTTAGCTCCACTTTCTCTCACATGCTCTGGAGTTGTGTATTAAATCCAGTGGTATTCTTTTCAAAGTAGCATAGTTTGTGGCTTTTTAAGGCCATTCATCCAAGAAAGCAGTAATGTAAGTTTTTACACTCTTATTTTCCAGGTGGAAACAGGTTAACCAACCAGAATTTTCAACTGAATTGGGCATGGATCTCCTTTGAAAAAGAATATTACTTGGTCAATGAAGATTCTAAATTTCTAGATATTGTTCTTAAACGCAGAGGATACTTGGGAGAAACTTCATTTATAAGTAAGTTTAATTAGCACTACACGTGTTTATAATTTTTCAATATTTTTTCTAGCAATTAAACTACAGCATTAATCTAGGTCACTATATTTAAAATCTTGGTAGGATGTTGATATTTGATTTTTAGCTACAAAGAGATCATATCAACAGATTTGTGTCAAGGTACATAAGTGTGACCTTTCTCTGGTATAAAAGAAATTCACAAAACTGGAAGTAATCGCTGATGAATTAAAAAATAAAATCATATGTCACTGGGTTAGAATGAACTGGCATTGAGTCTAAGTCTAATTTATCCCCAGGGTACAAGTCAGCTGTAAAGTAAGCAAAATGTATCCAATGAGTTGTTAGGCATCAAAGTGGTAACTCACTGTTTGCTGAGTTGAAGGCTCACCAGAAATTTCTTTGTGATGGTACATTACCTGAAAGATCTATACTATGGGTTTTCTTTGTTAAAATACTAAATGTTAAATCCTAGCCATTTTCTTTTGCCTTATTTAATAAAACCAAGAGTCAACAGCAAATGAATAAAACCTTTCTTCAACTTTGATACAAGTCCACACTTAATTTCCTATAATCACAACACAGGGAAACGTATGAAGCAGAAATATCGTTGATGTGAAGGATTGAGTCCCTTGATGACAAGTGGCAGAACATCCCAAGCAATGGTGTCATTTTTTGAGAAGCACCCGTTTAATAGGGTGATAACTACAGAAGAGCTTTGTGGAGGGAAATGATTACTCATAATTGGAAGCTAGGAAAATATTGGCAAAAATAAAGGCATTGTCTCTGAAATTATTATTTTGAAATTGCACTTTCCTGTCAGCCCTTAATCATTAGGTCCCTATCAGCAGAGAGGTTCCCACGCTAAACACACGACTCTCCCCTAACATGTTTGGACTCTGGATATTAATTATTCTTTACTTAAAAAACAGGGTTTTTACTGCCAGGCAGTGGTGGCACATGCTTTTAATCCCAGCACTCGGTAGGCAAAGCCAGGCAGATCTCTGAGAGTTTGAGGCCAGCCTGGGCTACACAGTGAAACCCTGTCTTGACACCCCCCAACCCCCCCACCAAAAATATAGAGTTTTGTTTTTGTTTGTTTTTTAAAGAGGCCTGTCCACCTGCAGCCCAGGCGGCCAGCGCCTCCTGGTTCTTCATTCGTCACACTACTGCAGGACTACTTCGTACATTGTGTTTAACATTATGGAGCCCAGAAGATGTTTGCACTGCTCTCCTTTTTAGGGACCTGGTCTCTCTGCATGCACTCTGCTCTCTATCTAAATACACCCATGTCTACTAGGAGTCAGAGGTCAGTCTTAGCTGGGCTTTGTGCCTGAAAACACAGTGAATACATTGCACTGAACATAAATAAAAACCCAGCACCTCAGCCATCACCAGCCGTGTTTTTCTTTTTTTTTAAATCTATTTGCAACTTGTCCTCATATTGGCAAATTTGTGCAATTTGAGCTCACAGTTTCCCTATGGAGGATACTGAGAAAGTTATTTTAAAGAATTTAAAGTCTGAACATTTTTCTCACTGCTGTTTTTGTTTGTTTCGTTTTGTTTTTGTTTTTTACTTTTCAGGGGAATGCTAATGAATTTTCCTAAGTCATTTGTTTGGACCAGCTATGGTTTCCTATGAATGTGACTATAGCAGCATTCTACAAAGGCTCCATAGCTCTCCTGGGTTCACCTCCCACAGCTACTTTGTAAATGTGGATGGAAGAATACTAGAAAGCCCCTGTGTGTCCATATCTGCCATCGTTGAAGATGGCCCTGAAATTATGCCAGGACCTGGAACAGAGGTCAAGTTAAATGCAAACAGACTTACAGAGGTCTACAGTGAGGATGCAGCTCCCATCCAACCTCCACTTTCACTTAAGGACTAAGAATGCATTGGAGCTGCAGATAGAATATTACCTGAGTACAATTAGTAAATCAAGAACTACATAAAATTGTGGTTATGTTTTCATGAAGATGATTCTTCATCTTGTCACTCTGAGTTCAATCACCCTTGCATCACTGTGACAGAAAGCCTGGCAGAAGTGACTTAGACTTAAGGGAACCAAGGATCACCCCAGTAGGTGGCAGCCAGCAGAAGGAGGCAGGAGCTAACACAGGAAGGACTGTTCACTGGTTGACCAGGAAACAGAAAAAGCTAGATCAGCCCCAGGGGCAGATATGACCTTCAAAGACCTGAAAGGCAGACGTCACAGCCTTTAAAATAATGCCACCAGGTGGGGCCCACACCTTCAAAGCACTGGCCGGAGAAGGAGGATATTTCATGTTTAGAATATAACACGCTTTGGAAAGTGAATTCTTAGGGTTGACATATAAAGTAGTCGGTTTTGATATGGCATTTTCATACATGTGAATCATGCTTTGTTCTTGGTCACCTTCTTCTGTCACCACCCTCTCCTAACTTTCCTGCTGTTTCATGTGACCTGAATTCTATTACCTTCACTCCCTCCATGCCCCTTAAGATCTCTTCCTATCTTTCTCTCTTTTATTCTTCTTCCTTTGTACTCTCACAGCTTACACACACACACACACACACACACACACACACACACACACACACACACACA
>CAJQZJ010032244.1:2562807-2606267 GCA_907164525.1 Lophiomys imhausi
GGGTTTTCTATTCCCTTTGTTTTCTTGGGTGGAGTTTTCTTCTCTGGGTTGGGATTTTCCTTCTAGGATTTTCTGTAGGGCTGGGTTTGTGGGTAGATATTGTTTAAATTTAATTTTGTCATGGAATATCTTGTTTTCTCCATCTATGTTGATAGAGAGTTTTGCTGGGTAAAGTAGTCTGGCTGGGCATCTATGATCTCTTAGGACTTGTAGTATATCTGACCAGGCCCTTCTAGCTTTTATCGTTTCTGGGGAGAAGTCAGGTGTAATTCTGATGGGTCTGCCATTGTATGTGACTTGACCTTTTTCTCTTACAGCTTTTAATATTCTTTCTTTGTTCTGTACATTTGGGGTTTCAATTATTATGTGGCGAGAGGAGTGTCTTTTCTGGTCTAATCTGTTTGGTGTTCTGTATGCCTCTTGGATTTTTATTGGCATCTCTTTTTTCAGGTTTGGGAAGTTTTCCTCTATGATTTTGTTGAAGATATTTCCTGGACCTTGGAGTCGGGAGTCTTCTCTTTCCTCTATACCTATAATTCTTAGGTTCCGTCTTTTCAATGAGTCCTTGATTTCTTGGATGTTGTGGGTGAGAGATTTTTTAGCCTTCTCATTTTCTTTGGATGATGTACTGATTTCTTCCACTGAATCTTCCATGCCTGAGATCCTGTCTTCCATCTCTTGCATCCTATTGTTGATACTCACATCCGTAGTTCCTGTTCTCTTCCCTTGGTTCTCCACTTCCTCTTTTAACTCTGACTGTGTTTTCTTTATTGTTTCTATTTCTATTTTCATGTCTTGTATGGTTTTGTTCGTTTTGTACATTTCCTTCTCCAGCTTGCTTGTTTTTGTATGAAAATCTTTCATGGCTTTTTCCTTTTCCTGTTCAAGCTCTGTCACCTTGGCTTGGAGCTCTTTAATGGTGTTGTTCCTTGTTTTGATTTGTAGAATTGTGGTTTCCTTGAATTCCTTCATAGATTTAAGTTCTTCTTGCAGGGACTCTATCACTTTCCATACTGCAGAATTGTCAATGTTTTCATGTGTTTCTGTTGGTGTGTGGTCATCCGAATTGGATGAGCTAGGGTGGTTCTGCTTTGTTGCAGTCATAATTCCTTGATTTCTATTTTTTTTTTTGACCTTTCACCATTGGATGCATTTAGCTGTCTGTTTTCTGTGCTTGGAACCACAGTGGATGATTTGGTGCAGGGGACGAGTTACTTGGCTATCTGTCGTTGCTTACAGGGGGATTTCAAGGTCCCTGTGATTTTAATGGCCAGAGGCACTGTGATCTGGTGCAGCGTATTCCCAGGTTGTGAGTAATGGACCAGGATTGTTTCACTGCTCCCAATTCAGACTTCTCTATGTTGCACTCTGAGTTATCAGCCTGTAATGGTTCTGATGATATGGGCCTGTTTGCCCAGGCACAGATTCTGTGGGCTTTGTTTGTCATCCCGGAGGCTGACAGGGTCTGGCTCCACACCTGATATGTCTGGATTTTCCAGGATACAGCTATGGTCCCGATTTCTGGTTTCTCTCTAGTCTTCTCGCCACAGGGCTGGACCCTGTGCCTGATTTCCTTCCTGTCTGCGCCGCCACGGTCCCGTGGGTACCCCAAGCCCCAGATCCTCCGGCTGCCTGAGTGGACCTCTCGTCCCAGCAGCTCCGCTGTGGGTGCACGGACCCCTGGTCCCACCCACGCCTGTCTCTCTCCCCAGATGACCTGCCGTGGACTGGCGGGAATTTGGCCCTGCCAGCAGTGCTCTCTCCCCAGCTGCGCTATCCTGAGTGTGGGAGATTTGGCCGCTCCCGCCTGCTTTTGTGTTCCCTGCTTCCTGCGCTCTCTCGGAACCTCCCGCCCTCCGCTTCACAAGCGGCTGCTGCGGACCACCCGCTGAGCCCCCTGTTTGTTCCTTGCTAAGGCTTCCACTATCTAGCAACCTTTTCTAAGTGGGTATAAGTTCAACCTGATGTGTGGGGAGCCCAATAGGACAGCCATCTATGGCCAAGTGGACCCTGATTCTGCCTGCTGTAAGTTGGGAACGATCTTACCAGGCGCCTCTCCAAATGGGAGTTCCCGAGTCCCCGGTTTAGTGGCCTCCGTGTCTGTGAGAGATGGGGAGAGCCTTGCCCTGGGACTTTTAACAGTCCCTTGGGAGCTGTGAGCGTTCGGGGGGGGGGTCTAGCCCCTCCGGTTTTTGCACAGTGCCCAGTAACTCTGTGTTTTTTATGGCTCTTTTTTCCCCGCGTTCAGAATGCGTCAGTGTAGGTCGCCGCCATCTTCGCTCCCCCGAGGCTGTGACTTTCAATGTTTTATAGTCCCTAATGAGGAGTTTGGGGACAATCTAAAGGGAAGTGAGGTCCCCAGGACGTTTTCCAAGGAAAGGGTAAGCGTGGCGTTATTGGCCTTCTGGCTGTCTATTTCAGCCAGGGGCCTCTTTAAATGGTTCTTGGGAAAATTCAAACATCGGGTGATGCTTGCTACCCACGTGATAAACCAGAGTGGAGGCAGATGATAGGAGTGATGATTTGAATGTGAACTATCCCCACGGGATCACTTGCTTGAACACTTGGTCCCCATCTGTTGCCATTGTTATAAAGGTATATGGAGTCTTCCGGAGGTGGAGGCTTACTGGAGGAATTGTTTCCCTAGGGTGGGCCTTGAGTTTGATAGGCTGGCCCCATTTCCTGTCCATTCTCTGTTAAGGAATGTGGAAACCATATGTCTAGCCACCTCTATTCCTGCCACCTACCTTCCTGCAATGGTGTATCCCCTCAAAATGTAAGCCAAATTAAACCCATCTTTCCTAAAGTTGCTCTGTACATACTTGGTTGCAACAAAGAGACAAGTAAAAGATACAGGAGTGGAACTAACCCTTTCCACCCAGAGAGAAAATGACATTGACTGGCCTGAAGGAAGTGGGTCTCGAGTACTTGATAAGCTTAAGGGCCTGCTGGCTACTTTTTTTTTTCTTCCAAATTTACACAAACCTAGACATATCTGGGAAGAGACAATCTCAATTGAAGAACTGCCTTCTTCAATTGACCCATGGCTTTGTCTGTGGGATCTTTTTTTGATTGCAGATTGATGTGGGAGGTCTAGTGCCCTGGAGGCAGTCCTATCCCTGGGATATATGTGAAAGGTAGCTGACCCGGCCAGAGAAGCTACCCAGTAAGTAGCTTTCCTCTATGGTTTCTGCCTCATCTCCTGCTTAAGTTCTTGTCCTGACCTTTCTCAGTGATGGTCTGTGACTGCGGCCTGGGAGCCAAATAAACCCTTTGTTTCCCACATCACTTTCATCATTTATTGCAGCAATAGAAGGTCAGCCAGGACAGAGTGGAAACCTCCAAAGGGATTTCTAGGTTAGAGACAAGTCCCTTGCATTGCTTTCCACACTAAACCCAAAGACAGCACTGGAGATTTGCCGAAAGACAAGCATACATACTTCTATCTCATTCAGGTTTAAGCAAACACATTAGTTAGATCTACAGAGCTTACTTGCTGGACGGCCCTTGTACATGCATGAGTAAATAAGACTTGGTTCCAGATAGCAATTACTGCTGGTGCCTCCTTCTCTCTCCTCAGGAGACACAATGAAATGGTAAACACCAATCTAGACACTAGATAGATAGATAGATAGATAGATAGATAGATAGATAGACAGATAGATAGATGATAGATATTCCTTCCCTTTCTCCCCCTGGGAACAGAACCTTAATTATTTACCTTAGTCTTTGTTGCAGGTGTGTGAGCTGTGTGGCCTTGCCAAGCCTTTTCCTTCACTTCCACATGAGCAAAGCAGACATGGTTCAACCTGTCCCTTATGAAAAGGAAGTGTCTACAGCCTTGCAGGCATGCTTAACCAGCTAGAATGAGTCTACCACAGTGCCCTAACCTCTGCCCTTGGGTTTAAAATGCACTACAAAGGATGAAGAGGGATTAGGTATTTCACACTTTCTCACTGCACCTTTTGAAAACCTCCCTTGTGGTGAGGTGTGCACACACGATTTAGACAGGACTTACCTGCAGGGGGCATGGTTTTATTCTATCATCCTTCTGATTAATTGGTACAGCTACTGCCTGTTTTCTACGTTAAGTCTGTAGACGTACCTGCAGCTCAAGGGACAGTGCATACTTCAATGGTGAATTAGGGAACTGAATGGGCTTTTTACTGTGCTCTACACTGTAATGTAAATATGTCTATGACAGATTTACAAAGGTCTTCAGTTAGTCCTGCTCTACAACCAATGTCTGTCAGAGAAATGGGGCCAAATGGCTGAAGATTGATGCTGTAATGTATGGAGAGAAAATGGGAACTGTCCAGGCAGCCACTGGTATGTCATTTTTTAGTTTTGGAAGCTGCAGGCCCTGCACTTCCTATATAATCAGATATATTTATCCCTCTCAGGTCTCTGAGGTGGTTGAAGAATAGATAGCTAGAGTCTCATAGTTAAATTTTGAGTTGTTTAGGAATCAAGAGGGTGTTCTGGATCTAAGAAGATATTTTTAAAATTATGAGGCAAGTTAGTATGAAAGCTGAGTTAGATATAGAACTTTAAACTCATGGAGATGTTTAGATAGTAGAATGTTAAAGTCAGGTGCCAAATACATATGGACTGGACATTGGGAATGTATGCTAAGCCATATAACTCTTATAATCGTGGCCTATTTATTTCTGTTGTTTTGTATTGTATTTATAGTTATAAGAAAAAGAACCATTATTTGGACTGAAAGGGAGAGCTGTTGGGGGGAAAAATAAATACCTTAAACTAAAAAAAAAAAAAAAAAAGAAGGGAAGAGGATGGTGGGGCTGAGGGGGATGAGGGTGGAAGGGTGGGACTGGAGGAGGGATTAGGGAGGGGATTGTGATTGAGATGTAACTTGAAGAAATAAAAAATAAATTATTAAAAACAAAACAAAACAAAACAAAACAAAAAAAAAAAAACAAAACCCAAGTACCTAAGGAGGAAGAAAAATAAATAAAAGTTTACCAAAGAGGTTCAGTTTTTATTGATGTGAAGAGACACTATGGTGGTTTGAATAGGTATGGCCCCCATGTTTGAATGCTTGGCCTATAGAGAGTGGCACTGTTAGGAGGTGTCACTGGAAGGAGTTGGTCTTGTTGGAAGGAGTAGGTCTCTGTGCGGGTGGGCTTTGAGGTCTCAGCCAGTTCTCTTCCTGCTGCCTGAAGAACAAGATGTAGAGCTCTCAACTCCCTCTCTAGCAGCATGTCTGCCAGCACGCCATCATACTTCTTGCGATGATGATAATGGACTAAACCTTTGAAACTGTAAGCCAGCCCCAATTAAATGTTTTCCTTTATAAGAGTTGCTGTGGCCATGGTGTCTATTCACAGAAATACAACCCTAACTAAAACAGACATGATGACCACAGCAACTCTTATAAAGGAAAACATTTAATTGTGGCCGGCTTACAGTTTCAGGAGTTTAGTCCATTTTTATCATGACAGGGAGTATGACAGCACGCTGGCAGACATGGAGAAGTAGCTAAGAGTTCTACATCCAGATCTGCAGGCAGCAGGATGAGAGAGAGAGCCACTGGCCTGGTTTGAACTTATGAAACTTCAAAAATCACCCGGAGTGATACACTTCCTCCAGCAAAGATGTATTTCCTAATCCTTCTCAAATAGTGTCATTCCCTGATGGCCAAGCATCCAAACCTGAGTCTGTGGGGGCCACCTATTCATACCACCATACTCAGCAAAAATCTTCCTTATAAAAACTATTTGTTAGCATAGACAGATCAGATGTCTTGGATTTTTCATAGGTGTGTCCGCCTTCTGGATGGCTTCACTCATTGATTCTGCAATCAAACTCCTTTTGATTCTGTAATCTCCATTAAAATGTCCCAAGCACAAGGGTGGAGTGCTTAAGAGCACTGGCTGCTTTCCAGAAGATGTGGGTTCAGTTCGTTCCCAGCACCCACGTGGCAGCTCACAACCATCTGTAACTCCAGTTCTAGGGAACCCAGTGCCCTCTTCTGGCTTCTCCATGCACCAGACACATAAGTGGTACATAGACAGACATGCATGCAGGCAAAACACTCAAAGATATATGATTTCTTAAAAGTTCCAGAATCATCTTAGTTCTGCAAAATGCCTAGCTTCCTGTAACATCTATAACTCATTTATATACATAAGATTTTGATCCTATAGTAACATTTATAAATCCATTCAAAGTTTAGAATTTATAAGAAAAAAAATGAGAAATTTAGATGTAACCACCAGCATTGTAGTTTTCATTCATCGATACAGAGAAGACACAAAGGTGCCAATACCTAGTCTATTTCTTTTGATTTGTAAAATCAAGAACTTGTTAGGTACAGTGTGGGGTTATTTTTTAAATTGCTGTTGCTTGTTGTTATGTTGTAGAAGCTATTGGTTTGAAATCACCTTAAATGCTAACTGTAATCATCACAACTGATTATCTGACCAATCTTCCCGTCACCCCCAGTGGGTGGAATCAGAGCCCTAACTTAGCTGACCATGAGAAAGAAAGCTGCACTACAGAGAACTCATTTGTTACCTTTCCTAATTCCTACTAGCTACACTATTAAAATGGGAGAATTTATAACTGGAGCCTTGCCTCTGCTCCCCCTCCTAGTTTTGACTGAAGGCAACAAAATTCTGTGTGATTGACAGCATGCTGATTCTCTCTGCATCATTAGTTGAGGCTTTGTCATTAAGCTACCCTCTCACTCTCCCCTCCCTCTCTCCCTCCCTTCCTCCCTCCTTCTCTCCGTTTTCATCTGTGAACTGTGTGTTAAGTTATAAGGTGAAAGAAGATGGGAGGTAACATCACTGCTTTATACAACTTTTGCTTAGAAAACCTGACTCATGTGATAGCAGAAATGTAGACAGACTTAGAACACTTGCTGGAGTCACATGACCAACCCTCCATGATAATTATGAAAGCCTTCTGAAGAGAAGCTGCCGTGCCTGGTTCAACCATCATAGTCATTTTCTGGCTTCTCTTCGATCCTTCACCTTTGCCCCTTCTCAGATGTGAGAAATGTTAGGAATGTGTTAGTTTGTCCTCTGGGTCTGCTGGCCTGGGATTAGAAGATGTGTTATCTTCATCTGTACACTCACCGCATGTCCAAATTGAAAGGATAGCTGGAGGCAAACTATGCTGTAGGCAGATTTATCATCTCTGGACAAAAATAGGCAAATGTTTCCAAGATTGGTTTCATATTATTTAAGAGGCCAGTGGAGGCAAGTGCTTTTAAATATGCCTATCAGTTGAAGGAAGAAAAGAAACAAGTGTTTGTATTATATTTTTTAATAAAGGCAATTAATTTGCAAATATGGCAGTGAAGGAAGATTGCCTTTGGATTTTCCTGCGGCCTTGTTTTATTACATGTGCTGTCAATCACACAGAACTTTGTTGCCTTCAGTCAAAACTAGGAGGGGGAGCAGAGGCAAGGCTCCAGTTATAAATTCTCCCATTTTAATAGTATAGCTAGTAGGAATTAGGAAAGGTAACAAATGAGTTCTCTGTAGTACAGATCCAGGGTTTTGTACATGTTAGGCCTGTGCGCTCACTGAGCCCACCCTACCACCACACCCACAGCCACCCACACCCTATGTCTTTCTGAGCCATTGTTAGAGGACCCACTTTGTGTGCTTGAGCAGTTCAGTCTAATTCTATGAAGTTTAACAGAACCCTTTAATGATGCTAGGAAGCTGAGGTGTAAGCTGTATATTTTTAGACAAACTCCCTTTGAATCCTGTAAAACTAAAGACAAATAAGTGGACTATTTCCCACATGCTCACTTGATTTTTTTACCTTTGTTAATGGCTGCTTGTAAGGTATGCTCTCAGTGAAATACTTTTTGTGGTTTCCTGCGAGGCTATCTATATTTCAAAAATCAGTATTTTAAAAAGTATTCCAATAATTCATCTCCCCTTTCCCTGGTCTGCTGTCCTTCAGACCTCTGCACATATACCAAGAGTCAAAGGTTGGTCATAGAGAGTATTGAATAGGAGATAATTGAATGCTTTCAAATTCATCACCAACACAGGGGGAAATAGAATTCCTGAAGCAGGAACCATGGAACCCAACTGGCATCATTCACCTTCATGAGGACTAATGCTAACCTCTTAGGATGAGATGATTTATTTAGTGAAACCTCAGTTTATATAGAGGATACCCAAAGCTCCACAAGTAACCAACACCCAGTTGGGGGTCTCCCTAAAGCCTTAGGGATTTTGTTTTATACTAGTCTAGTTTGTCTATTCTAGTCCTGCTCCTTAAAATATCATGAGTTAAATCTAAATCCACTGGGCCAGAAGAAAGCATAAGGCAGATGCCATCTCTGTTCCACAGTTAGGTCTTAGTGTGGAATGATAAAGTGAGCACTCAGGCAAAACCTTAAAAGAAATAACAAACAAAAGTGTTACGTGTGTGTTTCATTTGATTGCATTTTTCTGGCTAAGCTTCGAAGGACACCTAGAAGCCATTTATCACCTGCATATGGGTTTAAGGATGTAGCTAAGTGGTGGAGCACTTTTTTTTTTTTTTTTTTTTTGGTCGCACAAGGCCCTGGTTTAGCCTCCAGCACCATAAAACACAACAACAAAGGTATCCATGTAAATGAAAAGTGAACCAAGTCATGTGCCTTACGATGAGACATCACCAAGTCATGTGCCTTATGATGAGACATCAGCCCACTCAGAGGAAACATGAAGGTGCCAGTACAAGGATGCAGACTCTTTGACACATCATCCCAGGGGTAGGTGATATAAGGGATAGAAATAACAGCAATGGTTTCTGTTTCCTTGTCAACAGAGCCCATCTTCTACTTTGGGGACCTCCACTACTCTGTGGATGAGAGTGCCGGCTACGTGGAGGTACAGGTGTGGAGGACGGGTACTGACCTCTCTAGGCCTTCCAGTGTCACTGTGAGGTCCCGGAAGACAGAGCCCCCCTCTGCAGATGGTGAGCAGTCTCCTACATCAGCTTTTTTTGTATTGTTTGACAACTCCCAGAGACCGAACACTTTACCTGAATTAAGCATCCCTGATGGTTCCCCCCACCCACCCCGGAATTATTACTATAGAATATGTAAATTTAGACATCACCGGTGTAAGTAAAGAGATTTCAGGGCCCAGAGCCAGAGTCCAGGTTGTAACGTAAGATTCACAGGCTAAATTGTGATGCCCATATTTGCATGGCGTGGTTCTCTACTCAGCAAATATAACATGGTCAGCTGTTCTGTGAATGGTCATACCTACCACCCTTACAGAATATAATGGCATTTAAGTCTTTCCCGGGTGTGCCTCTTCACTTGGCTACACCCTCATTTTAACCAAGTGTCCCTGTAAAGACTTCAGATTCAGCAGGCCTCCCTTTACACAGTGTTATATATAAATTGTCCTAGCTGGCAGAGTCCTGCTTCTTATTCCAGGATCAAAGACACTGGTGAGAAACTTAAGGGCAAATATGAGGCTGAAAATTTTCTTTTTTTCTTTTTGAGCTGGCAGACAATATGATTTCTCTCATATACACCCATTCACCCTGTGTGACTAATGTGTGACATGACCGAGTACATGCATACATCATACATGCTACTTGTCCTCACACAGGGCAGCATAGACAGGAGATGATCCATTGTAAAAGTCTCCCATAGGTCCTAACTTTTTTTAATACAGCGAACCACCACTGTGCCTGGCAGATTGCAGATGTCTGCTAATATTTATTTAGTCAAGTTACTTCTTTTTTCCTCCTTTTCTTGTTTCATTTTTATTTTCTAATTTTTACATAGAGTCCCACTGTGTAGCCCTGGCTTGCTTGGAGCTTGCTATAAAGACTAGGTTAACCTTGAACTTGTTAGGTGGACCAGGCTGGCCTTGAACTCTGCCTGTCTTGGTGTCCTGAGTGCTGGGATTACAGACATATACTGCCAATCCCAGTCCCCCAACTTTTTTTTTTTTTAACAAGCTCCTCTGGTTGTCCTGGAACTTGCTATATATACTAGGCTGATTTCAAACTCATGGAGATCTGCCTGCCTCTGCCTCCAAAGTGCTGGGATTAAAGGTGTGTACACCTACACCAGGCAAATTATTCATTTTTTAAGAATGAAATTTGAATCTTCAAATCAGAGTTGGAGGTGTGCATAGAGAAAAAGAAAAATAAAGAAAAGTAAAATACAAAAGAAACACAAGGAAACTTTTTTTTTTTGCATCTGTTTTTTTGTTTGGGATTTTGGATGTTGGACACTGAGTTCAGGGCTTTGTGTGTGCCCAGAATATACTCTTTTTCTGAGTTACACCTCCAACTGTAAGAAATAGAGATATTGCTTTAATGAATCAAATATAGATACACTCACAGGTGCATATTAGAAGATAAAACAGCTACAGAATGACAATTAAAATTGCAAGACTATGAAGAAATAAAAAAGGGAAACAAAGGTGGACTGGAGAGATGGCTCAGAGATTAAGAACACTGGCTTCTCTTTCAGAGGTCGTGAGTTCAATTCCCAGCAACCACATGGTGGCTCACAACCATCCATAATGAAATTTGGTGCCCTTTTATGGCCTGAAGGCATACCTGCAGACAGAACACTGTATATATAAATAAAATAAAATAAATCTTTAAAAAGGGAGGGGGGAGAAACCATCTGGAATTACTGTCCCCTACTCTCAACTCTTTTTGGACACGAGGCTAAAGATTAAAAGACAATTGCGTTTTTAAATACTTTAAGTGTAAATGGAGGGATCAATACTTCACGAGTACTACATGGTCTGAAAAACACCAAATTAAATATCCAGTATGTCTTTGGAATAGAGGTTTGCTTTCAGTTCTGGAGCAAGTATGGGAACAGAGGAAGTTAACACTGAAATGTGTTGAGTTCTAACAAATAGGCCACCATATGCCTCAGTAAAATAATCACTCCAGAAACAGAAATAAGGTATTTCATTGATATGAACAAATTTTAAATGTTTGTTTTATGAATAAATGTTCATACATGTAAAATACATATTTTATATGTAATTTTTATCATGTATTTGATTGATAAGCCAATTATTTTAGAACTGATTGTTAAAGAACTTCAGTAAAGATGGAAGAGAGCTAACACTGAATGCTAGGATATGTAATTAAAATCCAGCCATTGAGTATAAGTTTTAGAACTCCATCTTAGATTCACTACGTCAGTAACCATTTACGCACTAATCTTTTCCATCTTGTTAATTGAAATTACTTCTCTGTTCTCTGTTTCTAAAGCATTAACTGTAAACTCATGTGTATAATTTGTTTCTTTTTTAAAAATTCAGTCCCCATGTAAATAATACATTCATTACGGTTTTTAGCTGGAACAGATTATGTGGGAATCAGTCGCATTTTAGATTTTGCTCCTGGAGTCAACATGCAGACTGTTCGAGTTGTCATTCTGGATGACGTGGGAAGACCAATGCTGGAGGGAGTTGAGAAGTTTGAGTTGGTACTTCGCATGCCTATGAACGCTGCCCTCGGCGAGCCCAGCAAGGCCACAGTGTCCATAAATGACTCTGCCTCAGACTGTGAGTGAGTTTAAGTTTTACAGTGATAAGACTGAATTTATATAAATGGCAAGGAGAACGACAAGCTGTATTTGCCTGTGTGCATTTACTGGTGCTGACAGTTTAAAGCCACAGACCAGATTGCTTGAGCCAAAGGAGCTTAATAGTAACCTCCGTGCTATTAATGAGAAGCCTGAGAGTCGGCACGGTGGTTCCTTCTGAAGTCACAAGGGAAAGATGGCACAGGCTGCTCTCACTGACTTGTAAGAGACCATCTTTTCCCTGAGCCCCTTCAGTCATTTCTCTTCAGACTCTGCATGACAGTTCTCCCTATGGCACATTGGGCTTTAGTGTGCCCTAATAACCTTTTAACTGATTGATTACCTGACTGCTATCGAGGAGGTACTCAGGGTATGATTTGATTTCAACATGTAAGAAGTTGTCATGAGAGATACCATTCACCCTGTACAAATACCCTATGTCTTTTTTTGCTCATGCTCATTTTGGTAGAATTAGACAGTCTTTAAAGAAAATCACGAGTCTTCTTATACTTGAAGAGCAATGGGGTATTATCCTTGGTGTCTTGAATGACTCAAAAATTGCTTCACCACATGCATGGAGTTGTGTGGTATTTCATGAAACTTTTGAGTATTCGTGATCTTTTTCCACTTCTTAACATTATGCCATTTCTGTCACCTAGGCACATCTCAGATTTCGCTAATCAAATGGCAAATGCACTGTTGTTGTTTGACACCACTCCTACGGAGACCAAAGTAAAGACACCACCAGAATCCAATTGGTTGAACCTAAAAGTTGTATTGGGGTTACTTACAGGAACAGAAATGACTCAAGGACAGCTGCATCACCAAAGTCCATCCAGCATAGGGGACAGCTCACAATGTAAAGCTAGAGCACATTACTCAGTCTCACACAGCTCAACAGGATAGAGAGTGTCTCTTCTAGGTAGTGGGGCTGGCCTCTGCCTCTTCCCAGAATTCCCGGAAGCTCAGCTTGTCTGAGAATGTCTTTCAGCAGTCTCTACTGTTTATATACGCTTGAGAAGTGTGTGTCTGTGTGTGTGGTGGGGGGAGGGGATGTTAGTTAATCTGGTCAGTTTCAGGGACTTCCTGGAACCTTTGAGTTATTTATACTCCCAGAACTTAAGAAATGTGTCTGTAGGACACAGCGTTTCAACTCCTCTCAGAACATCCTGTTGTTTTATCTCCCTTTTAACATCCATTATCTTAGTGAGCTTCCCTGTAAGGTAGAGGTTTGTCTTGGAGCAAATTGCTGCACAAAAATTGCTTGTAACAGGCCTCTCTAAATATCATCACTCACAATGGAAATCTGGGCGGGCGTTTTCCTACCGTGATGGTTCCAATGGTGTTTGGAAGAAAGGAACCTGGTATCAGTGAGACCTATGTATGACTGACCTCGCTTAGGTGTCCCTAAAGCTAACACATGCACACACACTCACCAGCTTTCCCTACCATTCCTGCATAAGGTGTACTTGTAATTATGTGTACAATATTTTATGTTCTTCACATCGAAAAAATTTGAAAGTGTGTTGTACAAAGATCTGAAGGTCTTTGATTTCATATAATCCTTAATCTTTCACTGCACACGCTTATTCCACAAAAGAGGACGGTGAACATTACAATGTCAAGCAAATAAACACTTTTACAGTGATTTCCGAAGGACAAAACATTGGCAAGTACCCAAGACCAGGATACTACTGTTCTCATTGGTTGTTGTGTTCTCTACATTAAACTGTGTCTTCTGAAATGTAATTTTTTAAACAAAGGACATTTCTGCTCATTTTGACCCATGAGCTAATTTGTTTTTTTCACAGTACCTAAAATGCAATTCAAAGAACGAGTGTACACTTGCAGTGAAAATGACGGACGTGTAGTTGCAATGATCTACAGGAATGGTGACATCCAGCACAGGTCTTCGGTGAGATGTTACACGAGGCAGGGGTCTGCGCAGGTGGTGACGGACTTTGAAGAACGCCCCAATACCGATGTCTCCGTTGTCACATTCCTCCCTGGTATGTGCGAGCTTGAAGGTGTTTGACGTCTTTTATTATATTTATTTATTTATTTATTTTGTGGGTGTGAGCATGGGGGAGGGCCCAAAAGTTTCAGGAGTTGGGATTTCTTCCCCCCACCCCCTGCCAGTGGATCTGCAAGATGGAACTCAGGTCATCAAGCTTAGGGAGACGGTGCCTTAAGCCCTTGACATTTCTATATGTAATTTAAGGGCATCAAATGTGGACTGAGAAGTATGTAACATAGAAAATACAGGAAAATCAAGTTTCCCGATTTTCCAACAAGCTTACAGCATGAGTTTATGTGCACTATATGACAAGACACATGCATTGGGACAGATTAAGTAGACAGCTGGGGTCTCTTCGTTAACCTTTCGATTTCTTTTTTTTTTTTTTTTTGGTTTTTCGAGACAGGGTTTCTCTGTGTATCCTTGGCTGTCCTGGACTCACTTTGTAGACCAGGCTGGCCTCGAACTCACAAAGATCCACCTGCCTCTGCCTCCCAAGTGCTGGGATTAAAGGCGTGCGCCACCACCGCCCTGCTAAAATGTTTTTTTTTTTATTTTTTATTTATTTATTTTTTGTTTTTTTCGAGACAGGGTTTCTCTGTGTAGCTCTGGCTGTCCTGGACTCGCTTTGTAGACCAGGCTGGCCTCGAACTCACAGAGATCCGCCTGCCTCTAACCTTTCGATTTCTAATGACAGATTTTATTGTTCAGAACTCAGTGGACAAGAACTTATCAAATGTGCAGATTTTACAGAGCTAGAGATTAAAGTTAATGTTGAAATGTTATTAGGCAAAATGTATCTCATACTTTCAATGTATATCAGTTTCTTCAGATATTTCATTACTTTGACCTAATACTTTAATTTTGTGGAATATATTCTAATGAAAAGAAGTGCAGGCATGTGGAAAGTTTTGCTCATATCGTTAGAGTATTCAGAACAAGTGGTCAACAGTAAGGACTGGGTCTTAATATTTGAGCACCCATCTGCTAGCATATCATATATAGCCATTACTGTGTTTGAAAGAGCGTTTAGTACGACTGCAGAAAGTTAGGCCTATAATATTGGTCCCAGTTATTAGAGACAAGAATCTAATTGTTTTTGGATCGATGATCTGTTCAACAAGCCAAAGTTAGTGACATGAAATACTAGTGTAGTCCGTTTAACAAGGGCCAACTGGCAGTGATCTGTCAACTCACTTCCCCACCACAATTCTGGGAACTCATGCACAACACTGATATTTCCTTTCCTTTCTAAGATGGATGCTAGACTGTAAAGAGAAATTACAGAAATCCTAGTGAAAATATGGGCCTGTGTTCAAATAGTCACATATTCAGAAAAATATTTATTCAAGGCTTATTATGAACAGTGTTCTTTGCACTGGTAGAGCAGGAGAAAGCAATACCCTCCCTCCTCTGCTTTGCTCTCACTGTTGCAAGTCCTTCTAGAATGTGTCACTTTGCTCCAGGTGAGACGGAGAAGCCATGTGTCCTTGAGCTGAGGGATGATGATCTGTATGAGGATGTGGAGGAGCTGCGCCTGGTACTTGGCACGCCACGGAGCAGCTCTGCCTTTGGAGCTGCAGTTGGTGAACAGAATGAAACCCTGATAAAGATCCAGGACAATGCCGACAGTAAGAAGTCATTGATTTGTTACCAGGGACTGAGGAACTGAAGTCCATCCCAGCCCACCCCATCCCACCCCTGAGTTCCCAGGTAGCTCAGAAAAGTACTCCCCCTTTCTCAGTAGGACCTGTGACGTAAGTGGGGAACAAAACAGATCCCCAAAACTGATAACCTTAGGGGCTGGTGAGATGCTCAGTAAATAAAGCACTTGCCAAACAAATGTCAGATTAAGAGTTTAGGTCCCCAGAAGCCGCATAAAAGCTGGGTGGGTGTGGAAGTCTGCCAGTAATCCCCTACTTCACACAGGAGGCAGAGGCTAGATCGCTGGGGCAACCTGGCTAGCTAGAGTAGCCAAATTGGCAAGCTCCAGAGGTTCAGTGAAAGATTCTGTCTCGGAAAATAAAGTGGGGAATAAAGGAAGAAGACGCCCAGCATCAACTCTGGGCCCCAACATGCACACAATGCACATGTAAGCAAAACTGGTAAACCAAAAAGCTTTGAGTGTAGTTCTATGGTAGAGTACTTGCCTAATGTGTACAAGACCCTGAGTTCATCCCAGCACTGACAAAGCTGCCTAGGGAGGCTGTGAACCACACTGAAGCACAAACTTGCATAACTGTCCTCACCCTACACATGCCTTTATGTCTACCTAATCCTGGGTCAGTGTTTCCCGTTCCATGCCCTCTCTCAGTGGATGTCCTCTCTTTTGTAAGATCTATGGGACAAAGAAACAACTCCTAGGACATGCCTTCTGTGGGTTCACTGTTCCCAGGAAGGATCTGGGCTACACTTAGCAGTTCTTCTTCTGCACTCACACTAATATTGAGGCAGCAAAGAAAAGCCAAGGGTGTAACAATAATAAGAGTCCCCCATGTGGAAGTAAACAGAAATGGAGAAAAATGTACTTCCCATCCCCCTTTACCAGCAACTTTGATTTGTCTGTGTTTCTCCATTCTTAGAAGCTGTTATTAAATTTGGAGAAACCAAATTTAGTGTCATGGAACCCAGAGAGCCAGGAGAGTCAGTGGTTGTCAAAATCCCAGTAATCCGCCAAGGAGACACTTCAAAGGTTTCCATTGTGAGAGTCCACACCAAGGATGGTTCGGCCACCTCCGGAGAGGACTATCACCCTGTGTCAGCAGGTATGGGTCTTCCAGGGTCTGTCACCAGCTGGATCCTGGGAGCGTTTATTGGAGGTGGGAACTTGAGGAAAGGAACAACAGTGAAAATGAATGAACTCTTTTAAACTACCTCTAGAAGTACAAAGAGAGGAATCTCTAGAATTTTCCCTTAGGGAAATTTTGAGAGTTGCCGTGTGTGTTTTGAGCCTACTGACTGTCCGTGAGTTTTGCTTCTATGCAATGGTCAGCCATTATAGCACATATGGGCTATGAATTTCACAGTGTGTGGTAACTACACTGGACAACTTCAGTCAAATGCTAAAGCTTGAAAACTTCCTGCTAACGGGGAACAGTGAAAAGATAATAAAATACCAGCCACAGCGGCACCTGTTATTTCTTCTATTTGCAAGTTTGGGAACCATTCCATCCTTTTTAAAAATAAATTTATTTATTTGTTGCTTCAGGTTACATCTCCATCATATTGTACTCTTTCCCCCTTTCCCAGTCCCACCCTCCCACCCTCTACCCCCTAACCCTTCCATCCCACTCCTCTGGAATGGAGTGTCCCTACATAACAGTCCCCCACCCCAGTTCAGCAGTCATATGAGGGCCAAGAGCCTCCTCATACACTGGGGGCCTACAAGACAGCACCACTAGGGAAAAGTGTCTCATTTGCAGACTTTGAAGTACATCGAATGTAATTCAAAGGCCAGGAAAATAAAACCAATTTATTACCAAATTACGAAGTCTGAAGTCAGTCTTTTACATGATGAACAGATTTTACATGGAAAAAAAAAAGACTTTCTAAATATCACTGTTTAACCTTTTAACAAAAATTGCTGTATAAAAAAGGAAATTGTTTAGCTTAGAAATAAAATTATTTCTTTTAGTGAACAGAGGAAAATTATAAATAGGTAATGAACTAACGAATGAAGTCAAATAAAGTTAAACAGTAATAAACCCATACAGGTCTCAAGTAGCCCCTAAACACCAGCTTGCTATTTGTGATACAATTTGCCAGATTTTTTTCATATCTCAAGTATTAATTTTTAATTTTGTAATCTAAATTGAGGTCGTGCTTAGTTAAATAGGAAAGACAATACCATAAAAGTTGAACTCTTTTTTTGTAAAACAAAATGACAGAGTAAGGCAAACAGGACGAGAAACTCAAATCTCATCTGGAAAATGCACACCAAGAAACAGTCATTGAAATGCTTACAGTAAATTATTTTTAAACTTCTTAGACATTTGGTTTGTATAACTCAGGGGATTGTAAAAGCTTGAATGCTTACAAAATGAAGTCTAGTGATGGAAGTAGGTGAAGCTGGGTGGGGAGATAAGGAGGCTGGAATGTTGGTCAACCAGAAAGTCCACTGTGGAGAAAAGCCACCAGGAGCCCTTAACTGAGAAGAGGGCACAACACAGCTCAAGCATCTGCATTTTCCTGTGAATATTGGCAATTTTTTTTTTTAGTGTAAGAAAGTGATTTTTAAAAGTCACACCACACAGACCAGGCCAAATTATTTTATAGCATCACACTGCATACACCAAATATACACAACAAAATTTGCTCTTAAAAATTAAAAACCAATTAGTAGGTAAGGAATAACTAGCTATTCTCATTTTCCCTATGTCTCTGTTGGGGGCTCAAAATCCAAGACTGTTGAACTCAGAGTGCATAATAAGGTTAATGGGAGGGTGGTGTACCCAGAATTGGAAGGGAAATTTTAATTGCATTGATTTACAGCTGAATCTTACACTTTTTCTTTATAATTGGTAATAGAAATTTTTGAGATGCAGAAGTGGGTGGGACGTGTAGGCTTAAGGTTATTCAAATGCTGATGTCTGTACCCCCCCATATCTGGTTTCAGTCCTGGTTCTGAGGAGTTCATGTCTCAATGTTGTGTAAACACTGCTCCCTAATTGTCCCCTGATATGCCAGTAAAGCAGCTTACAGCCAATCACCTAGCAGGGGAGAGAATAGGGCTGGACTTCCTGTCCTCCAGGGGAGAAAGAGTTAAGGAGAGGAAGTAGGGGGATTCAGAGTGAACAGAGGCAGGAGAGAAGATGAGAGATTCTGCTGAAGCAGGAAAGCCACAAATTTCAAGTGTCTCTGAGATTTACGTTGGGATGAAGCCAGATTATCTTAGTGGGTTAAGAACAGAGTAATAACTGCTCAGTTTCTGTGTTGTGAAGCCTGATTGACAAATAATATAATAGAGTCTCAATTATTTCCATGATAACTGGGTTAAGAGGTAAACTGTGAAACTAACACAATTATATAAAGTTATACTAACAGGGAAGTGCATCATTGATGCATGCCCTGGCATAAGAAATTGATATGTATGGGGCCAAAGGCAAAGGAACTAGCACTGTCTCCACCAGTGGGAATCATGGTGTTTTTCTGTTTGGAAGCAGTTTCTCCAAAAGGTAGAATAACGCCTGCAAATCAGCTTCTCCAGCTTCACCAGTAAGGTCTGCTACTCAGACCTGAACAAAACCCAACCATCTTATTTTAAAATAAGTGATTAGCAAAGTGCCCTAGTGGTTGGATTGCATTTTCATGACAGTGTGGCAGTCCTTGCTGAGTGGGGACAGGTAAGAGAGAAAACACTGCTGTTTATTTATAACAACGTTTCTGTTTCTAAGAACAGCAAAAAGAAGTACTTTTGAAATATAAGTTCGTAATGCACTTTAAAACAATTCCAAATCCAGCTTCTCTCTGTCTTCCTGAACACTCTCTAGCACTCAGCCATTCCTATCTATGGTCCTGCTTACAGTCACTGGGCTTCATTAGCTTAGGAAATCAGTGGGCTAAAGGAGAA
Organism: Lophiomys imhausi; assembly: GCA_907164525.1. Taxonomy (NCBI): domain Eukaryota; kingdom Metazoa; phylum Chordata; class Mammalia; order Rodentia; family Muridae; genus Lophiomys; species Lophiomys imhausi. The sequence goes on from CAJQZJ010032244.1 coordinate 2,581,951, forward strand.
GTTTGTCTATAGCCTGATATGAGGCTACTTTACTGTCTTGTCACTCAATAGTTTCTAAACTGTCAGTCAACAAATCAATTAATAAGTCATGATTTTTTGTTTGGATACAATAGACAGGAACAGAATAGTAGAAAATATTAGAGTGAGGTCTGGGGAGGTAGCAGGTAAATGTGCTTACTATCCCATCATGAGACCTCAGTTCAAATCCCAGCACCTGTCCTGGCTCCCCGTGCCTGGAACCCTAGCAGAGATGGGAGGCTCAATGGGGCTTGTTGGACACTAGCCTAGATCTGGGTCCAATGAGAGAAATAAGGCACCTTATATCCTTCTCGAGCTTCCACAGACACAGAGTGAGAGACAGAATATACTACAGACAGTATCTATAAGTTATCAGTTAGGTTTGACTCCCTCCCTTTAAGGAACCACACATGCACACATGCACACATGCACACATATGCACACACAGATATACTGGACCATAATGTAAAAATGTCCTTGTTATGAACCACAGTCCAGGAAGATCACAGGTTCACATCAGAAGATTAAATTAGTTATTCTGTGTTTGTAGAAATCGAGTTTAAGGAAGGGGAAACCCAACACATTGTTGAAATTGAAGTAATCTCCGATGGGGTAAGAGAGATGAGGGAGGCCTTCACTGTTCACCTGAAACCAGATGAAAATATGGTAGCAGAGACACAGGTAAGTGAGACGCTGTGTCTGTAAGTCCACAGCTAACCTTTCATCAGAGCAAATGTGAAACAAAAACCAAAACAAATGAAAAATCGCACTAAGAAGACTCAGGGCTGGAAAGATGGCTCAGTAATGAAGGGCACTGGCTGCTCTTGCACAGGACCTGGGTGCAGTTCCCAGCACTCACATGATGACTTGCAACCATCTGTAACTCCAATTGCATGGGATCCTACACCCTTTTCTGGCGTCTGTGGGCATTGCACACACATAGTACACATGTATGCATTCAGGCAAACACTCATACATATAATGTGAAAATAAATAAAATTTTTTTCAAAGCAGTAATTCTGTATGTGAAAGGGGGTGTGCATGGTCCCTTTCAACCAGCCAAATTATTTTTTTCTCTGATTAGATCAGGATCTGGACATCTATCTCTGTCTTTGGAAAATTGTGTTGGTGGAAACTCAAAGCTATAGTCCCCAGGCCCCTCATCAGCCTCCTTAGCCCTCCCAGGTCAGTCATTGGAACTGAACTTGGAATGGACTGCACAAAGATGTGATATTAATTCAGCAATTACTAAAGAAGACATCTTTGCCCACCAAACACGTTCCTGGCCCTCAAGGTGCTCACTTGTTCCTCCACATCTGGCTAGAATTTCATGCTGAGAGCTTCATGTACAAAATTTTATAGTCACAAAATCTGTTTTCTACATTTTGTCCCCCACCATATTTTCTTCAAGATAGAGGTAATCTCCATAGATTTTTTTTTTTTTTTTGCAATGGAGAAAGCTTTTTTTAATTACAAGTCACTCATAGGAAAAGCTCGATTTTAACAATAGTATGTGTAAGTGTACCACATTGCTTTCCTTGTTTGGTTCATTATCAATATGAGATCAAAATGGAGGAATGTGGTTTTCCCAAGTATTTTTATTATTTAGCAAAAGTGGTAATTCTTTGATGTTGTTGTCCTTTAAGAATTATTTTAGCTTTAGTTATTTTTATTTTGTATTCATGATGCACACGTGGAGGTCAGAAGACAGCTTGCAGAAGTCTGTTTTCTCCTTCCACGGTATAAGTTCTAGGGATCAAAAAACTAAGGATGCAGGACTAGCAGCAAGTGCTCTTACCCTCTTGGCCATCTCTCCAGCCCCACTGTTATCTTTTTAACGTCATAGATCTGTGTACAGAAAGTTTTGATCAAATAAGTTTTTGTGAATCTTTCAGTGTTTTTATGGAGTAGCATGTGACATTCTTTCAGGCAAAGAAACAAAGAGTCACTAAAGTCACTTTCAGTGTTAGAAACTCTTTTAAAAAATATAGAAATTAGGCCACAGTTATGAGGGTTAATATTACCATTGAGATGTAACTTGAAGAAAAAAATATATATAGAAACAAGCTTTGGTTTCCATTTCTTTGACTTTACAAAACACAATTTGAATTTACTCTTATCTTTATTCCGCAATCCCGAGCAACAATGCTACAGTACTGCATTTCTGACCCATGAGGTTTACTACGTTAGGCGGGTTGAACACACTTCTGATTTACAGTATTTTCAACTTGGGATGTGCTCATTGCATATAACAACACTATGGAAAGTGCAGGGGCAGTGTTTGGGGACTGTCCTACCAATTGTCAGATGTAGGGAAGCTGTATATGGACAGAGGAGACTTTCCTCCATAACTAGACAGTGTCCAAAGCTTCAGCCTAGTTGTCATCTTTTCTCTCTTTGTGCCCCAGGCAGGTCCCCTGGCGTTTGTCACCTAAAGCTTAGCTTCTCCCCGTCTTCTCCACAGGCCACACTAAGCCAGAACCTTGAAGATCTCATTTCTCTCAAGGTGTCTGTCATCTTTTTCCTACCACTATCAACTAGTGGATTTTATTTTCATATAACTTTAACTTCACAAACCTACAACTGATTTATCTGCTATCATCACAGCTGAAGAGAAAACCTCAGAACCCAAGTATCTCATGGGCTAGTGGGAATCCTTTGGGTGAGCTACCCAAGGCTCAGACCCTGGCCTTGTAAACATCCGAGACGAGCAAGGTGCCAGGATCACATGAAGTAGGCTGTATATGGCTGTCACTCTGCAGAGGGTCTGAGCATGAAATTTCATCACAGAGATTCCAGGGATTTCCCAGTCGTTTTGCTGAATGAGAGAGGCTCCAAGAACATTAATATTTGGCAAATCAATGATTTGTCTTTTCCTTCTAGGCAACCAAGGCCATTGTATATATAGAAGAAATCAACAGCATGGCAGACGTCACCTTTCCTTCTGTCCCTCATATTGTGTCCTTGCTGATATACGATGACACTTCCAAAGCCAGGGAGGACACTGGACCTGTGTCTGGCTATCCTGTTGTCTGCATTACAGTAAGGAGGAAATAGATCAAATTGGAGGAATATAAAACAATTAATTCTTTAAAGACTCGTTTGTTTTTATTTTATGTGTATGAGTGTTTGCCGGCATGCTTGTATGAGCACCACGCGTGACTGGTACAGAAGGCCAGAAGAAGGCATCAGATCCCCTGGAACTAGAGGTACAGATGGTTACGAGGTGCCGTAGGGGTGCTGGGAACCAAACCCAGGTCCTCCACAGGAACAGCTAGTACTCTTAACCCTGAACCATCCCTTTAGCCCCAAAAGATAACCATTTAAATAATTATAAACTTTAATAATATTGCCTTGGGAAATTTAAGGTTTAAGCTTCGTGCTGTGAAAACCAGAGAATAAAGGAATTAAACAAAGCTTCCATTTCCTCCCAAACAAACAAACAAAAGCCCTATTAACTGAGTACAAAGTGTGTGGTTCAAAAATCTGTCTCTGGGGCTGGAGAGATGGCTCAGAGGTTGAGCACTGACTGCTCTTCCAGAGGTCCTGAGTTCAATTCCCAGCAACCACATGATGGCTTACAACCATCCATGATGAAATCTGGTGCCCTCTTCTGGCCTTCAGGTATACCTGCAGACAGAACACTGTATACATAATAAATAAATAAACCTTAAAAAAAAAGAAAGAAAAAGAAAAGAAAAGAATCTGTCGCTGTCAGGCAAATCAGTAGAGCATGAACTCTGCATGGAAGGAATTAAAAAATAAGGACTTGTGAAAAAACGGGGATGCATAGCTGTCATATGAGACAGTGTGTAAAAGCCAGAGCTAAAGCTCCCTGTGCAAAGGGAGAATTTTGTCAGTTTAAGTAAGATGCAGGTAAGGGAGGATCATTCTGAAACATTCTGGAAAAGAGGCGGTTGTGTAGAGAGAATGGAAGGAGTTCATTGCAGGTTTTGCTTGCCTTCTCATAACTGAATTTTAAGTTTCCAGTGAATAAAACCTGTGACGTATAACTTTATGTCACAACAGCCCACTTGTTACAGGTACACAATGAATGCTCATCAGTATAATGAGTCATGAATAATTTGGCTCTTCACTTGTAAAGGGTTCTAAATGTCACTTTAGGCAAATTGGAATTCTTTTGTTGACTAGCAGGGAATATTCTCGTGCAGAAGAGATGAGTGAGGAGAGGGTCCTGTTGGGGTGCTAGTGGAGCAGTGGTGTGTAGCTGGAGTTGGAAAGGGAGCACTTGACTTAGGGGACAGAAGGGGTTATGGGAATGGTAACGAAGGGGCCAACTAAAGGACTGTCTGTCACAAAGCAGAGCGGTCAAGATCACCCACCCGCTGGCTGTGAAGGAGGAAACAGAAGGGTTGGGCTGCCAATGGATGTCTGTTAGTGTGCCCCTGATAGTGTGACCAGCCTTATGAGAGAGGTAGATTTCAACACCTTCGGTAGGACAGAGGGACTGGGGACAGAAGCATGGATGTAAGAAGTAAGAATGACTCTAGGGGTTCAGCCTGTGGTGATGTCCGGTGAGCTATTTGAAGTTCAAAGACAGAGAAACTATCACAGCTGGGACTAAGAACTTAGAGTTGTGTCAAGAGCATGTAGCATTGTGGGGGGTGGGGAACAAGGGGATTGTGGGGGGCGGGGGACAGGGAGATTGTGGGGGGGGGGGGGACAGGGAGATTGTGGGGGGTGGGGGACAGGGAGATTGTGGGGGGTGGGGAACAGGGGGAGCATTGGAACTGAAGGAGCTTGTGAAGAATCAAGTCCACTTTACTCTCTAGTGTGGCACCAACACAGATCTGTTGTGCTTGATTCTTCCATAGGCCTGCAACCCCAAATATCCGGACTATGACAAAACGGGCTCTATTTGTGCCAGTGAGAACATCAACAATACCTTGACCCGATACAGATGGCTGATTAGCGCTCCTGCTGGCCCTGATGGCGTAACCAGCCCCATGAGAGAGGTAGACTTCGACACCTTTTTCACATCATCCAAAATGATCACGTTAGACTCCATATACTTTCAGCCTGGCTCTCGGGTACAGTGTGCGGCTCGCGCAGTGAACACGGATGGGAATGAAGGCCTGGAACTAATGAGCCCCATCATCACCATCGGCAGAGAGGAAGGTGAGAAACTGTTTGCCCCAGGAGGGTCACCGAAACACTGCAGTGTTGCAAATGCCTTGTTTCTCTGTATAAATTCCTCCAAATACCCTTGCATACCATAGCACTCTACTGAAAGATGAACAGCCTATTTACAACAGTCTTCTTTAGAGAACAGTTCTTTGCACAGTTAATCAGCACCTGTGGAATGCTGGGTCCAGAGCCTTGTGCCTGTCATGGTGATAAAGGAGGGCTTGCATGGTCTAGGAGTCCATAGGAAAATTGGAGGCACAGGTGATCTGAGTCTGGCCCCTCATAGAGGAGCTGCTGAAGTGACTCTTGAAAACATGAGAAGTAACTCTAGGAAGCATGAAAGAACATGGACTCTGTGAGACTGATAAGCCAAAACATGGGGAACTTGCAAGAGAAAAAGGAGAAAGGGTTAGGTCTAGAAGAGGAGGGGGTACTATACCAGGTAAAGGGCCCAGCTAGCTGTTGCATGTCTGAGAATCTACTGGGGACACAAGGGAATGATGGTGTAGCTGGAGAACCATGTGCACATATTCTTACCTCATTACAAAATGGAGGCTGTGTTTGAGGCTGGAGCCAGGAAGCATATAACAGTCTTGCAGAGGACCCAAGTTCAGTTCTAAGCACCCATGTCAGGTAGCTCGGAACTGCCTGTAGCTCCGGCTCCAGGGGATCTGATGTCTCTGGCCCCCACAAGACACACACACACACACACACACACACACACACACACACACACATACACACACACACAGAGAGACAAAATCCTTCATTTTTTTTAAAGTGTATTTAGGATTTGAAATTATAATGCGGTAAAGTTCTGGGATCAGTTCCCAGCATTGTTAAAACACACACTAACTTTTAGTTTTATTCACCAATAGGTAATATTTATTATAGCTAAGATATAATATATATTTTGTGATTAAGCATTTTATCCTAGGGTACCTTCAGATTCACTTCATTTAACCATACATACTCTGTCTGTATTGTAGTTCAACTATTTTCACTTTGTCTGTTCACATTATACAGTTGTTTTATGACTATGTTCCTGACCTAAACGAGCATCATATAGTAAGTTGGTGTGACCAAGGACTGTTTCCTCTTAAGCCTATTGAGAGGTTCCTGCCCTGCATGCTGTCACCTGTCACACACAGTCATCTGCTTCCTTATGACATGCATTCTCAGCCAGGTCTTAGATCACAGGGAATGTTAAAATATAGAAAAATAATAGCACCTATATTAAAACATTCTTCACATGCCCTCTGTAATCTCCTTTAAGCATAAATGTGGTCATTTTCTTCAAGGTCTCTGTCAGCCCCGTGTGCCTGGGGTAGTGGGGGCGGAGCCATTCTCAGCTAAGTTGCGCTACACTGGTCCTGAGGACCCAGACTTTGCAAACCTCATCAAGCTTACTGTCACGATGCCACACATAGACGGTAGGTACCCTGGGTAAAGCAAGACCTTAGGAGCATCGTGGGTACTTGTAACCTGGTCTGTTTCACTTCCTTAATCTTCAGCTTGCAAACTGACTTTCAAATCCATCTGCTTCTTTCAACTCTTTCTACTCAGCTTTGAAAATCTATCAACTTCAAAACCATTCTTTCAAACCAAAATTAAAATGCAAATGCAACCACAAGGTGCTTTCCTGTGCTTCCCTGTAGGCATGCTCCCTGTCATCTCCACAAGAGAACTGACCAACTTTGAGCTGACCCTCAGCCCTGATGGCACAAGAGTTGGGAACCACAAGTGTTCCAACCTGCTGGACTATGATGAAGTAAAGACCCACCATGGCTTCCTGACTAATGCCACAAAGAACCCTGAAGTGATTGGGGAGACCTATCCTTACCAGTACAGCGTGCCAGTCAGGGGTTCCAATACCTTACGCTTCTACCGGAACTTGAACCTGGAGGCCTGTCTTTGGGAGTTTGTCAGCTACTATGACATGTCGGAGCTCTTGGCTGACTGTGGAGGAACCATTGGGACAGATGGCCAGGTACGTGTCCTGACATCTGAACCTTGCTGCTTGGTTCTGTCAGTAGATTTCTGCTAATCTCAACTGTTATCTCAGTATTGTTACTCATTAGTCACAGAAGGACATGATTAGACAGACTCCCAGATTGGCATGAATGGTACAAAAATCTATGTCGTACTACATATTAATACCCAAGAGATACACAAAATCCTCCTCCCACACCATCAAAAGAACACTGCTAAAACAATAAGGAACAGACTCTGTGTTTAGGTTATAATAAAAAAAAAGCTAAAAATTTGTGTTGAAAATTATAATGAGTATTTGAACTAAAATCCTGAAAGAACAAAAAATCATAAAAGGAGAATGCATGTTAAAGTAGCAAATATGCAGAATGCATCATATCTTTCATGATTCAGCAAAAGGAAGTCTAAACTTCTAATTGAACTGGAAATTCCTGAAGGTGTATTTCTAAAGGCTATATTCCTGCTGTGTTAAAAGTAAAGTAAACATCTGCAATATCAGCACTCAGGAGGCAGAGGCAGGTGGATCTCTGTGAGTTCGAGGCCAGCCTGGTCTACAGAGTGAGTTCCAGGACAGCCAGGGCTACACACAAAGAAACACTGTCTTGGAAAACTAAAAGAGAAAAAAAAAAGAGAGAAATATAGAAAGAAAAAAGGAAAGTAAAGGGGAATGTCTATGGGTAACTGACCACAAGTTTGATCCCACAGCAGAGCTGTAGAACTCGGCGATTTCAGCTACTATTGGTGTTGAATGCTTGGCCTCTCGGGAAGCCTAAAAGTCAGTAAACTCAAAAGTTGTTAAGACCTACCATCCTCAAGAATTAGTGAAATTCATGAATTAGTGAAATTCCCCATTAAAGCATTAGTGTAAAGCCTAGTAGTGGGAAGAGACTGATACTGTAATCAAGCAAATACTTTCCCTCGACATTTGGTTCTGATGGATTCTAGCTGTGTGTCTCTGGACACATTACATAAAGCCGTCATGGATGGTAGCCTGTTGGGTATTTCCTCCTCAGTCTGTTTTTGCCACAAGAAAGGGAAAGGGAACAGAAAAGGAAAAGAAAGAAAAAAAGAATATAAAGGAAAAGACCCTACCTCAACCTTCTCCTTACAGATAAAATACCTTTATCACTTCCTCACAGAGCTTGTACAATTGATATAAAATCACTGTCTATTTCTGTGATTGCTCCAGACACAGAAGCACTTGACATAAATGAAACAGCACACATTTGCATGACTCCCTTGTAATTGTGTTGGGTTTTTGTTGGCTGGTTTCAGCACAGAATGGAAGTAAATCTCCATCTTTCATATGCCACTCAAACCGTTTTCACAGTGTACCGTTGCCTACACTCTGCTGCTAAAGCATTTTCTCCTGTTGCCAGCCAACTGTGATGTGTCAAGCTTGCTTTGAAGGCAAGGCTTGCCTATGAGGCGTTTAATTCTTAAATCTGGCCACTAAATGTCCACTTAAACTGATTCCACTTTGCTAATTTCTTTTAAATGGTCATTATTCTCTTGAATCATTTGTATCTAGAGATGTTTTCTGCCCAGTGACCTCAAATAATTGAAGCCGGTGCTGTGTCTCTGGAGTTGAACTTTTGCTGGTCCTGCTGTAAGGCAAGACCTGGAAGATGCCAGTTTCAGCCAGGTTTATCCTGCACAAAAGACCTGTGTAACACACCAAGAATGAGATAGAGCACGCCCTGAGGATTATCTGTCAGCCAGTTAGTCCATCTATCTATCTGTCTGTCTGTCTGTCTGTCTGTCTATCTATCTATCATCTATCTATCTATCATCTATCTATCATCTATCTATCTATCTATCTATCTATCTATCTATCTATCTATCTATCTATCTATCTATGTATCATCTATCTGTGTATATAGATACTTTGCCTGCATGTATCTACGTGTACCACATGCCTGCCTGGTACCCACAGAGGCCAGAAGGCATCAGAACCTCTGGAACTAGGGTTACTGGTGGCTCTATGCTAACATGGGGTGACAGGATTTGAACCTGGATCCTCTGCAAGAGCACCCAGTGCTTTTAACCACTGAGCCATCCCTCAAGCCCCAGGTTATCTGGTTCCTAAACAGTTCATGGATGGCCAATATATATATATATATATATATACGAATCCCTTCTGAGAGGATTTTTCTGCTTTGGCATTACTGAAAATCAATCTAAAGATGGAACCATGACACTCAACACCCCTGAGAAGAACAAATTCAGTGTAACTCACTGAGGGTTGAGGTACTATTATGAAATTCCGAAACCTTTAGTATAATCTACGTGGTAACAAGCTAGTAAAAGGAAAGCATAAAGCTGGATGTCCCACTCACTCCTGCATTCTTCCTTGGCTTGGACTTCAGTTTTGCTACATCTTATCAACCTCCTCCTACTTTCTTTCTGTAACATATGTGCATACTGCTGAGCCATGGGTGAAGGAGAAGAAATGTAAATTAACATAAAAGAAAGCTAGCCCTCCAAGACATTCCCTGCCTCTGCCTGCATTCATTTAGGATTCTAAGACAGAAGAAAAAGAGTCAAATGGTGGTACTAACAATAAAAATAATGGCAGTGGGGATGCGATATAGCTCAGCTGCTTGGGTGCTTTTGCCTAATGTACCTGAAACGCTGAGTGTGACCAGGATCACATAGACCAAGTGCAACAGTGTACACCTGTGCTCCCAGGACTCAGAACTAGAGGCAGGAGAGTGAGAAGTTCAAGGACAGCCTGGGCTACAAAACTAATAGCGATGATGGTGATAGAATGATAATAATAACTAGTAAGCTTAGTTTTAAGTGTGTGCCTTCCACTTTGTTTTTTTTTCCATTAATTTATTTAGTTGTTCATTTTACCTCCCAATCGCAGCCCCACTCCCTCCTCTCCTCCCAGCCCCAGCCTCCCACCCACTTTCCCCATGCCCTACCCCCTAACTCTCCTCAGAAACCCACCCTGGCACTTTTTTACATCAATTTGCATCAGGACTAATTGCCTTATCTTCCACTGAGGCCAGAGAAAGCAATCCTGCTAAGGGAAAGGGGTCAAAAGGGAGGCACCAGAGTCCACGTCAGAGACAGTCCCCGCTCCGATTGTTAGGGGACCCACTTGAAGCCCAAGCAGCCCATCTAAATATGTTGTGTATATTCATTCTTACTTACCTCACAAAAACTCCATAATAATACATACCACATCCCTACCTAACCCACCCCTGTTGATAGATAAGGTAAGAGAAGCAAAGAAAACTTAGATAACTTGCCCAGATTCATGTAGCTTGTGTTCCCATGCCAGTAACCCACTATGTACTTATTTTAACATTTAATTGGCTGTAAAAATGGATATGGTCACAGCCACTATTACAAGAAAGCCAATTGAATGCCTCCTCTGTGGCTCATAGATACATGTTTCACAGCAGCCATCATGAAAATCATGTGCCAAAAATACCTCCTCACCTAAGCTGGTGAAACAAAGCAAATCCAGGACCTGATTGAAGCTGGAGGTGTGAGGGTCCTGATGCTGGAGGTGTGCAGGTCCTGATGCTGGAGGTGTGCAGGTCCTGATGCTGGAGGTGTGAGGGTCCTGATGCTGGAGGTGTGAGGGTCCTGATGGTGGAGGTGTGAGGGTCCTGATGCTGGAGGTGTGCAGGTCCTGATGCTGGAGGTGTGCAGGTCCTGATGCTGGAGGTGTGAGGTCCTGATGGTGGAGGTGTGAGGGTCCTGGTGTTGGAGGTGTTTGGCTGAGTGTTGGAGGTGTTTGGCTGAAAGGGAATCAAAATTCTTGAGGTGATTTTCTAAGTAACTGCATCATAGAATAAAAAGATTCAGATTTAGAATTTCTCCAGTCTCACAAATGTTCACATTTCTGAATTTATAATTTGATAAGCTGGTAAAAATAAAGGTAAGCCATAAACATGAGTGGCAGGTTTAGGGCTGGCTCTGTGGGTTTCTGAACACTCCCATCTGCAGCACACACAGGTCTGTTTTTCACTTGTCGAGAAATATACTACAAAGCTGTGGGCAAAAGCCGAACAGACACTGCCTCCACCCTCCAACGACTGTCTCAGGTGTGGTTCTTTAGCCCCAGGTAACATCGTGCAAACAACTTTTATTAACTTGTACTTGCTACAGCTACCTTTGTGAAATATTGCTAAGTTGCTATCGTGTGTGTGTTTAAGGTTGTGTTTTTGACACACAGAATATGCTATCTCCAGACTCGCTGTTCAGACTACTTAACCTATAAGAAAGTGTTGCCAAAGTGAAGGAATTGTTGAGGAAAATCCAAGATTTTTATGCGTGGACAACAATGAAGTTTGTGGAGTTTTGCGTGTTTTACTGCAGCTCCCTTCAGCTGATATCAAGACTTCCATATTCAGTTGTATATTCACAAAATAGTTGCTTGACATCTAATCTGTACCAGGAAACATCCCTGGGACCCAAGAGTAGCCGAATTCACATAATATTCATCCCACACCCACCAGCGAAGGAGACTTATATAGGTCAAATTATTACTCGTTAAAAGGTTAATAATTTCACATGTTAAGAAAAAGAATTTTAAAATTCCTTAATTTTATTAAACTCTAGAATAATCTCTAGTCATTAACTTCAAAAATGCAAAGGCAAATAAAACAAAAAAAATATAGATTTAATAAATAATTCTTCCCTACCTCTATGCATGTCTCATTTACTCTTTTCTTTGTTGGTTATTTTGTTTGATTAAGGTTGTTTGAGCATTCAATAAGAAACACTTGACCGGAGTTAAACTTAGTTTTTTAAACAACTAGAATTCCTGGTGAGTTTTCTCTTGAAAACAAGTTCTTCGAAAAGTAAAAGATATTCTTTCCAGTTTCCCTGGCTGCTGTGCAAGGTAAGGGTCTTGACTCTTGTTAGGTACACAGCAGCTGGTCACATTGTCCCAACTGGCAGGCCCAAGCTGAGGAAATGGAGGTCAATTTAAGTTTGCTCTTATGGCATGAAATTTCAGTATACACCTGGAAAGACACTCTGTGGTTTGGAAAAGTAAGCAAATATTTTTCTTAGTTTATTTGTTTGAGGAATGATTTTGCCTCCTTTTTACACGTGTGCTTGGTTTGCAAGACTGAGGACAGAATACATGCCAGAGGTCATGCCATTTCATCCCAATATTTTACACATTCTATACGGATTTTCTTGTAAGTAAGCCATGCTGAATCAGCCAAGAATAACAGTATTTTTAGTGCCAAAATAAGATAATCAAATTTAGCAATTAATTTTTTTTATAAATACTTTATTTTTTTTTCTTCAAGTTACATCTCAGTCACAAACCCCTCCCTATTCCCCCTTCCTATCCCGCCCTTCCACCCTCTTCCCCCCAGAAGTTTCCTCTTTCAGTCCAACAGATGGTTCCTTCTCTTATAACAGTAAGTATTATACAAAACAACAGATATAAATATGCCACATTTATGAGAGTTAAATGGCCCAGTATACCTTCCCAATGTCCAGTTTATACATATTTGGCCCCTGACTTTAACATTCTACTATCTAACCATCTCCATGTGTTTAAAGGTCTATATCTGACTCAACATTCATACTAACTTGCAACACACTTTTAAGAGTATCTTCTTAGATCTATAACACCCTCTTGATTCCTAAACAACTCAAAATTTAGCTATGAGACTCTAGCTGTCTATTCTTCAACCACCTCAGAGACCTGAGAGGGATAAATATATCTGCTTATATAGGAAGTGCAGGGCCTGCAGCTTCCAAAACTAAGAAAGGACATACCAATGACTGCCTGGACAGTTCCCATTTTCTCTCCATACATTCCTGCATCAGACTTCAGCCTTTGGGTCCTGTTTCTATGACAGACATTTGTTGTAGAGCAGGGATTATGAAGGACTTACCTACCCTGTCTTGGCAGAGTTAGGCTGTCGACTTCCCTGCTACCAAGTTTTGTCCTTTTTGGACAGCAGTCTGTCTGCAGTTGGTGCAAGGGGTTTTTTCATGCCAAGAGATAGGCTTGCCACTAATTCAACCATCTTACAGTGGAGGTTCTTCGATACTTATCTTCTACTTGGAGTAGAATAGGGGGTGCTGTCAGGCGCTGATATGTCTCGATATCAAAAAAAAAAGAAAATCTTGATTTAAGATAACATCTTTGAATGCCATATTCTGCAGATCTCTTGGGGTTTTTGAAGATGCCCTATCCATCTCTTGTATTTAGATAAGCAAATGTTGCTTGTCTCTTAGCAACTTGACTACTAGGTAGTTTAGAGAATATCTGTGATAGACTGTCATAGTAGCTAACAAAGTGACATGTTTGCATGACTAGGAGTTTGTTTTACTTAACTATCCTAGACCGTTTTAGACGGTTGGTATCAAGAGGCCAGAGCTTCACATTTTATTTTTAAGTATCTCTAGGTATGATACCATTAGGAAGCGTTACCTTTAATTTTGTATCAATATACAAAGATCTATTCAATTGTGGTTAAATATACTCTTAATTATGTATCAATATACAAAGATCAATGCCTATGTAGCCCAATACAATCTTAATATTACGTCCACATACAAGGGTCAATACCATTGTGGCCAACTATAATCTTAATTTTGTATCAATATACAAAGATCAATACCGATGTAATCCAATACAATCATATTTTTGCACATTAAACAATGGTCAATACCACTTTAGCAAAATAAACTACTAATTTTGTATCAATATACAAAGGTATAAGGGCATATTCAATAATCTTCCCCTTCTTCTTGGACCTTCCTGTGCTATGTCTATATCTCATTTTTCTCAAGCCTATGCACTCCTACATAGGAGAGGAAGAAGGATACAGAAAAGGAAAAGTAGGAAGTCCCTGGGTCTAACCTCCAAAACCCATTAAACAGGACCATTTATCAGCTTGTAATCTCTTCCCCTAAATATCGGAGTTTTCAGTTATCCTTCAAATAACCAAAAAGAAGGGCGGAGAAACACCTTCCCCACCCTCTGGGCATGGGACGTCGCTCTCTGGGCATGGGACGTCGCTCTCTTTAATCATAACATCATCTCTGAACTGTAGAGAACAAATGAAAGTCAAACAAAGCCCCACTCATTATCCCACCATGATTATACCCAGGCTTACTAATCTCTTTCAATAAGTATACATATTTTAATGGTGCTGGCTTAGTTCTTCTCACACTATTTTACACACTGCTTTTTAAATTAACATGAGCATATGCCATGACAGAAAGTTCTTCAGACTCATCTTTTTTTTTTTTTTTCCTTTGAGACAGTCTCATTATATAGCCCTGCGGGGGCTTGGAACTCATCCTATAGACCAGGCTTGCCATCGACTCACAGAGATCCACCTGCCTCTGCCTCACAAGTGCTAGGACTAAAGGTGTGCGCCATCTCACCTGCCTGTCATAACTTGATGGCTACATGATGATTCCCTTTTGAGCATCTCACCAGAGCACACTCAACCATATTTCTATGGTTGTTCATTATATTATACACATTTCTGTATTGCAAACATCCCATGAAGTTGTCATCCATTCTACAGAATTAATAGTTTAATGCTGATGTCTACCCAAGGTCTGTGCCTTCCTCTCTGATTCACAGACCTTCAGAGGAGCTGTGATTGGGCAGAAGCCAGGGTCTCTTCCTTGTAAGCACTCTTTTTTTCTTTTTATGTACATTGATGTTTTGCCCGCATGTACGTCTATGTGAGGGTGTCAAATCTTGAAGTTACATAGACAGTTGTGAGCTGCCATGTGGGTGCTGGGAATCAAGCCCAGGTCCTCTGGAAGAGCGGTCAGTCTCTTAACTGCTGAGCCATCTCTCCAGCCCCCTCCTAAGCACTCTTAAATGTGCATTACTCAGAGAACTTGGGGAAGAATTTAACTTGAAACAAGCTCTCAACTGAGAGCTAACTGCACACTTGAAGCTTTTGTTTTGTCTTGTCTTTTTGTTGTTGTTGTTAGCTGACTGTTTTATATAGTCACTAAATGCTTCGATCTTGATAGATGTTTGGGTCAATAAAAGACAGAAGAAAAACTCATTGCAACAGGGGAAGAGGGGAGGGGCATCCCACACCAGTGGTGTATCCCTGAGGAACAATTCTAACCGCTCTGAGTATTCAATCTTTCAGGTGAATGCAAACCACATAGTCTGCATTAAAGGGCGCTAAACATGTGCTGGGAAATTGTTTTCAGTGGTTTTTGTTTCTAATACATGTGACTTGTTTAAAAGACCTTGAATATGGGAATCTAAATCTGTGCTTTCCAGTGTGGTTGCCATCAGCTCTGTGTGGCTACTGAACTCTCTAAATGGAGACAGAGTGGAGAATGTCTGTGTATGTATAATGGTATAATGGCATCCATCCCTGCCCCTGCCCATCTCCCATGGAGAGTAGCAGCCTGTCTTGGACCCTTAGGCAAACAGTACCTTCTCCACATCTATGCTTGGCACTCAGTAGCGTAATATATATATAAATCTGACAATATGTTACTTTCTCTAGGACATTTGCATTTTGGACTTTTCTTTTAAGTACTGTATTAAAAGTGTTATTTGCTTTTGCTAATTAACTTCAAATGTCAATCAGGGCATGTAAAGTCACTCATTGGGACTCAGTTGATTATTTGTACCTTTAAAGGTCCTGAGGTAAAGGTTAAAAGAAATTGAGTGCTCTTAAAAGGGGCACCAGAAATAATTGGTTCCATTGCAGCCTTCGGGTGAGAAATAAATGGGCAGGTGACTGAATGATTGAAATAGGTTCCATTTCAGCTCCTGTGCCCTCCAGGCAGAGATTCTAAATCACCAGGAGGACCTGGCCCTAAATAAGAAAAAAAAATGTATAAGATGCAGGTCGGCCCTATGTCCAGAATTCACCACATTGAGATTTAACAAAATGAAGGCAGGTGTGGGAACTTATGGCAGGATCGGGGAACTGAGGTAGGAGGATTGCTGTGAGTATAGGCTACATAGTAAGTTCCCAAAAGTTAAATAAAGTGAGAATACAGGATGCTATATTCCAATTATCTGATTGAGAGTAAATGCTAAAACTTCCCTCTGGAACAGTAGTTCAATAACTTTCAATGGAGAGTATATCAATATTGGCAAAAATAAAGTCACATATTATTTTTTATTGTAAGTCCATTCTCAATGCCTAACATTTTAACTGATGGCTTATTAAAGAAATGGAATGAAATATGAATCTTAATCACCAGTGGTATATGGGTTGACCAAGTCACTCTCCCAGATAGCCAGAGTATTAACCGCCCTTCAGAACTCATTGTTCAGTGGTAGTAATTATAGCTGCTCCTGAAAAACACATATCAAAGCATTCAAGTTACAAGGTATGGATTTATCAGGAAAGGGGAAGTGTTCACATCCCACTCATGAGAACCAAACAAGTTGCTCTTCTGGTGGGTGGTTCTTACTCGCCGTGCGTGTTTTCATTATTGGTTTGGATTGTCTGTGTGACTTGAAGAGTTTGCTCTTAACTACATGGTAGTATGACATATCATAGTGTGGTTCTCATGACCTAAATACATGGCTCGTCCCACTGTCCATTCCCTGTAGGGGACCAGTTCCAACAGCCAGATTGGAACTTCCAAGAAGCATCAGCCGACCATTTCATCTTTCACAGAGAGGCGATGTGATGGATGTACTGATCCTTAAGAGCATCTGAAGATAAAATGAAGTAATTTTGTTAGGTAGTCTTAGAACTGCCATGCATTGTGCACAATACAGTAAAGTGTGGGAGAGATGAACACAGGCTGGAAACGAGGTTCCAGTTTCCGCAGATCACTGAGAAGGTTCAGAGAATTCTGCTGAGGGGGGTGGAGAGCTGGCTCTGTGGTTAAAAGCTTAGTTCAGAACATCTACAAGGTGGCTCACAACTGTCTGTAGCTCCAGTTTCCGGGGTACTTGGTGCCTTCTGACTTCAGTGGGCACCAGGCATGCAACATGTGATGCACATTCGTACATGCAGGCAAAACACGCATGCATATAAAATAAAAATAATTTTTCAAAAATTCTGGTTACTTTGCCTAATTTCTTTGAGACGTCCCTTTTCTACCTCTTTGCTTTCTAGCCATCCCACAGTCACCCATCAAACCACCTTGCATACAAGTACAATTATGAAAATGAAAATATTAAGTAGTTTTTATTAGTAACCAACACATTATCTGAAATTTCATAGATACTTGATAGGGATTAATTCATCCTCCTGACCTCCCATACCCCATCTCTTGACTCTCAGAAGAAAGAAAATATAAAATTCAAAAACAGCTCATGTAAGCTGCTGTCCCTGAACTTCCTGTATAAGCAGATATATTTATCCCTCTCAGGTCTCTGAGGTGGTTGAAGACTAGATATAGCTAGAGCCCCGTAGTTAAATTTTGAGTTGTTTAGGAATTAAGAGGGTGTTCTGGATCTAAAATGTTTTTAAAATTGTGATGCAAGTTAGGATGGAAGCTGAGTTAGATATAGAACTTTAAACTCATGGAGATGGTTAGATAGTAGAATGTTAAAGTCAGGTGCCAAATACGTATGGACTGGACATTGGGAATGTATGCTAAGCCATATAACTCTCATAATTGTGGCCTATTTATTTCTGTTGTTTTGTATTGTATTTATAGTTATAAGAGAAAGAACCATTTGTTGGACTGAAAGGGGGAGCTGTTGGGGGGATAAAGATATACCTTAAACTTAAAAAAATGGAAGTGGATCGGGGGTTGAGGGGGAAGACGGTAGGAGGGTGGGACTGGAGGGGGAATAGGGAGGGGATTATGATTGAGATGTAACTTGAAGAAATAAAAAATAAATGTAAAAAAAGCAACATAAAAAAAGCTCATGTAATTGTTTTGAGACATCACCACTGTACCATGTCATTGCTAAATATGTTTGTGTTTACTTCTCTAATATTCATCCTAAATTCCTCTATATGATTAAAAAAATGGTTCATAGGTATATTTTGCATAGTTTTTTAAAACTATTTTTGAATAGTTTCAAACTGGTAGCAACTCACAGACATCCTCTGATGAGTATCAATAAAATAGAATATAGCTGTGTATCTGGCTGATATCCTGTAATGGAAGGGAGTGAATCAGTGAGAGAAGTACGGCTGACAAGATTCATTTCTGTGTGTTCAGAAGAGGAAAACACAGTGGTTGCCTGGATGGTGAGAGAGTGACTACTCCCGCGTACAAGACTCCTGTTGAAGTAATGAAAGATTCCTAAAATTAATTGAAGTGGTGGTTGCATGGCTGTTTGCCTATATCAAAAAAAACAATTGAATTAACCACTTAACTGGGTGAATCATGCGGTGTGGGACCTGCATCTTGGTAAAGCTGCTAAGTAAAAAGGACTTACTTTGCTGAAAGTAGCGTTTACTTTAAGGAACGTTGGTACACATCCCTGCTGCCCATGACAGTGGTAGCAGTATATGCGAAGTAAGGGAAGCCGGTGCTGTGGAAGTCTATCGTTTATATTCTTCATTGACTGCACAGAACCCTCAGCGAAGTGAAAAGACATGGCGTCTGCAAAAGCGGGCTGATTTTGGTTCCCACTGATGGGGATGATTTCGTTGTTTCAGGTCCTAAACCTAGTCCAGTCCTACGTGACCCTCCGAGTTCCTCTGTATGTTAGCTACGTGTTCCATTCCCCCGTGGGGGTGGGAGGCTGGCAGCATTTCGACTTGAAGTCAGAGCTCCGGCTCACGTTTGTGTACGACACTGCCATCTTGTGGAACCGTGGGATCGGCAGCCCCCCGGAAGCTGAACTCCAAGGTGGGTCGCTGTGACTCCCTCCAAAAGCAACCTTCTAACCTATTGTAATTATTCAGGGTGATAATTTTGTTTTTCACTGCAGGTGAAAATAATGGGAACACCTTTCAGTGCCTTTATTTTTTGTATTCACTAATGATGTGAGTTTTTTAAGCCTTCGTCAAAGAAAACTCTTGTTTTCATATCAATGCCTCAAACTTTGTATGATGTGTGACTCTGAAATTTAACTTCACTATTTCAGGCATATTTTATTCTGTCTATTGTAAGGGCTAATTGTTTATATTTTACATAGCATAATCCATATAGTTTCCTGGCTTCTACTAGGTAGAAGGATTTCAGTTGAAAGTTGGGAATAAAATCAAGGAGGAAAGTTGCACATTTTGCTTCTCAAAGGAGAGAGGATCATTTAAAAGTCCAGTGACAAACCCTGTCCTGGATTCTCATTCTGACTCTACAACAAATTAATTGTTATCTGTGTCACCTCAAACACATTGCCTAAACTTGGGGACTTTAATTTCCTCTAAGGGGCACACAAAGCTTCCATCACCTTCTGATTAAAACTCTATCATTCTGACTGTAGCACCTGACTAAACCCTTCAGCATCTGTAGATCTGTCGGTTCCCATGTGCAAACCTTGAAGTTAAGACTGTTTCTCAATAATAATAATAATAATAATAATAATAATAATGCAGAAAGAAGCAAAGCTCATGAGTGTCAAGCTAGCTGACCCATGGACAGGTTTGTTCTCTTTCTTTTCAGACTCATATTACTCTGCTGAGTCTATGAACATCAGCATCACTCCAACAGGACATTTCCCAGCCAGGAATACAGAAAAAAAAAAATTGTTCACACATCTGAAGTATAATTTCACCCTAAAGGACAGATTAAAATTCACTTAGACCTTTGAGGAAAATGCAGTGGCCACCCTGGACAGTCAATCCGGATTGCTTCAAGGGATTTAACACCACATTTTATCTTAATAGATATATACAAAAATTAAATATTTCCTCCCTCTCTCTTTTAGGTGGATGGGAGTGTTAGGAAGACTTACCGGGTTAACTGTGTAGCCAAGGCTAGCCTCAAATTCTCTCTGTCCTACCCCTAACTCTTCAATGCTGTGGAAGTATTTGAAATCTCCACTGCTGTTTTGTCAGCTTGTTAACTTGGCAAGGATGGTAGTTGAGAATCATCAGAGTTTTCTTTAAGCCCACAAATTTTACAGTTCTTCTGGGGAGTTCAAATGGATTTCCACTTTCATGTCTCAGTCTCTACAATTTCAATAATGCCATTTGTCAATGCTCTCAAATTGCAACTTTTATTTTGTAAACTGAAACTATAAAAAAGTATCAGAGTTATCTGTGTATTGTATAGTGACCTAACTCATATTACTTAATTCATATTGTCCCCCATTTATCCTTATCAAGAAAACTTGTGTTATTATTAAATGTAGAATTTATCTGATTATATCTGTTCATAGAAAGCTTAAAGACTGTTAAGTCTGTACATTAGGCCAAGTGGGTCAGAGAAAGATCTATACATGAGGGTCTCTGGTCATCATTATCTTTACCTTCATGCACTTCCCTGTATAGGCTCACTCTACCCGACCAGCATGCGCATTGGTGAGGAGGGTCGCCTGGCTGTGAACTTCAAGACAGAGGCTCAATTCCATGGCTTGTTTGTGCTGTCCCATCCTGGTAAGCCTTGTTGTCAGTGGGTAGCCACCTCCCACAGGACAACATATACATCTTCATATCTATACAGGTCTGAACATGCTTCCTAGCTAGCTTTGATGGCCTTTATTTCATATGAGTAACATATGTGTAATTATGTGTGTCATGCTTGGTCATCATTCATCTATCTCCTACCCTATGGAAAACTATCACTATGCAAACTCTCAGAGAAATGTATCATCCTGAAATACATATAGTTAAGATTTTTTTGATATAGAGACATGTCAGCTGCTGAAGCATCCCCATTCTACTCCAAGTAGATGATGAGCATAAAAGAATCTCCATTTGGAGATGGCTGCATTAGTGGCAAGTTTGTCACTGGTAAGAGAAAGCCCTTGCTTCAACTGTAGACAGAATGCTATCCGAAAAGGACAAAGCTTGGAAGCAGGTAAGTTGTCAGCCTAGCTCTGCCAAGATAGGCAGGCAAGTCCTTCATAATTCCTGCTTTACAATTAATTTCTGTCAGAGATACTGGTCCAAAAGGCTGAAGATGGATGCTCCAATGCATTGAGAGAAATTGGGGACTGTCCAGGCAGCCAGTTGTCTGTCATTCCTTAGTTTTGGAAGCTGCTGACTTTGCACTTCCAGTTTATTCAGATATATTTATCCTTCTCAGGTCTCTGATGTGGTTGAACACTAGATAGTTATGGTCTCACAGTTAATTTTTAAGTTTTTTAAGAAATAAAAGGATATTCTAGGTCTAAGAAGATGTTTTTAAGATGGTAATGCAAGTTAGGATGGAAACTGAGTTAGGTATGGAAGTTTAAACTCATTGACATAGATAGACAACAGAATGTTAATATCATTTGCCAAATACCTAGAGACTGGACATTGGAATGTATGTTATACCTTATAATTTTCATAATTGTGGCCTAATTGTTCTTATTATTTTGTATTGTATATACTGTTATAAGAAAAAAAGAGTGTTATTGGACTAAAAGGAGGAGCTATTGGGGAGAAAAAGATACACCTTAAATTAAAAAAACAGCAACAGCAACAAAAAGCAGATAGAAGGGTGATGGGGGAAGAGGGTAGGAAGGGAGGACGGAGAAGGGGAGGAGGGAGGGGACTTTGACTGAGATGTAACTTGAAGAAATAAATAAATGTTTTAAAAAAACCCAACTGAGAATATTTTAATGAGAATTTTCCTTTGATAAAATGTACAGAATAATAGTTCTTTTCTGAGCTTCATTTCTATGAAGCAAAAATCTCATGTTGGTTGATTCCTGTGCCAGCAGTTTTCTACTCAGTTTTTTTTCCTAGGTCTGTGAGAAACTTTTTAATGTGGACAGTTAGAGGGCAGTTTGTTTTCATATTTGAGCTTCAGACTTAATTGCTGTTGGTAGAGATTGGACTAACAGTAACTGGCTGCGCTTTGAATATTAATAAGGTATCTGTCAATAAACTCATTTTGTTTGTTGTACAAGGGCTATTTCACTGGAAATAGTTGGTTTTTCTTTGACTTTCCATGTTGCCCTTTTGGTTTCTCATCTCACTGCTGTGCCATTGGGCAGAAACGGGAAGCCGTTCACTGACTGTCTTCACAGCCGTCCTTTTCTGGGCACAAGCTCTAAGAAAGGAGAAAACAGAGCTGAGTATTCAAGAAGAAAAGAAGACCCATTGTAATTTTCTAAGCAGATTAAGCAGTAAGAAACACAGAACCAAAAGGGATCATATGACTGCATTCTGATGATGAGATAAGGGAGCCAGGATTTCCTGGACTCTTCTAAGTGCCCATGTCTCTAATGAACTGGATCTGTCTTTAGCCCAGTTGCACGCAATCTAATTAGAGTTAGAGTTCATTCATAAGATGGCTTTGCTAATGGAATGTTTGAAGTTCAGCTCATGGCTTTGGTGTGCTATTAGAGCATTCAATCAACTGGGTTGTCCTGCACTGACTCCCTGAAAGAAGCCCTGAGCACCTGCCTTTTGTCTGAATTACTTATATCAGAAAAGATAGTAAATTAGGAATCCAATGCCACACAGCCTATCTGGGTGATCTTGGGGAAGTCCCACTGTCAATCTCTGCCCAGTTTTTTTTTTTTTTTCATCTTTGAAATGAGAAAAAAAATATATATATATACCATCCTTGAACACTTACAAGAAATAATTAAATGTTAGGTGTTCTAGTGCTTTGAAAATGGCACTGTTGTGGACATTTTCTGTTTAACCATTCAGTTTAGACCATGTTGACTTTTGGTATTTTTCCAGCTTCCTTTACCAGCTCATTGATCGTGTCAGCTGACCATCCTGGCCTCACTTTTTCCCTCCGCCTCATACGGAGTGAACCAACCTATAACCAGCCAGTCCAACATTGGAGTTTTGTGTCAGACTTCGCTGTAAGTGTGTCCAAGGACTTGCTCTGCTGCCCTCTGATGACATTACACATTTCAAAATGAAAATGCCTTCTCTCCTCCCCAAAGGTTCGTGACTACTCAGGTACCTACATGGTAAAGTTGGTGCCCTGCACCACCCCATCAAACCAGGAGTACCGACTGCCGGTCACCTGCAACCCCAGAGAGCCAGTCACCTTTGACCTTGACATTCGATTCCAACAGGTATTTCTCACAGAACTATCAGAATAGAGGCCACCTTGTTCAGAGTCATGATTTTCTTTAATCAATACATGTGTTTTCATAAGTGGGTGATCTTTAATTCTTGGAACAAGAGAAAAGGAAGTTAGACAGGAATGAATCAAGGGAGAGAAAATGGGGAAAAATTCTCTTTTATCTGTTGTTAGCTTCCAATAGAAAAGCCATAGTCTCAGCTCATATAAGTACTACTACTACTCATAACTCATATAAGTTATTGAATCTTACTTTGTCTCCTGCAATTTGTTACCTTGGGGGTGTGACAATTTTCTGTAGAATTCTACCCTTCATCTTTTCCCCAGTCTTCAAGGAATATGAGAAAACAATTTTTTATTAATTTATTTTTTCAAGTTACATCTCGATCACAGCCCACTTCCTCATCCCCTCTAGGTCCCATCCTCCCTCCTTCTTCCCTATCTCAGGCCTCTCCTTCTCCTTGGATAAGGGGAGCCCCCACATATCAACCCTTCTCATTTCATCAGTCACATGAGGTCTAAGAGCTTCCTCTTGGAGAATACACCTCTTAATACATAACTGGCCTTAGGTATTTGTAAAAGTCAAATACAGGTCTTGGTCCAAGAATGGACACTGTTAGCCTCGTGCTGACTATTCTACTTGCAAGTACTTCACACGTGTACCATAATCAGCCCGTAGATTTGAGCGCAGGTGACATCACTTACTCCCACTCAAAATGAAGAAATGATTTAACACCATCAGTCTTGTTTCTCAGAAGCGTAATCAGAATGAAAGCTCCTTCTGTTTCTTTGGATGGACAGTAAAATTTCTAGGCAGGGTTCTGCATGGCAATGTGAGCCTATGAGTAGTGTGTGTGTACTTTTGTATATTAAAAGGTTTCCCTTTGGTTTAGGTCAGTGATCCAGTGGCAGCGGAGTTCAGCCTGAATACCCACATGTATCTGCTATCTAAGAAGAGTCTCTGGTTGTCTGATGGGTCCATGGGATTTGGACAGGAGAGTGACGTTGCCTTTGCAGAAGGTAACACTCACTAGATGAGACAGTGGTTCTGCTGTCTTCTGTGTCTGTGATGTTCTGTTGTTCTGTGTGTGTGTGTGTGTGTGTGT
>CAJQZJ010032244.1:2674524-2701482 GCA_907164525.1 Lophiomys imhausi
ACACACACACATACACACACATACATACACACACACACATACATACACACACACACATACACACACACACACACACATACACACATACACACACACACACACACACAGAGACACCTAGATTTCACATGAAAGAAATCCCATGTGCTGCTTTTCTGATTCTTGCTTGTTTCACTTACCATAATGATTTCAAGTTCTGTCCATTACATTATCTTGTAAATATCATGGTTCTTTGCTTTTTTCTTTATGACCGAACAAAATTTCATTGTGTCTGGGATCCATGATTCCTTTGTATGACCCTCTAAATCGCCTCCATTTCTTTGCAGCAGTAATTGGATATGCTGATATCTCTGTGGTATATAACAAATTCTTGCAATCGACTAATATACTAACTGTGCATTTGAATTTAACAAGGTTTTGCATCTCATGGCTCTATAGCTGCTAGTTATAAGACATTGTTAAGCCCATTGGCTGCTTTATCAATTTCTGTCTCTTTTTGTAACCCTTCATTCACTGGCTCCCCCAAGACCTTGTGTCACGACTCCTGTGCTACATTAGGCAATGGGCCTACAAGATAAAAATGTCTGTTAATGGGTTGCTAATGCATGTTGTGACCGTACATGTGCCAGGGCTAGCCCCCACTACCAGACAGATCTTAACCCCACAAGGAAAGTGTCATTATATCTTCCACTTTACAGTTGAACAAAGACAGAAAATGTGATCTTCCCAGATATTCAGAGTCCCAGGGCCCACACTGATAACCACTTCACCAGAGTGTCTCATAAACCTGAGCGTGGTTAACATAATAATTGGTTTGCATTCTACTGCTGTGTGGCTGGCTGAGAGGGATGAACGTCCATTTTCTCAGACCCAGAGAACTTGCCTCAGCCCTGCACTACTGTGCCACGTAAGAGAAGACATGAAAGTAGCTTCACTTAATAACTGAAGTGAACGGCTGTGAGTGTTTCCAGGAGCACCAGTGAGGATTTGATATTGCAACCCTGCGTTTTCATCTAGTTGACGGCTTTGCTCTCCTGCGATACACATGGCTGAAGCTGGAGGATATGCCCCGTGTTATATGAATTCCTTTTTGGCTTTAACTGCCCTTCGAATCGTACTTTGCTGATGAAAGGAAATTCAGCCAAGCAGGCAGCAGCTGGCAGAAGCCAACTAGCGGGGGTCTGTTGGTCATGCTGTGTTGATTTTAGTGGGTCCAATGGGTGTTGACAGCCCCTGTGTGTGCACTAGGAACAGGCCGCTAAGGGGGAATCTGCAGAACTCAACCAGACAGCGCTGTGACTCTTGTCGCGGGCCCTTTATCCTTTGACATTAAATAAACCATGATCTACCTACGGCTGAAGCAGATGCATCTGTGAAGTACTTACCTGTCTGGTGGTTTTCAGAGGACGGTAAGATAAGTGTTTTGTAGCAAAATCTTTATTTTCATCCTCATCTTAAGATTAACAGCCTGTGATGTGTTCAGATATAGTCAAAGTAACCTTATGTAAGCACTCCAAGGCAACTTTGTTTTCTTTCAGTCTCTGATAGAGACTTAGCAAGTAAAGCAGAGCAGGATGCCCAGCAGGGAAACAAAGAAAGCCAGGGAACAGTCCAGTTAGTCTAAAATGGATGCATTACGTTGTTTCTGCAGGTATCAGCACAAGGGATGGGACTGCAGAAAAAGACAGAGACTTCAAAGGCAAAGCTCAGAGACAAGTGCAGTTCAACCCAGGCCAGACCAGAGCCTCGTGGCGAGTGCGGCTCCTGAGCGACGGGAAGCACGAGCACTCGGAGACCTTCCAGGTGGTCCTCTCTGAGCCTGTGCTGGCAGTCCTGGAGTTCCCCACAGTGACTACGGTGGAGGTCGTTGACCCAGGCGATGGTGAGAGTGGTTGTCGCCTCCCTTAGGTTCTGGTTGCTGGACTTTTGTGACAAAGTATCTTTCTCATAGCAGAGTTTAAAGTCACTATCTGGACTCTCTATAAAGAATTTCTAGGCTCTTTAGAATTCTCGGATATATTTATGGGAAGAAGGAAACACAACGATAACAAAGGGAAGTGGCATCTCAAGTAAAGTAACAGCAATAGCATTAATGCTGGGTCCTTTCCATGATTCTCATTCTAGTCTTAGAACCAGTGTGGTTTCTTCCGTTTTTTTGTTTGTTTGTTTGTTTGTTTTGTTTTGTTTTGTTTTGTTTTGTGGCATGAGTTCATCAGCTCTGAAGTCTTTTAGATGTCTGAGAATACCTCTTAAGCAAATGATTTGAAAGTTAGACCATTCTGGGCTTAATTGGTTCCCTATATTTTATTGTTTCCACTTTTGTTAAACAGTATCTGCCCCATGTCCCTGACCCACCCCTTCCTGTGTGAAATGATCTGAGCCACTGCCCTGAGTTTCTCTTAGGTTGCTTTCCTTGTCGATGTGTGCCCTTGGCTGACATTGTGAAAAATGAGCATTCCTGTTCCTGTAATTTGACCTTTTCCCACCCCTTGTCTACAATCCTGGTTTGTCGCAATGTTTATTGAAGTTGGGGGTTAGGGGTGAATAGTTTTCTGGAGGCCTGGCATTTACACAAACCTCACTGAGACCCTCTAAAGCTGAAATGCTGTCAGAAGCCAGAATGACTTTCTTTCTTGCAAACTGCCGGCCTGCTTATTTTG
Source organism: Lophiomys imhausi (assembly GCA_907164525.1). Classification (NCBI taxonomy): domain Eukaryota; kingdom Metazoa; phylum Chordata; class Mammalia; order Rodentia; family Muridae; genus Lophiomys; species Lophiomys imhausi. The sequence goes on from CAJQZJ010032244.1 coordinate 2,677,182, forward strand.
TCAGTCAGAAAATTCTTAAATGCTCTACAAAGATGCAATTTGCTGAATTTATAAAATGGGGACTCATACAAATCCCTGTGTTAAAAGACTCAGTGTAATTAAAGAGGCCACATCAGAACCAGGGGCTTCCGGCTTCCTCATCTTAACTAATTCCCTTGCCTCCAGTCAAATATGAAGTTCAATTTCATTTATAATTTTCATTAAAGGATATTTAACATTAATTATTTCTGCTTTATCTGTAGATAAATAATTAAACTTTCTTCTAGTCTGCAGCTTTGGGGATATACTTCAATAATAATGCATTTCTCTTTTAAATACTCCTATGATAGCTTTAATACACTTAAGCTCCTCCATTAGTTTAAGCTGGAAGCTAGCTTTTGAGATTTTTATTTGTTATTTAGTAAAATTGCTATCATTTACCTTAAGGGATAAGACTTTAAACTTATTTCTGCATTCCTAATTATAAGGTGAGAGTATTTCTTTCTAGTAGTGATATGTCTGAGTAATAGAATTTTAAAACAAAGGAAACATGCCTCACACATATACATACATACACCCTAGCCCTCACATATTCGTTACTGTGCTATTATTTTCTATAGACATTTATAGTTTTTAATTGAATAGTTGTGACTTAGGCAAAGATTCTAACAAACTGTGCATTTTACTATATATAGCAGCTTCTACATTCATCTGCAAACACACACACACACACACACACACACACACACACACACTTCATTGCTTATTTATTTAATGTGAAGCCATACACAGTGCTAACATGGATAATGACTAATTCCTCCTCTTGCCTGCCCATATCTGTGGCCCTCTGAAATCAGCAGTGACCCTCCACCTCCACCTCAAGACTAGGTCCAGTCCTCATGGACTGGTGGCACTGATGCTGCAGCAGTCTTGAGTGGCAGATACCAGTGAGGGTGCTTCAGGACTCCCCTAAGAATTTGATAATGGCCGTGAACACAGTAGCAGTAAATCTCCAAGGTGTACTGACAGCTGGTTCCTGCCCTGTCCCTCGGGAAGGGACCATCCAGAGGCAGTTGGACCATCAGAAGGACCTTCTGGTCGGGAGTAGACACATTTTGTTGCATGGAAATATAGGATGGAAAGAGGACGTTAGTGTTATTCGATAAGCTATGGGGGAGGGTGAAGAATGCCTTGAACATTCTACTGTAAATGGAGATAGTGGGAACCTTCTGGACGAGTAGATTCACATGCTTGCTGAACATATCTACAAATTCAATGTCCTTATAGTCATATTGAAGCCTAGAGGAACAAGGAGGGAGGGAGGGAGGAAGGGAGGGAGAAGCCAATAAATAGTTCAAAGAGGAAAACGAGAATAAAAGAAAGAGTTCTCAACAGTGATAATAAACTCTCATGTCCCTGGTGTCCCTGGCCCAAGGGGTTCCACACAGGAAGCTGTGTGCTCACATAAGTTCAGCCTCACTCATTTCTATTCCTCTTGTGTCTGAGTTTATCCTACAGTATTATTCTTTTCTCACATGGAAAGCTCTAGCTGGGAAGGAATTTAAGTACCATAACATATTCACCTTCTCTTCTGGGTGAGAAGATGGAGAAGGCGTCCCTTGGTCCCTGCGGAAGCCATCCATGTGCAGCTGTTTTGTTTTCTCCGGCATTGACAGAGTTGCTAGCATGCTCTCTATATGAAGGAGAGGCCCCTATGAAATCATGCACAGTGATAACAACGGTCTTCCACTGAGAGAGCCATCATCTCTGGGTTGACTGTAAGAACAAATCATCCTTGTTGGTTTTCAGAAGGCAGGGGGCCCTGAGGGGGGAATTTAAGGTCACTCCTCTACCTTGTGTCTCAGCGTTGCCACCCCTGAAGTCGCAAATGAAGTATTCTACAGGCAAGGTAAAACAGCGTTCATTACACCAACCTACCTAACTGCTAGGCACCGGCTGGGAGCCCCAGTGGCCATCAAGGGCTTAGCAACTTTATCTCCTTCCAACCTTAAGACTCTATTTCCCGTGATTTTTGTGTGAGTTCATCAGTAAGCTCTCTGGGTCTCAAAGAATTTACTTCCACACAGTCTCCCCAGTCAAGGAGTATTAAAGGCAACATTTAAAAAGTGAAACTATTAAGATGGATATGCGTTTCATGTATTTTCTCCTTATTAATTCCCCCCACTTCCTTGTTATCGGCTTTTATCATTTCTTTTTTTTATAATTTATTTTTTATTTCTTCAAGTTACATCTCAATCACAATCCCCTCCCTACTCCCCCCTCCTGTCCCATCCTTCCACCCTATTCCCCCTCAACCCCCCATCGTCTACCCTTTTTATTTTTATTTTTTTAGTTTAAGGTATATCTTCCCCCCCCCAACAGCTCCCCCTCTCAGTCCAACAAATTGTTCTTCCTTTTATAACAATAAATACAATACAAAACAACAGACATTTCTTACTATCAGGAAGGAAGTGAAATCTCAAGTCGCAGTCACTGTGCCTTTGCAAATGCAGCAGCGGTGCAGTGGTTCACGTAATTCCGAGCTTTTTAGAATGCTTTCAAAACCCGGCATGCATCAGCAGCATCAGAGAATAAACCCGAGCGTTCTAAAAAAACAGAACCAACAAGAAAACAAGAATACTTTGGTCCTTGTATATGTCCCTGTGTGGTTAAAGGTTTACTGAGCGTCTGCTGTAGGTGCCAGGGATTCTTCCATGGAGGTGCATCTAGTAACCCTGAAATGAGTCCTGGGATCTCGAGACCGGATTCCATCAGCTAATAGTACAGAGTGCCATCTGCTATGAATAATGATCTGTAGAAGGGACATCCAACCCATTTAACCGTTTTAGTAGAGATTTATTTACTTATTTTCTATGTATGGGTGTTTTTGCCTGCCTGCCTGTACGTGCGTCACATCCATGCAGTGCCAGTGGAAGCCAGAAGGGGGCGTCAGATCCCCTGGAACTTGGGTTTCAGATGGTTGTGTGGAGAACTGAACTCGAGTCGTCTGTCTGCAAGAGTAGCCAGTGTTCTCAGGAGGCTGAGCAAAGGCCTTGACCCGGTTTTGAGAGGTTTTCCAGGATAATGATTCTTAGTTTTCTGTCTATTAGATCTTGTATCTCAACAATACCACCGTTTCTAACTCTTAGAAACATACAGGAAATTAACTAGTATTAAACATTTTGTTTCTGTTATGTAAGAGCTAAAGTTATTTTTTAAAAAAATAGGTCCTATTCTCTCTTTACTTCATAATCTCTACCCACAGTAAAATGAGTTGTATGTATATTTACAAGGAGAACACAACCTCAAATATTTGGGTGTCAATACATAGAAAAAAATAGAAAGCCCATTTTTATGTAATTATCTTGCTTGTTACACCTGCAGCACCTGTAAACTTGTATTGATAAGATCATTTTGATATTTCCCTGATTATATATATAAAATCGTGAGCAAGTAGATCAACTATTTGATCTCTATAAATGTTTTTGGTGGAATCAAATTGAGTTGCTGCCTATTGTAAAACAATAAGCAAGGCTGGAGAGATAGCTCGGTAGTTAAGAACACTGACTGCTCTTCCAGAGGACCCAGGTTCAATCCCAGCACCCACACAGTGGCTCACAACTACCTGTAACTTCAGCTCCAGGGGATCTGATGCAAGCTTCTGGCCTCATGGGCTCCTGCATTCATGCGATACACAGATATATGTACCAGCAAAACATTCATACACATTTAAAAACAATAGAGTTTACCAAGTCACCCTAACCAGGAATTTTGAAAGGATAATTTTTGGACCTTCTACTATCCTGATATGAACTTGTATCACATCGCATGTGAGTCAGGCTCACTGTTTTCATTTGAGTCCTTTCCAACCTCTTCTTAAAAATGGTCTGCGTTAGCTTGGTCCACTTTAGAAGAAAAAAAGAAAAGAAAAGTGTAAGAGACATGTCAAAATTCAAACATCAATGGCAGTGTTCAGATACTTCTGCGCTGAGCACACTTGCTGACCAGTCTAAAAGCACCACAGTGGGCTGAGGACCGTCAGAACGCCTTCCGAGCTGATTTCACACGTGCCCAATTCTTTTAAGGTGGGGGACACTCCGTGCTTTCATCCATGCCCCAAGCTCTCTTCCTCTTCATCTAGTATGACAGAGTTTTAGAAGATAATTTGTTCTGTCATATGTTTAGTTTTTTGTTTTTGTTTTTGTTTTTCCATGTGCACAGCATTGTGGAGAAATGACAGGATGAACATTATCTCTCAACTGTGACTGCAACTTTATTTCTGAGAACTGAAGTCACTTTTTGGTCTAAGTTGCAGAGTAGACAAAACTTAAAAATGAAAACCGCCATTACAAAGCAGAGAACCCGCTGTGGTGTGTAATCATATGCTGATACTCAGAGGAGACCTTCACTCTACCCAGGTTTATCTTCTCAGAGTAAAAAATATTAACAGTTACATGAGCATGGGAAAATGGCTCATATTTATTGTCAGAAAGATAATTCAGTATAGCCATAGGAGTGGAATAGAGAAGCAAGGTGTTAGGAGCTAGAGGGACCCTGAACTTCCTACTTATTTACTCTGCAAACCTGAAACCAGCCAGAAGTAATGCGTGTTAATGTTTCAAGCATTTATAATCCTGCCGCATGGAGGTAGCCATTCTAGCATTTGAGAGCACAGCCCTGCAGTTGCTCTTTCTCCTCTGGCTTCCATTCACTTCCTGGGAATGTACAAATCCCACAACTAGCCCTCACTTCTTCCTTTGCAGGGACACTTTCAGCCTGTAGAGGGAATGGGATTCCACATGGCACTTTTGTGATATATGCCTTTGTATGTTCTCTGTCTGTATCAGTCTATGTTAGTCATGTTATTGGAAAGAAAATATATAGGGAATTTTCAACTCTTTAAAGGAATCCTTTAGGTCAGTGGTTCTCAACCTTCCTAATACTGTGACCCTTTAAGACAATTGTTCTGACCCCCAAGTGTGAAATTATCTTCATCATTACTTTATAACTGTAATTTTGCTACTGTTACGAATCATAATGTAAATATCTGATATGCAGGATATCTGATATACTACCCCTGTGAAAGGGTTGTTTGACCTCAAAGGTGTCAGGACCCACGGTTGCGAACCACTGTTCTAGGTACTTGCTTCTAGCTTCCATTTAACATTCTTCCCCCCTCTCTCTGCCTTTTCTCCACCTTTGCAGGATGCAACCCTCTTTTTCTTGACATTGATTAGCTTTTCGTCATGTTTTAGCAGTGTCCCTCTGGCGCTGCATGGCTTCCTTTGGGGAGAATGCTGGGTGATCCATGGGGGTTATGAACATGGGCTCTGAGATGGCTTGTCTGAGTTCAAATCCATTGTTAGCACCTTCCAACTTGACCTCTCTGTGTGTGTTGCATCCTCAGAGCTAAAATGCCAATCACAAAAGTTCTTACCTCAAAAGTTATTGCAAACATAAAGCCAGTCGATACATGTGGAACGTTTACATAAAAACTTGGCAAATAGTAAGACTCTGTGGGTCCTACTTAGCTTACTTAGCTAACTGCATTTAAAGACTGGTGCAAGAGTGGTGTTCTTAAATATTTCACTCATAAAAAGCTGTGCTTACTTGAGTCAGCCTATGCATACACTTCTAGTGTATATGTCAAGTGAAACTGAAGAACCATATTAACCTAAATGGCAACCGTAGAAATCATTCATTGTCTTTCTGATATCCTTTCATGTCTCCCACAGGCTACATATTTCTGTTAGAAGTTAGGTCAACAGAAGACCTGAACTGGATATGGGCCTATTTCCCCTCTGTCAGATCAGATGTAGGAGTGAATTCCAGGTTTAAGCCATTGTCCGGACACCCCGCTTTCTTCTCTATTCACGGTTCATGCCCACAGGCACTGGGGAGAAGTCCTGACTTGCATAATCCAGCGTGCCTGGGTCATGGGCTGCAGGAGGAACCAAATCTTAAGTCTTCTAGGTTTAAATCCTAGAGGGGCTGCTTAATTAAAACTCTACCCATACAGCTTCCCTCAGAACATATTTGAAAACAAAACCGGCCAGGACAATTTGCAGTGTAGAATGAATGTCATGTGTGATTAACCCTGGCTTGCTCAGCACAGGCTTTTGTAACAAAATATCATAGATTGGGTGACTTTCATATAGTAGATAATAATAGATATCTGTTCCTCACAGTTGCGGAGGATTAAGAATCTGAGCTCAAGGTGCAGGGCTGGGAGTAGAGGGCTTGCTTCGTATGTTTGAGACCCTGACTCCATCTCCAACAGTGCTAAAACAAAACAAAGAGACCAAGCTTGGGTTGGTATACTTGTTCTCGGGGAGAAGAGAAAGGTCTGCATTGCTTTTATAAGAACATTAATCCCTTATGGGGGCTCCACCTTCCTGACCTTGCCTAAATCTACTTGCCTTTCAAAGGACCACCTCCTCCACCATCACACTTGATGTATGAATTTAGCAAGAGAAAAGCATTAGCACAGGACACGACACCAGCTTTTGGTGACGTTTCATAGAAAGGCCACAGAGAATGAATGTGGCCTGAAGACTTAAACTCAGTGACCCTCCCCCCAAGCGAATTCTCATGAGTTCATAGAAAGGGGTCCCTGAAATTCGCTGGATATGTTAATGTTCCCTGGCACTTTGAGTACTTTTGCACTAAAATCAGGATGATATTTATGCTAAAATTTTTCATTTGATAAAACCAATCGTACTTGATAATTGCAGCTGTAAAATTCTTACCATTGTGAAAACTTGCCTTAAAAACCAACCAGCAAAGACATTTTCTAAAGTTGCCACTTGAATCCCCTCCAGAGCAGATCCATGTGAGCTGCTCCTTCACGCTGCTGCCTTGTACTCTGTGGAAAGGACTGGTGACGATAACCAACTTCTAGTGTCTTCCCTTTGAATCTGATCTCACTTCTGCACTTGCTAGATGCCTCAGCCATGTGTGTTTGGAACAGTCGTTCCCTCCCTTTGCCTTAACGCATGCAATGCACCGTGGCCCTTCTCTGCCTCCAGTTTCCAGTCTTTTTATCTCTGGTCCATTGTCCTCGTCTTCAGTGCCTTCAGCTGTGACTGTACTCTGGCTGGTGGCTGCATGTATCTTCCCAGTCTGACCTCTCCACTGAAATCTAAGGTCTTATGCCCAACAGGCCTCTTAGACTTTTCCAATCTTGGTTTTAGCATGCCCAAAATAATGTAACTTCAGGGTTTTCCCAAGTCTGACCTTCATATAGTGCTCCCCACTTTTACAAACAGCAGCTTTATCTGTAAAAGACTGACCTAGATTACACGTTGAGCCATCCTGGGTTCCTCGGGCTCTCTCTCATACCATCTCCTCAGAAAACTCTTGTGAGTCTTTGTTTATGCTGTGTCCATTTCACATCCACACTGTGTCAGCTCTCGTCATCCCCTGGTCTTTGTCGCCTGTCATCTGCCTGGATGGTTGCAAAAGTCTTAAAATCAGAGAGGCTCCACTTCAGCTCCCACTACTCCATGCAGAGGCTGAAACTTAAGTTCATAAGACACATCCGAGTATGGCATTGCCACCAATGTCCCATGCCTTCTAATAAATTCACCTGGAGATCATGAATCTGCAAAAGGACCAGACTACAGGTTAAAAGCTGTGATCCACTCTCTATAGCCGCCAGGAAGCTAAACAACCCTACAGTAGAGACCCAAAGTGGTCATCACTTGAGCTGGCAGCTTCCCTAATTGTTATCCCTAGTTCTAATTCTGGGCCTGAAAAAGCCCAGCATAGCCCTAGATGATGTCCTCCTTCTTGCTTGCATGCTATAGCTTTCCCATGCATCAGCCTCCTTTCTGTTGGGGCACACCCAAGCCTTCCTTTCTTTCCCACCATTGAATGTTCCCACTCCTTTGCTGGATTTCAAGTCTCTCTGAACACAGGCGAAGGGCTGGGGGTGTAGGTCAATGGTAGATTGCTTGCCAACTATTCTGGCTAGTATCTTGTCAACTTAACACAAGCTAGAGTCATTTCAGAAGACGGAACCTCATCTGAGGAAATATCCCCATAAAATTGGCCTGTGGGCAAGCCTGTGGTGCATTTTTCGACTGATGATAGATTGCCCTAAGGGGCTGTAGCATTTGATTATTCTCATCCCATTGGGTGGACTTGTTTATTTCCACATCCTAATCAGACTAAAACCAAAGTCTTTCCAGCAGCTGAAGTGTCTGTGTGGTCTGCAAACGCACCCATCTCACCAACCCTCTTCAGCCTCATGTCTGCTCCTCGCCCACCCTCAGCACATCCTGCTCTGGGGCTCTTTTCACAGGGAGTCCCCTTGTCTGGAATTCTCTGCTCTACACTTGGACTTGTCGTGACTACCTTCCCATCCCCACTCAGCTTTACAAGATATTTTCAGTGACTTTCCTAAGAACTGTCTACCAGCCAGTGTGCTCATGTCCAGATACTTGATCGTCTTTCTTTCGTATCACCCCCAATACCATATCTATCTTCTTACGTATTTAATTGTGGTCTTCCTGCTTCCCATCTTCCAACAGAAGGGAAACTCCATGAGGACACAGGTTTCATTTACTTCTGCTTCTGTGGTGCCCAGTATAGTGCCTGACAAATTGAAATCAGAGTTTAGTAAATGAATAATTCATTATAAGAATGAACGTATCAGAGACCGCATTGGAAGCAAACAAATGACACTGGAAAAATTGCTCATTTCACAAGCACTTTATCTCATGACTGCTTCACAGAGGTTGAGGCAGGATTGAAACCCAGGCATGTGAAGTGCCCCCAAAGCAATGAGGCCCAGTGTCTGTACCACCTCTATGCAGAAGTGGATCATTGCTCTGGATATCTGAGAGTTGCTGGAAAAATGAACTCCAGAACTCACTGGCTCTTAATTGTTTCTAACTTTTCATTTATGTGTAGCTTTGCATATGCACATGCATATGTGTGGGGTGCTCAAGGAGGTGTCAGATCCCCTGGAGCTGTAGCTATATGGTGCTATAAACCACCATATATAGGTGTTAGGTGCTGAATCCCAGTCCCTCTACAGAGTAGCAGGTGCTTTTAGCAACTGCACCATTTCTGGTTCTTGTTCTTTTCCCAGAACCCCCTTTCTGCAGCCTCTTCCCCTTTGGCTGACCCATCAGGAAGCCTCAGCATCAGGGAAACCTGAAGAAGGAATATCATCCTTCATACCCTCAGGCACAGGGCAGGGTGGGTTGTATATATCTGTGTGGGCTATTCTAGAGTCTTTTATAACCACAGAAGAATTGGGCTTACTGTTTCAAAGATAATCAGGAAGTGCTTTCTGCTTGGATGTTAAAACTTTTAGGGAAAATGTTAAGACTTCCAGAGGAATACCAGAATCTGTTTTGAGTTTATAATGTCAAGCTTTTGAACCAAATACTCGTGAAAGTTTTACACAGTAGATCTATTTTTAACAATTTAATTATGCTATTTTTAGTAATTAATGTACCTTTCATCTATGCTAAAAAACCAAATCATTGAGGCTTCTAATGTTATATAAACATAGTTTTTATGTAATAAGTAATTGCTATCCTGCTAGGGAAGAAAAAAAAACCATCACAGAGGTGCCCCTATAGCTGATAAAGATACTTAGGAACTCTAAAGGAACTATTGTTTGAAAACAGTTGAACAATATATTATTACATTTTAAAATATGAATCATCCAAAATGAAGCTCTTTGGGTAGAGTAGACATTGCATGATCTGAGTTCGAATCCTAACTAATGAGTGTGCCTCAGAGCCAGGTTCAACTGTATGAACCCGAGGTCCTGCAGAGCAGGGCATTTTCACCTCTCAGTTTTATATCAGGGAAGATGCCAAGAGCATCTTAACAAGAGCAAAGAGACGGATAGAAAAGAACTGTGCAGTGGTATTTATTGAGATAGATAGACTATCTCCAGTCACCTCTTTCTTCTCAATAAATAAATAAGATACAGGTGTGCTGTTTTGCACACCTGTTCCTTCGCCTTCTCCCTGACACTGTTATTCTTAAAAAAAAAAAAAAAAAAAAAGTGAGGGAATCAACTACTAGAGAAATTGTAAGTTTCCGAGATGAGAAATTTAGACCAAAAAAGATAACAACCGTAATTGTGTTTTCTCTTTAGAATCAACTGTGTTCATTCCCCAGTCTGAATACTCTGTTGAAGAAGATGTAGGCGAGCTGTTCATTCCTATCAGGAGGAGTGGAGACATCAGTCAGGAGCTGATGGTGATCTGCTTCACACAGCAAGGTAACTCTGCTTCTGAGTCCAGTGAAATAACCAGCAGTGCGCCCATTGGCCTCTTCCTCTGATGGGGCCTGAAGCATGGGCCTCACTGTGGTTTCTCACACACACTGAAGCATTCTGTAAGCACTGTGCTTCAATGCTGTGTCTCTAGGGGCTTCTTTGAGTCAGTCTGGCAGGAAGCTGCTGCTGCTTCCCTCAGATGTCGGTCACTTAGCCCAATTTAAGGTTGCAGGGAACAGAGGCCCACCCGAATCATTCAAGTCAAAGAGAATTGTTTAGAGCTAGGATCTGGTCTGTGATGCCTTTCTCAGACACCCTGAGCTGTCTCAACATGTGACAGTATTAGGACGCAGCTCTGTGGCTTCCCTACGGTGCCAAAGGCTTTGAGTTTGACCCTTAGCACCCAAAAAGTGAAAGGGTCACAGTAATGCATACTTGAGGGGACACCAATTTAAAGATGGTCTGTCTGGTAACAGCAGGGTCCTAATGGTTTTCCTGTGTTATATATTAGGAAAAAAAAAACAGGCATCATGTCCTATGAGATCGTGAGCAGAAAAAAAAGTGTGAGGTTGAATCAAAAACCAAAATTTATACTTTTGTACCTTTTATGTCTGATTCCAGAACTTTATTAAACAGAAAGCTATGTAGGTAATGAAGTAGAGACAAGGCATTATCAATTGGAAATAGATTAATGAATTATAGACAAATTATTATCAGTAGATAATGGATCTAAGTTCTCTACAATTTTCCTAAACATGCCTTCTTAGAGAATATATGAAAATGTATGTTAATGGTTATGTAACCATCTGAGGGATATATGCAAGTATTCATTGGAAATCATTAGATTTCCCCCAAGGATATGATTTTTGACATGAATAATGCTAACATCACCAACATGTTGGTATTTGGTGAACTCTGTAACCTTAAGGCACTTCAAGGCTTCCATAAGCATTAAACTCAATTTTAAAAAAAATGGTCTCAACTTTAAAGAACAGTAAATGAGTATTTGAAAATGTAAAACTGGTTAACAATTATTGCAAACAAATTTCAAAGTACAGTTTTGCTTGTATGTGAGCTTCCTCTTTTCATAGCGAATTTGCATAAGACAAATTTAAGATTAATATACAAAACACATTAACATACCAAACCTTTTTTTTTTTTTTTTTGAATTTCTCTGTATGTAGCCCTGGCTGTCCTGCTGGACTCACTTTGTAGACCAGGCTGGACTTAAACTCACAGAGATCCGCCTGCCTCTGCCTCCCGAGTGCTGGGATTAAAAGCATGTGCTACCACGCCCGGTTCCAAACCATTTTCTAGAGTAAACAGTGGAAAAGAAAAAAGTCCCTTATGCTGATGTTGTCGTGTCGGGTTTTATGAAAATTCCCATTAGTATACATGTGATCTGAAAAAGAGGACCAAAGAATGATTCACAAAAGACTCAGTCTCAGCCTTCAACCTGGGGGCCAGAGCGAGTATATTGACTTCTGAACATCTCACTTCCCCAAAGCGTAAAGCAGGGGGACAGAAGTGCAGAGGCAAACACAGAAAGCATGTGGCCTTGGACGGGGCGTGAAACACATTTAGATGGCGGGAGGTTATCTCCCCCCCACCCATGGTGTTGATCTGAAGGCCTATTGGAGGGAGGGCAGGAGAAGACTCTGGAAAGCCACTATTTGCCGGGTGAGGTTATCCTGAAGGAGACTTGTAACACAAAGACACTCTGGGTGCTGCTGTGTACAGCTGCAACAGCTGAACTCTGAATAAGAAAACGAGTTTCGATAAAACAGCTGTTCAATACTGAAATCCCTTGGGTTCCCTTGGTCCCTAGGGACAGCAACCAGCACTGTGCGGACATCTGTCCTGTCCTACTCTGACTACATCTCCAGGCCCGAGGACCACAGCAGTGTGGTCCGCTTTGACAAAGATGAACGTGAGAAGATGTGCCGTGTGCTGATCATTGATGACTCGTTGTACGAGGAGGAGGAGACTTTCCAGGTCCTTCTGAGCATGCCCATGGGCGGGAGGGTCGGTGACGAGTTTCCAGGAGCCAAGGTGACCATCCTCACAGACAAGGATGACGGTGAGTTCTGACATATGTCACCCAGGACAGCAGCACCAGGCACAACTTTCTATATAGAAAACAAAACAAAACAATGAAAGTCAAATAGAATTAGGGTGTGCATGTTGATTCTCTGCGGGGTTTTATAGTGACTAAGGTTTATCAGTCGTTGGCTACATCAATCATTCCTCTTTCCCGATGTATTGTTTCCTAATGACTGGAGGTCACCTGCCTGTCTGGCTTTCTCTCTAGGTCCTCTTACAGTGCAATTTACCAGTGAGTGGTTACAGTCAATTTCCATGGTGAAGAATCAGTGTCACTCTAATAAGCTTCATTGGCTCCCTTCTTTTGTCCACGATTTGGAAACCGTTTTCCAAAGAAACCCATAAGAAGGGCGGTTAAATGAATCACCAGGTGGATAACAAATATATGGAAAGTTATGTTTCGAGGCAGCAAGAGCTGACCTACTAGACTGCTCTTCCCCAGGGAAACCAAGTTACTGTGAAGCGACACCTTCTGGAAGTGGTGCATGCTTTCCTGTGAGTAGAGAGAGAGCAGGGAGAAAGGCTGCGAACGATCTTGTGTTGCAAGCAAAGGGCAGAAGTGGACAGCCTTCCCCTCCCCTTCCACGGACAATTTTCTGTCTCCTTCCTGTTTTGCCCGTGGCAGATCAAAGAGAACAATGAGCGTTGCTGTTGGAGTGAAGCTCAAATAATCCTAAAACTCAGGAAACTGAAAACTATCTGTCCAGAAAGGTCTTTGATAATTAAGGTGAAGAAAGCGTGAGGTAAAGCCGGTCGGGTGACCTTCCAGCCTATGCTCTGTGCAGTCTTCATTTTATCCTCTGTGATTTATCTGTCATCATTACAGGTTTGTGCCTTTTTATTGCTGCAAAGGTTTAAAAACACTAATCATAAATTCAGGAGTGACTTTTGACAAGAAGGCATAGAAGGAAACTCTCTTAAGTTTAGATGACAACTTGCATTAAAAAAATGTTCCTCCAGTGCCTCACTTAATAAAGTGTTCTGTATTTATTTATTTTTAATTTTTAAATGATACATGTGGGGGAGCACCTGAGTGCAGATCCCCAAGGAGGCAAGAAGTGCTGGTCCGGTCCCTTGGGGCTGGAGTTACAGGTGCATATGGGTGGATATGAGCAGCCCACATAGGTGCTGGGAACTGAACTTGGATCCTCTGCAAAAGCAAAACAAGTCTTAACCTCATGAATTATCTAACCAGCCATGTTCTATAAATAGACCAAGTATAGCAATTTTATTTCAAATTGAATCACTCTTAGAGAGCCAGCACTTCAAATGTTCAAAATAAGCCTAAGAACTTGCATTAAATTCCCATCTACCATCTCCAGAGCTCTTTTTCTTGTGCTATCTGTTAGTGTTTTAGATGGAGCCAGGGTTTACTTTAAACATGGAAAGTGTAACTGGTGCCTACTTTAACCCAGTTTTTTTGTCGCTGTTGTTTTCAAAAGTCTTTTGGTATGGACTTCTACAACATGTACATGGGAAAGAGGTCCATGTTTATGTAAAAGGGTAAAAGTTCCCAAATATAAGTCACATATTAAATTAAGACATAAGTCTCAACAAGAACCAAGAGTGATATTCTTCCCTCTGTTCCATGGACAAGATGGAAATGTAGATGTGTGAGGTAGCTGGCTTAGTCCACACAGGGAAGTGGCATCAGAGCTCCAAATGCATCCACCTTCCATGCCCTGTTTTCTGGAATGAGGTGAGCAATGGACAGAGTCTTGTTGTATGGTATTTTGCAGTATATTTACTTTGTGAACCGCAGGGGAACACTGCTCCTCCCACTCAGTAGCTCTGAAGCTACAATCCGTTTAGTCCTCTGGTCTTCTCTCTCCACTTGTCTTTTCCTTTGCATTTCTTCATTACCACCATTAGGGTGGGAATGCAGACAGGCCTTTTTCTTTCTTTATAGGTCTTAGAAACACCTTTACTAAAAATAAGCCTAGTTTCCAGTTGAGTGCTTTCTTTTTCAACCTTGAGAAACTGTTACGAAATTCCTCTGACCCAACAAGGAAGGAATTATCCCTGGATCCTGTAAACCAGCAGACAGAACTCAGCGCAGCGCAGCGCACCAGACTTCATTCTCACCCCAGGGTTCAAGTTCAAATGGTATTCGGCTCATCAAGAACTCGTCTCAGCACTGCATAAATAATTGACTTGATAATGTCCTCCTACAATTCTCTGAGGAAGGTTTGAGAAATACTCAAGCGGTGGTGCCCAGTAGCAGTCATTTACCTAATTGTACTTAAAAAATCCAATATTTCAACACAGTTATGATTCACGCATCAGCTGTCACCCTCCTTAAGACCCATCACACTGCGTTCAGCCTCTAAGACCTGCACTTAGAGCCCCACAGTCAGTTTTCATCCACTCACGGAAGTTTGCTCTTTTCTTTTCTTTTTTTTTTTATTATATAAGTACTTTATTTGTTTTTCTTCAAGTTACATCTCAGTCGCAAACCCTTCCCTATTCCCCCTTCCTGTCCCACCCTTCCACCCTCTTCCCCCCCAACAGCTTCCCTTTTCAATCCAACAAATGGTTCTTTCTCTTATAACAGTAAATTCTATACAAAACAGCAGAATTAAATATGCCACATTTATGAGAGTTAAATGGCCCAGTATACCTTCCCAATATCCAGTTCATACATATTTGGCCCCTGACTTTAACCTTCCACCTTCTAACCATCTCCATGAGTTTAAAGTTCTATAACTGACTTAGCTTTCATACTAACTTGCATCACTATTATAACCATCTTCTTAGATCTAGAACGCCCTCTTGATTCCTAAACAACTCAAAATTTAGCTATGAGACTCAAGCTGTCGATTCTTCAACCACCTCAGAGAGCTGAGAAGGATAAATATATCTGATTATATAGGAAGTGCAGGGCCTGCAGCTTCCAATACTAAGAAATGACAAACCAGTGACTACCTAGACAGTTCCCATTTTCTCTCCGTACATTCCTGCATCAGTCTTCAGCCTTTTGGTCCTGTTTCTCTGACAGACATTTATTGTAGAGCAGGGATTATGAAGGACTAACCTACCCTGTCTTGGCAGAGCTAGGCTGTCGACTTCCCTGCTACCAAGTTTTGTCCTTTTTGAACAGCAGTCTGTCTGCAGTTGAAGCAAGGAGTTTTTACATGCCAAGAGATAGGCTTGCCACTAATTCAACCATCTCACACTGGAGATTCTTCGATGCTTTTCTTCTACTTGGAGTAGAATAGGGGGTGCTGTCAGGAGCTGATATGTCACGATATCAAAAAAAAATCTTAATTTAAGACCACATCTTTGAATGCCATATTCTGCAGATCTCTTGGGGATTTTGAAGATGCCCTATCTATCTCTTGTATTTAGATACATTTGAATAGATCTTTGTATATTGATACAAAATTAAAGGTAACACTTCCTAATGGTATCGTACCTAGAGATACTTAAAAATGAAATGTGAAGCTCTGGCCTCTTGATACCAACCATCTTAAACTGTTTAGGATAGTTAAGAAAAACAAACTCCTAGTCATGCATGAATGTCACCTTGTTAGCTACTATGACAGTCTATCACAGATATTCTCTAAGCTACTCAGTAATCAAGTTGTTAAGAGACAAGCAACATTTGCTTATCTAAATACAAGAGATAGATAGGGCATCTTCAAAAACCCCAAGAGTTTGCTCTTTTCAAGACAGTCCTTGATTTTATGTTGTCTTATCTTCTGCCCTATAGAACCTTACCTCGGTGCTGGCAGAAACACAAAACCATGCATATATATTGTTGGATATAAAGGAAAATACTTTAAATAGGCCACTGCGGGGTTCATGAATCTGTGCCAGGAAAAAAGGAAGTTGTGAAGAGTCCCAGGCAGATGAGACATACCTTACGCCCTCCATGCCAGATTTTGAAAACATCCAGGCAAGCAAACAAGAGTGAAATGCCACAATGTTTCCTCAGTGGGAATGGACACAACACAGGAGGCATTAAGTAGCTGACTGTTTCTTTCTTTTTTAAATATGTATTTATTACTTCTGGTTACATCTCCATCACAGTGTCCTCTTTCTGTCCTTCCTGGTCGCCCTCCCACCCTCTACCCCCTATCTCTTCCATCCCACTCCTCTGGAGTGGAGTGCCCCTACATATCAGTCCCCTGCCCCAGTTCAGCAGTCATATGAGGGCCAAGAGCCTCCTCATACACTGGGGGCCTACAAGGCAGCCCCACTAGGGAAAAGTGTCTCATTGACAGGAAACAAAGTCTATGTTCATGTTCCTTTGGTGCATTGGTTGTAGTATAGTTATCCTGTACTATATGGCTAAAATCCAACTATAAGTGAATAGATGCCATGTGCATCCTTCTGAGTCTGGGTTAGCTCACTCAGGACGAGCTTCTCTAGTTCCATCTGTTTGGCTGCAAATTGCATGGTTTGGTTGTTTCTGATGGCTGAGTAGTATTCCATTGTGTAGATGTTCCACAGTTTTTTTTTTTTAATCTATTCCTGGGTTATTTCCAGTTTCTAGCTATTACAAATAAGGCTGCTATGAACATAGATGAGGAAACTTCCTTGTGGTTTGGTGAGGAATCATTTGGATGTATACCCAGAAGTGGTATGGCTGGGTCCTGAGGCAAAACTATTCTAAGTTTTCTAAGATATCACCAGACTGACCTCCATAGTGGTTGCACAAGCCTTCACTTCCACCAGCAATGGAGGAGGGTTCTCCTTTCTCCACACCCTTGCCAGCATGTGCTGTCATTTGAGCTTTTGGTCTTAGCCATTCATTCTGACAGGTGTGAGATGGAATCTTAGCGTCGTCATCTTGAGTTGCATTTCTCTGATGATTAAGGATGCTGAGCATTTCTTCAAGTGTGTCTAAGCCATTAGGGATTCCTCCTTTGTGAATTCTCTGTGTAGCTCTGTTCCTCATCTTTTGATTGGATTATTTGGTTTCTTGGCATTTAATTTCCTGAGTTCTTTGTAAATTTTGGATATTATCCCTCTGTCAGATGTGGGGCTGGTGAAGATTTTTCTTAATGAGGAAATTAAGTCCTTGTAATTTTGTAACTCAGGGGTCTCAGAATCTTGCAAACCAAGATTGTCCCTCTGTGACATTCTAAAATAGCATTTTGTGTCTATCAAGTGGAAAATGGCGATGAGATGTGGAGGCTCCTCTTATGGGCAAATGCCTGAAAATCTCCATCAGGAACAAGTGTCTCCCTGAGCTGGTGATGTTTAGCTATACGGTCATTAGCACAGAGCTACAGAAATACATCTGGCTAAAGTCTGTGTTTCGACACTAAGAAACAGCTAAACTTCCTGGTTTGGAAGCGCTGACGCATTGCACATTGGTGCATATCTGAGATTAGGAATACCCAGACACCCTGCACACCCCCAGCAGCCTCTTCAGTGTTCTGTCCTTCCCCGTGTTACAGTTAAATGCTGCAGTACTAGTCCCTTACAAAAAGTATTCATTCAACACTGGGAATGTTCCACTAACTTGGCTGCCAGTCTTTGGAGTAAAAGAAGAAATGCTGAAGTGAATCTGTGCTTTGCCTTTGAGTGGCAACCCACATGGGGGCTTTGCTAAAGTGGCTGTCTTCCTCGACCACCCTGGAAAAACGACCATGGCAGACAGAAAGAAGGAGCTTGTAGAGGGCTACAGGATGAGCCCTGTGGCAATGAATCTCAATTCAGAGACGTTCAACAGCTTATGACATTACAATCAAAAGCAGCAATGCATCATGGGCAACATGTGAGTGAACTTGCTTGCCTTTGTGCAAAGCAGAAAGACCAGCTTGCCTCCAGTTTTTTTCCCTTTTCACTAACCTTAAATACAATTATTTACATTAGTGTAAGATCCAACTAAAGCATGCCAGCCAGTTAGTGTAAGAAAGGTCAGATTCAATTGAAGTGATAACTTGACAAACATATTCTACATTGAGTACGCTTAAGTTAAAACTCTATTTAGTAAAGAAAAGAATTGTGTGTGGGGGAATGAGTTCATAATTGCTGGGAATATCCTTGAGTTGTATCCATTGCTACAATCACACTGTTGGAGGTACCACCAGCCAGTAAGAGCCAAAGGGGCTGGACACAGTAGCAGTGGTGGAACTCAAGAGGTTTTCTCCTCCATGGCCGAGATGCTACATAGCATCTTGACACCAAAATGAAAAAAAAAATAAATAAAACAAAACGGAATAAACGAGGTGCCTGGCCGTTTAGGAAAGTCTAAGCATGCAGTGAGCGCTTGTTATAAGGCTGGTATCACTTGTAATGGGGACAGGTACTTGATACTGGCCAGAAACTCCCAAGATGTAAAATCTGTTTTCGAGGTGTAGGGCTGAATGTATAAAGGTTAAATGAGAATAGTTTGGAATGGAATGTGAAACAATAGAAAGGGAGACTGAGAAAGCATGGTCTATTTAAACAGTGTAAGTCAGAACTCATGAAACCCTGAAAGACAAAAAGGATTTAGATGAACAGAGAGCAGAGCTAATTATGATTTGACTTCACAGGTAAGTCACATGGGAGGGATGGGTTGTGAAGCACTGAGGAAGCCAGTGGACCAGGCTGCCATGTGTTAAGAAAGTTATGGGTGAAGAGCTGCAGACAATAATGGCATCTGAGAGAAGGAGGCTCTGTCTTCTCCAGGGACAAGCTCCCTGATAGGTTATCCAGACCCTGGCATTGGCCGTAGACACAGCTACATACACTAAATGGACTCTTCAGACTACCTTTATATATATATATATATATATATATATATATATATATATATACATATGTGTGTATATGTGTATATATATACATATATAAGTATATATCTATATATGTACAACTATATGTAACAAAAACAAATAAAGGCAAAGTGATGGATTTGAGACATAGTCTCAGGGGGATATAGAGAGAGGTGGAAGGAGAAAGGGAGGGGTAGAGGTGATGTAAATACAGTACTCAGATATTAAAATTCCCTGAAATAAAAATTAAATTAAAAAAAAGTTTTATGCCCAACTCCGCAGTCAATGCCCTGGGCTCTGCATACACATTTGCTCTCATCTGGTCAGTGGTACTTTGCTCTCTGAGCAAGCCCCTTCCTCCCCAGCTCCTTTTCCTCACTTGAAGCTTGACATCACTGGGGTGTCTCAGCCTGCAGCATTTTCTGGTAATGAGGTAACATGAACTGGAGGAAAGAACTTTAAAATCTGGCTCAATAGAAGAAGGTGAACTTTGTGGGCAGCAAGTCTGAGAAGACAGGTTTGACGCGCCTTGAATAAGTGTATGGTCTGAATTATTTGACAGAGAGCATGGGGCATCTATTTAACAAGACTGTGAAATGATCAGAGTAGGGTTTGGAGGTTACTAATTTGAGGGCAATGGAAAGCAGAGAGTTAACAAAAACAGCAACAAAAGCAAACCCCAAGATGACTAACCCCCCGCCACGTAAGAAGGAAGGAAGAGAAGAATTAAACATGCTTGTATCCAGAAAGTCTGTGGAAGGTTCAAAGCATGGTTTTATGACAGGAATTTAGGAGAACTAGCTTGGGAAAAGAAGTTGAAAGAAGATGAGATGAGAAATTCTCTTTATTGTTTTACATTTTATTTTATATTTCATCATCTGTATGGGTATATGGCTGTGCATCACATATGTGCCTGGCCAAAGAGGGTGTCAGATCCCTTGGAACTTGAGTTACAGGTGGTTGTGAACCATCACATGGTGCTAGGAAAGGAACCTGGGTCCTCCAGAAGAGCAACTAGTGTTCTTAAATCCTGAGCTCTCTCTCCAGCTCTAAGAAACCCCCTTTAAGCATACCACATTTGGACTTCCTGTAGGACACACAGGAAGAACTGGGCAATAGACTAGGATACATACAAAACTAAGTCGGACACTGAGTGATTCTGTAGGTCAAGGATACAAAAGCAATAGTTCAAATCAGGAGGGTAAGTGGAAGCCACACAGAAGAGGAGAAGGATCGCAGGGCAAGCCGTGTACCCTACAATGTCAGATAGTAAGCAGAATGTGAAGTACATAAGACAGACTACCAGAAAGTGTTCCTACCAAATGTAACAGACGGGTTCATCTCAGAGACTGTTCCAAGCGAGAACTGCCATTTGTTACAGACTGAAACTTGCCTGGAGTATATTGTCAAACAAAGGCCTTTGTACCTTTATCTGTTCATTTCTTTTAAAGTTTTTTTTTTTATTTTAAAAGTTTCTATGTTAAAAAGATCCCACATCAAAATAACCTAGACCCAAAGACCATCCAACTCAACAAAGTTGTACAAGGAGAGCCTCCCTTCAGAACCAACTGTGTGGAATTTCACGTTGGATTTTACACTTTCACTATTACATATATTTTTATGTACTTATCCAACACCAAAAATGAAAAAAATCCATGGCACGGTTAGAAATATAAAAACAATTAGCTTTCTATCCTCTTTCATAACTCGTGTCCTTAAATACATACAGTCCTTCCTCATTCCCTAGTAATTATCCTTTCTTCTTCTCTTTTCTATATATATTATACTCACATGTACATCTGTTTACATATATACACATATTATTGGCTAGATTCTTCACATGAGGGAGATCATGTGGGTTTTTTTTTCTTTATGAGCTTTTATGATCCAAACTGATTTTGAATGATTCCTCTTTTTAAAATAACTGAAACTGGATACTTTTATTGCATTTTTTTGCAAAGATATTCAGTGAAATTTAAAGTTCTTTCTGATGGAGACTCATGTTGTATCTTTGCTTAGTTATGATTTGGGGACCGGAATTACAGAATTACAGCATTCATTGTTACAAACACATGTGTGGGAGAAGATGGGAAGAAAGAACCCCTGTGGATGTGAGTGAGTAATCCACTAAAGAGGAGGTGGAGGGGGAGGAGGAAGAGGACGGGAGAGAGATTAAAGAGGAGGCAGAGGAAAGGGTCTAGAGAAGTAGGTCTCTCCATGTTTTGCCATTGGAGGACCTGTGCTTCTGGGTCCCCAATTGGTAGCCCTCTGTCTTTAATTCTGGACCTCCCTCAAGCAGTCAACAGGCCATCTGTAGAGGGGAAGTTTCCAAGGAAGGAGGGATACTGGTTAAAATAAGGGAAATATGTCAGGGTCAGAGACTGATAGAGTAGGGTCTGTAGCAGTTGGGGTACCTTTGATTCAGCCCCCAGAAGACCTTGCTGCTGGGGAGGTCCTCTGATCTTTACAAACCTGTAGGTACAGCTCACTGCTCACTACAGGTGACACACTAAGATTTTTTTCCACTGTACATACGCAAGTTTGGCAAGCAGCCATTTGGATCCCTTCTGCAAGCTGCCTGAAAACACTTCACCAGGATTACCAGAAAAGGAGAGGACTCTGGAACTTTTTATGAGAATGGCTAAGCATTTTGTATAATTTACATGGAACAGTGACCTTCCCGCCCATAAAGAATGTAAGCCCAGGAACTGTGCTCGGACAGAGAACCTCTTTACCCAGAGTGAGCTTTTGGGTTCATAGCACCTGTGTGGGCAGGCCCGGGCTCTGCTGGAGAGGTTCAAGGCAGAACTATTGCTTAAAAGCTGTATACAGTAGGAAGTTAAGTCCTGATTTCATTTTTCGGGGTTTTAAGTGAACAGTGTGGCTAAGTAGTAGAGTACTTGACTACTATGTAAAAGGCTTTGGGTTCGATCCCAAGCACCACAAAAACACCACATTATTTTCCAGTGTTTCATGTATAACACACAGTCAGTGCTAACATGAGCACCCTCCTTGATTCCTGAATTTCTTCACTTAACCCAGATGCATTTTGAAAAAGACACAGCACGTCTTTGTTGTACCCTTTCAGTGTGGCTTGATAACTCACCTAAAGGGAACAGCCAGTACGACCACAACGCACATGGCATAACCTGTGCGACCCACTTAGTATCCTCCTGGCAGTATATATGTGGAACGTGCATGTCTGCCTTCCTATGCCACTGTAAGATAAAAGGATTTGGGGAACCCTAACAGAGAACTTTGCCAAATGAAGCTATATGCTCTGTTGTAGGTCTCCAGCCCTTGAATACCCTAGAAAAACTGACATGTTGTAGATGTTCAAATAAGCCACAAATGAGCCGCGGTGGCTCACTCTCTGCTGATGGTAACCCCTCTGGGTCCCTTGGGAGACCGTGTTAGTACTGTCTGTTGCTTCAGGACAAGCACTGGCACTGCCTTTGGCAGCCATTTGGGAAACCAGCCAGCAGGAGCTGTTGTATCTTCAGTGTTGGCTTTGGCTCTCCTCAGCTGGACAAATAACATCTTGTGTTTTGTTTTGTGCTTCTGACAACTACACTGTCTGCCTGATACCCATCTATTCAAACAGGAGAGCAGTTTCTGGCTATACTGATCTTGCAGACAAAACATCCATGGCTTATTATTACTAAAACCCTGGAAGTAGATCACTGACCATCTGTCCTTAAGATCTCAGACAATGATGAGTTCTATTTCAGTGCCAAAAAAAAAAAAAAAATCGGCCGGGCATGGTGGCACATGCCATTAATCCCAGCACTCAGGAGGCAGAGGCAGGTGGATCTCTGTGAGTTCAAGGCCAACCTGGTCTACAGAGTGAGTCCAAGACAGCCAAGGATACACAGAGAAACCCTGCCTTGAAAAACAAAAACAAAACAAAAAATCGCATAAATCTCAGGAGCCAATTTTCAAACACCAGACTTTGAAGTCTGCAAACATAGAACTAATGAGGGAAAGTTTTATTTTCTGATTAATTTTTTTATTATTTTATTTTGTGTGTGTATGACATACCTGGTGCCCACATTGGCCAGAAGAGGGCATTAGATCCTTTGGAACTGTAGTTACAGATAGCTGTGAGCCACCATGTGGGTTTTGGGAAATTTTGCAATAAAAAGCAACCAGAGGCTAGACAGATGTCTCGTGGCTAAGAGCACATATTGCTCTTGCAGAGGACCCAGTTAGGGCAATTCAAAGACACCCATAATCCCAGCTCCAGGGAATCTGATGTGTTCTCTGACCTCCGTAGGCACTATAGTTGTATATACAACTCTCCCTGAAACCCCTGTATGTATAAATAAAATTTAAAGCTATAAAATGCAAAAAAAGTTGAAAATTTGTATTAGTACAATACTATTTTACACCCCTTGGCTTACTCAGGTACTTTTCTTTCTTTCCTCCTTTCTTTCTTTCTTTCTTTCTTTCTTTCTTTCTTTCTTTCTTTCTTTTTTCTCTTATGTTTACTTATTACTTCAAGTTACATCTCCCTTACAGGCTCCTCCCTCAACTCTTTCTCAGTCCCATCATCCCACCCTCTACCCCTTCTCCCACCTATCCTACTCCTCCGGTGTGGAGTGCCCCCCACATCTCAGTCCCCTCAGTTCATCAGTCATATGAGGGCTAAAAGCTCCTTTTGCCCTGGGGGCCTACATGGCAACTCCACTGGGCAAAGTGTCCCACTAACACATAACAAAGTCTATGTTCTGGTTCCTTTCAGTCTGTTGGTTGAAGGATAGTTATCCTGTGCTAAATGGCTAAAATCCAGTTATAAGTGAATACATGCCATGTGCATCCTTCTGAGTCTGGGTTAGCTCACTCAGGATGAGCTTTTCTAGTTCCATTTGGCTGAAAATTGCATGATTTCCTTGTTTCTGATAGCTGAGTAGTATTCCATTGAGAAAATGTACCATAGTTTTTTATCCATTTGTCAGTTGAGTGTCAGGTACCTTTCTCATACAACCTAGGGCCACCTGCCAAGGGATGGTATTGTCTACAGTTGGCTAGATACTCCTGTATCATTTGTAATAATGAAATTGCCCCACTGCCATTTTGATGGAGTCCAGCAAAGTTTTTTTACTCCCAATTGTGTTAAATTGACAATCATTATTACTCATCTCACAGTAAAAAAGTGTCATTTCGTAAAAGCACCTACACCATGCTACAAATAACCACAATAGTAATCTACATAGGAAAATATAAAAATTTGCTAAAACTAAAAATGCTTTTTCCTTTA
>CAJQZJ010032244.1:2701492-2712250 GCA_907164525.1 Lophiomys imhausi
CTCTCTCTCTCTCTCTCTCTCTCTCTCTCTCTCTCTCTCTGTGTGTGTGTGTGTGTGTGTGTGTGTGTGTGTGTGTGCCTGCACATATGTGTGTGAAATGAACTCAGAAGCCAGAAGAGGGAATCAGATCCCCTGAGACTGAAGTTACAGACAGTTATAGTCATTATGTGGGTGCTAGGACTGAACCTCAGTCCTTGGCAGGAGTAGCCAGTGCTCTTAACTTATGAACCTTCTCTCCAGCCCCAGTCATTGGCCCTTAAATAATATGATGTCACACATGTATTCACACAACTACTGGCGTAACACATGTATTCAGTACTATAATAATCTGCAGATGACTTAAAGTATATGGAAAGATGTGTGGGTTATGTTCCAAGGTTACTCACTGTGTGTGTAATTTGACAGGTGATAGACTTCAGTATTTTGGGTGCAAAACACAGTGCTTTGTCCAAAGGAAAGTGAAGTTTATTCTGACACTAATATGAACGGCCATGACCCTGAAACACAGATCGAGGTT
The DNA here is from genome assembly GCA_907164525.1 of Lophiomys imhausi. NCBI lineage: Eukaryota > Metazoa > Chordata > Mammalia > Rodentia > Muridae > Lophiomys > Lophiomys imhausi. The sequence continues at coordinate 2,702,010 of CAJQZJ010032244.1, forward strand.
TTCCCTGATTGATAAATTCTGTCGTCAGTCAGGTGGCCTGAGCTTTTATTAGTCACAGAATGAATGAAAATTGTAAGTCAGTGTCTTTACCAATACATCCATTGGTAGGGTTATCAAGTAGACAGGTGAGACCACAGCAAGGGAACCTCTTCTGTCTTATTCTAAGCTTTGGGGTTAGTGGAAGCTAAAGGCTCTTAAGTCAGTCTACTCCCAATGTTTGTCTGATAGTCAAAAGGATATTAAGTCAGATTCAGAGTAGGTGATAATCGGAAATCAAGGAGGGAAAGATATCCCAAGATCATTCTAGCTTTCCATGTGCAGCCCTCCAGCTCTCTGCAGCCATGAAGTTCTCAGTCACGAACTCTGTCCACAGAATTGTCAACCCAGGCGTGGCTCTTCCAGGAAACCTCACCTCAGAGCACGGAGCTGGTGCCCTGCAGTGTGATGATGCCCTACATGCTGAGTGGGGACTGAACTCACACTTTTGTTTTCTTAGATGTCTGCTAAATACTTGTGTGGTCAAGACATTGTGCAAGATGTCAAGGACTAAGAAATTGCTCTGCATCCCCTTACATGTTTCCTGGGCTCCTATTCAGTATTGGCTTAATGGGAGGCTCCACGGTGCTGAAAACACTATACTGAATACAGACCAACCCTTTCTAGGAGAATTAGAACAAGAAGCTAGACAGACCCATTCAGTGGGGCAAATGATAAGGGCAGGCTTACCTAGGAAGCTTTCTGAAGGGCTTGAAACTTGTCCCTGACCTTCAGGAAGAGCCTCCCCACCCCTTCCTTCCTAAAAAAAAAAAAACTTCAATGGAGTCACTCAGATTGACAGCTGGTAAAATAATGGGCATTGCTATGTGTCCCTTAGGCTGTGACAATCTTTCTTTTGTGAAGACAGTTGCATCATTGGGGACAGCAGTGCCTTAGACAAGCCAGCAGTCCCTGAATACAGCCTCTGAAGGAAATAAAATGTCAGTAGCCTCTTTATGAGAATGCTTTTTAAGAAGTGAAATTACAGGCGCAGAGTGGGGGTGTGGGCCCCCTTTCCCTTAGGGCTGAAGTAGATCTCAGCTTGCTTCTCCCTGAGGGTGTTTCCAAAAGCATTTGCTTTCACTGTCCCCGGAAATGTGCTACAAAGTGAGGATGTCGGTCAGAATGCCCACAGGAAGCTCATTCTTGGTTTCCTTTTATTTGTACAGAGTCACCCTTATTCAGAAGGGTGGCTTTCAGGACTGTTCACTGCCAGGAAAACTTCAAAAAACAAATAAATAAGTAAATATGAAAAGCCACAGAGTTCCCACAGCCCCAGTGCTGTAAGATGACCCTGGAGATGAGAGATAAAAAGGAAAGAAATGCCAAGCTTTGCTCTGTACCTGTGTGTGGTCTCTATCTTGGCAGGGGAAGGGACCATCTAGACGACCCAACATGCTTAAAAGAGGGACAAAGGTTTGAGGTCGCTGTCCAGGGATCACTGAGCCCTGACAAGTATAACGTGTGTTCTTGCTGAACTTGATCTCGCACATATTTTGAAGTCATTTTAAGTGTTGGTAGACTTACCTAGTTACGTGCCCTGGATTTGGTTCAACAGCCAACCATTAGCAGAAAGCCCTTGATTAATTCTCTGGGAACAGGAAATTGTTACCTTGTTCAAAACAATTTCTCCCTTGGCTTTTCTAGAAAAGAAACTTGAAAAACTCTTGTGTTATAATTAAGGGAAACCTAGGAATTCAGGTGTGGGTGAAAGCCATCTTTTCTTTCTTTTTCTTTTTAAGGAGGGAAAAGATAGCTACACAGCACCACACCAGTTAGCAGACAGTTAGCCTTAGATGACAAGGAAAAGCAAAGCAGGAAAAAGACTCAATGGGCGATAGCAGCTAATCCTTGCCTTCCCCTGGTTTTCCTACTGCATTTTTAAAAAAATTATTTTATTTCATATTTATGGGTGTTTTTCCTCCATGTATATCTGAACACTACCTGGGTGCCTGGTGCCTGCACAGGCCACAAGAAGGTGTCAGATCCCCTGGAACTGGAGTTACAGATGGTTGAGCACTGCCATGTTCGTGTTGGGAATTGAACCTGGATCCTGTATAAGAGCAGCAAGTGCTCCTAACTGCTGAGCCATCTCTCAGTCCCCTCCCTCCTGCATTCTTAATCATAGTGAATGCTTCTAGCAGTACCAGCCCCCCTTCCCTTCACTGTCCACCCCAAATCCTTCTTCATTGGTATATGTCTATCACTTAATCCTTATGTCATCTTTCTTCATCTCAAGAGCTCACACAACACCCAAGCCAGCTTCAAATGGCTCCTAGATGCCTGTACTTCCTGTCTGAGTCTGTCCATCCATCCTCCATACCCCTAAATGCACATCTCACCAGGTTCCCGCCTGTCTTAAAACTGACTCCATCTGTCACTAGGTATCTCCTGGACAAGGGTCTAGTCCCAGAGACCTGCAGATCCTGGTCATTGCCACCATTCGTGTTTTTCTTTGTTCACTTTGTCTCCGCTCCCCTAGGACCATACTAAGCCATGCCAAATGGTGCCCTTCCTAAGCATGCAAGGCCACGGGCTCAACCACACTGCTTCTTCTGCCAGGTCAGTGGCCCACTCCACCCACACCCCTCAGCTTTCTACTCACTCACTCACTCACCCACTCACTCACATCAGTGCCTCAAAATCCGGCTTCTTATAATAGTAGTACGCCACAGACATCTTGCTTTTCCTATGGAAAATGGTATTTATTGCAACACCAATAGCCTAATTAAAGTGGTTTTTAGGTTTATAGAGCTTCCAGCCCCATTGCTCAACCTTCTCTTTGCAGTACCTTGCAACTCCATATCCTGCAAGGCTCTGCCAGGACCATCCCTCAGGTCTTAACCATGGGGCTGCTGTCTTCACTCTAGAAGCTTTTATACTTTAATTTTTGTATTCTCTGTAGGTTATATTGATTTTAAAGAAAATAGATGTACATCAGATACTTTAAATGATCAATCAAAGTATTAGCTTTGGAGACAGATGGGTTACTGAGGATGTGTTGTGTGCACATGAGATATAAAAATCTATACTTTTTATCATCTTGGTATATGGATTCTGCAGGTTACCAACAAGTTATGAGACAGGAATGGTTTTTCAATACCCACTGGAGAGAATTTTCTTCCTGTTTGCCTTCTAATAAGGAACACAGAAGGTAAACATGAACAGGTTGTATGAATGCAAATAAGGGGGGAAAAAAACCCAACTTCAGCTACAACATACACAAGAAGCCCTCATCCACAGAGAAGTCAAAAGAGTGTGAGAGCCCAGTATGTCAGGTGATCTGACATCCTGTGTTCCAGTTGGACTGTCCTTGTGTTACAGGGCATAAATTCAAGACCCAGAGAAGTGACTCCCACAGAGTCAGGCTTTCCACAGTGACCAAAGAGGTCCTGCACTCAGAGCTTGGGGGAGGGAGGCTCTTCCCATTGCTACAGTAACTAGAAAGCCACCAGCAGAGCTGACAGTCATCCCTCCCCTTCCCCCAACAGCATTTGCCAGGATTCTGACAAGAGAAGAGCACATTCCTTTGAGCCTGGAACAGAATGGAGTGGCTTAGGCTGTTTATTCTGGACCTCCTCTAGCTGCCAGCGGTCATGTTTCAAGTGTCATTTCTTAACCAGTCTGTGGTCAGCGTTATTTATCTTTCCCGTGTCAGCCACATGCTCTTGTCCCTGAGACCTCACACAGATTGTGTCTAACACTTTATTAGTCATAGTCTGTTTTTCCTTCAGCTGCTGGGGTTCCCAAATGAATCAGCCTCATGTCAGTCTTTGTTGATTTGAAATCTTACAAATTTACCATTAGTTAGCAGGCATGAAAGTGTTCATGTATAATCTCTGCTTGGTGATTTCTGAAGCAGGTACAGTAGCTTTAAGCGCCATCCCTCCTTCTCTCCTCGTTCCTCCTCTTTATTTGTTGAGTGAGAATTGCATTTCCACAACTTAACACAAATGAACACATATTCTTGTTTTCCCTTGCATAGAAGATCAAGTTTTTTTCTTCCCTTCAAGCAGCTATTTCTCATTATGCATCTTTAAAGAGACCATTCTAAAAATCTGAATATCTAAGTATGTTATTGTTGAAGTTATTTAAACGTTTTCAAAGAAATCACTATTTAGTGGAAAACAATTCACATTTTACCGTATTAGTACCTCATGTTTGAAGCCTGCTTGTTCGTTATACTGATGATGTGGCAAGTAATTTAACCTCTCTGAGACTCAACTTGATTTTATCAACAGTAGGTAAAAAATAATTACCTCAGAAGACAGTTATACCATGCAAAGCACTGGCGACAACTTAAAACAGACTATAGATTTTTATGTGACCTGAAGAGGTGAATTTTCAAATGTAGCTGTTGCATTATGCTGTGTTGTCACTGTGGCGGGAACCTGATATTCATTAATGTGATTTCTCCCACACAAGATGAGCTTACAGCCAAAACTATTAGTTGGAAGTGGCGAGTCTTAGCTTATGATCCTAACTTTTTTTTTTTTTTTTTTTTTTGGAGACAGCATCTTATGTAACCCTTAGTGGCTTTCATTCATCTTTATTTTTTAAATTTGTTTATGTGTGTGTGTGTGTGTGTGTGTGTGTGTGTGTGTGTGTGTGTGTGTGCCTGGATATATACCACGTGCCTAAAGGTACCTAAAGAGGTTGAAATAAATATATTGGATCCCCTGAGTTTGTGAACCACATTGGAATTAGAGGCTGTTGTGAGCTGCCCAGTGTGGGTGCTAGAAACGCACCCCAGTCCTCTGTCAAGAAATGCTCTTACCTCTGAACCATTTCTCTTGACCTCGTTCCTTTGTTCTTTTTTTTTTTTTTAACAGAGTTTCTCTATGCAGCCTTGGCTGTCCTGGAACTTGCTGTGTAGACCCCAAACCTCCAGGAATACACCTGCTTCTACCTCCTGGATGCTGGGAGTAGCCCTCAAGGAAGCTGTAAACACACATGCTTCCATGTAGGTGCTGAGAATTGAGCTCTAAGCTATCTCTCCAGCCCTCCTTCCTTTTTTTTTATTTATTAAACACATATGTCAGTGCAGTCTGGAAACTGAAAGATATACATGGGTTTGGAAAGAAACTAATTTTTACCACATCAAAAACTTGGCTGCTTTCCACCTGTGATTGGCTTTTGATGTTTGCTTCTTGGCAACTTTTGTCTTGTAAAACAGATGTAATGTTGACCAAAGGGTTTTTTGACTAGTCTCCCCAAATAATTACACTCATGATTGTAGATTGAGTTACGTTATCTCTTCAAAAACTTCAGAGATGCTGCTCTCTCTGTAGTACTCTTAATCAGAGTAATTGTGCATTTTCATCTGCCCTTCAAAGCACTCATGGGTTTGAGCAGAGTGTGTTAATCGGCGGATAGTCTTACTCCAATAATTGTAAAGAAATACATCAAACAAGAGTCTTGGGAACCCTAGCAAAGGAAAGTAAGGACAGGGAAATCTGGAGAAGTCAGTGGGGCTTGGCTCAGTGACTGTGAGAATGGTCTCTGCAGTAGAATGCTGCCCAGCTAAAGTCCTAACCATTCTTTCTTTCTTTCTTTTTAAGGTTTTTCGAGACAAGGTTTCTCTGTGTATCCTTGACTGTCCTGGACTCACTTTGTAGACCAGGCTGGCCTGGAACTCACAGAGATCTGCCTGCCTCAGCCACCTGAGTGCTGGGATTAAAAGCATGTGCCATCACGCCCGGCAAGTCCTTGCTAACCTATCCCACTGATGGACACTTGCTTTTGAATAGGTTTCTAGCTCTCGGGCTAGCCCTTTCTATGAGTCCAGTAATCTTAATAGTCTCTTTTTTGCATTCTGAGTTCTGATAGGGTCTTTTCAAGGTGACAAACTTCTGTTTCCATTTCTACATTTTTCCGTTCTTAGCCACACCCTCCCCTCCCTTTCCCTGAGACTCTCTGTCCTTTTTCTACTGTCCAGCACTGCTCAGTCTGCAAGGCGGTCACTGTCAAGCGATAGGCTACCCTCTCAGAACCCTGAGGGACTGTCACTGGATTCGGTGCTGTGTTCTGTACCCTGACCCTGAATCTTATGTATGTAACTCACCTGAGACCTTTTGAAATGTTTGGCTTCCAGGAATTTTGACTTTGTTGATTGAGGTGGGATATCAGGATGGAGCACAGCAGCATAAATATGTGATCAGCTTTGGAAAATGTTGCTGGGGGGAAAAAACGTGTTCAGTAAATTCTAAATCTCACCCTATTCGTTTGAATTTGCAACTAGTGAGCCATCAACAAATCTTCCATTCCTTCCTTTGTCAGTAAAGAATACTGTGGGATAAGAAGTTAGTTAGTTTATAAATTAAATGTTGGGTTGGCAGGATGGCTCAGCAGGTAGAAGCACTTGCCGTATATGCTTAATGGTCTGTGTTTTATCCAACAGTGGAAGGAGAGAACTGACTTCTAAAAGATGTCCTCTGTACACCATGGCAAGTACACACCATACCACACACACACAGTCCATTCATAAAACCTTAATTCATGCAAATATTTTTTTTCCAAATTTCTTCTTTTTTTGTTTGCTTTTTGGTTTGTTTTTGTTGTTGTTGTTGTTTGTTTAGTTGGTTTTGTGTGTGTGTGTGTGTTTTTTTTTTTTTTGAGACAGGATTTCTCTGTGTAGCCCTGACTCTTCTGGACTTGATTTGTAGACCAGGGTGGCCTGGAATTAACAATGATCCACTTGCCCAAGTGCTGAGATTAAAGGCATGCACCACCATGCCCAGCTTCATGTAAATACTTAGTGAAAATTTTTCATGATTGTGATATTTAAATTTTGTTTAAAATGTATGTTGACCCTCAGAAAGTTCAGGTAAGTTTTGGGGTGGAACTCCATTGGCAGTAGACTGGTAACATTACCTTTCTGAATAAAGGCTCACCACTCCTTATTCTAAACTGAAATCTTTGGAAGCTTCCATTGTTATCAGTGTCGTAAGTAAATACTGATTTGTCTTGATTCTTCCTGAGGAAGCTATTGTTGCTGAGGAAAAGAAATGTGCCTTTAAAATGAGGAAGTCTTTTAAACTTACCTTTATATTTCCATTTTAACCTCAGTTTTTCAACAAGAATTTTGAAAACTGTTTTCAAAGACTAGATAGGAGGTTATTTTTAGGATGTATGTTTATGTATATAAAGTATTTCTGGAAAGAAAAGTAGGACCCAGTCAAAATAATTGAAGATTGTATTTAGACTCCCAGATCAGAAGGGCCTACAAAGTCATTCTCTGGCGTAAACAACCGAATGTCCCCTAAGGGTACAGCCTGGCACTGAGTGCTTCCTGATCTTGCAGCACAGAGGTACACATATTTATTCGGTTGCTAGGGACAATAAATGATCTTTACATTATTGCTGATTCATTCAACAGATACTTTTATTGTGCACTCATTGCCAGATGTTGATGGAGCTAAGTGCCAAGAAAGTATACGTGAATAAGGAAAGCTTAGTTTTGCCCTGCAGGCTGAGACAAGAGGGAGGGCAGAATGGTCCCCAAAGAAGCATCTTCCTAGGGGAAGACTTGATGAAACAGCCCGAGGCTGGGAGCAGCATGTACAGGACATTCCAGATGCTGAATCACTGATCAGAAAGTAACCAGCACACAGTGTAAAGGTTGGAGGGAGGCTGTGACTTTCTTTTTTTTTTTTTTTTTTTTTATAAATACTTTATTTTTTTTTTCTTCAAGTTACATCTCAGTAACAAACCCCTCCCTATTCCCCCTTCCTAACCCGCCCTTCCACCCTCTTCCCTCCAGAGGTTTCCCCTTTCAGTCCAACAGCTGGTTCCTTCTCTTATAACAGTAAGTATTATACTATACAAAACAATAGATATAAATATGCCACATTTATGAGATTAAATTGGCCCAGTATACCTTCCCAATGTTCAGTTTATACCTATTTGGCCCCTGACTTTAACATTCTACTATCTACCCAACTCCATGAGTTTAAAGGTCCTCATGTGACTCAACATTCATACTATCTTGCAACACACTTTTAAGAGTATCTTCTTAGATCTATAACACCCTCTTGATTCCTAAACAGTTCAAAATTTAACTATAAGATTCTATCTGTCTATTCTTCAACCACCTCAGAGACCTGAGAGGGATAAATATATTTGCTTATATAGGAAGTGCAGAGCCTGCAGCTTCCAAAACTAAGAAAGAACATACCAGTAACTGCCTGGACAGTTCCCATTTTCTCTCCATACATTCCAGCATCAATCTTCACCCTTTGGGTCCTGTTTCTCTGACAGACATTTGTTGTAGAGCAGGGATTATGAAGGACTTACTTACCCTGTCTTGGCAGAGTTAGGCTGTCGACTTCCCTGCTACCAAGTTTTGTCCTTTTTGGACAGCAGTCTGTCTGCAGTTGGTGCAAGGGGTTTTTTCATGCCAAGAGAAAGGCTTGCCACTAATTCAACCATCTTACAGTGGAGGTTCTTCGATGCTTATCTTCTACTTGGAGTAGAATAGGGGGTGCTGTCAGGTGCTGATATGTTTCGATATCAAAAAAAATCTTGATTTAAGATAACATCTTTGAATGCCATATTCTGCAGATCTCTAGGGGTTTTTGAAGATGCCCTAACCATCTCTTGTATTTAGATAAGCAAATGTTGCTTGTCTCTTAGCAACTTGATTACTGGGTATTTTAGAGAATATCTGTGATAGACTGTCATAGTAGCTAACAAAGAGACATGTTTGCATGACTAGGAGTATGTTTTAACTATCCTAGACCGTTTTAGACGGTTGGTATCAAGCGGTCAGAGCTTCACATTTTATTTTTAAGTATCTCTAGGTATGATACCATTGGGAAGCATTATCTTTAAATTTGTATCAATATACAAAGATCTATTCAATTGTGGTTAAATATACTCTTAATTATGTATCAATATACCAAGATCAATGCCTATGTAGCCCAATATAATCTTAATATTACGTCCATATGCAAGGGTCAATACCATTGTGGCCAACTATAATCTTAATTTTGTATCAATATACAAAGACCAATACCGATGTAATCCAATACAATCTTATTTTTGCACAATAAACAATGGTCAATACCACTTTAGCCAAATAACCTACTAATTTTGTATCAATATACAAAGGTATAAGGGCATATTCAATAATCTGCCCCTTCTTCTTGGACCTTCCTGTGCTATGACTATATCTCATTTTTCTCAAGCCCATGCACTTCTACATAGGAGAGGAAGAAGGATACAGAGAAGGAAAAGTAGGAATTCCCTGGGGCTAATCTCCAAAACCCATTAAGACAGGATCATTTATCAGCTTGTAGTCTCTTCCCCTACATAACAGAGTTTTCAGTTAACCTTCAAATAACCAAAAAGAAGGGCGGAGAAACACCCTCCCCCACCCTCTGGGCATGGGACGTCGCTCTCTTAAAGTGACTTCCTGCTGATTTGGGTCGTAGTAGACCTGTTTGGGGCCCCAACCCAAATGGGAAAAATGATTAAAAATGTTAGTACAATCCTTTTATGTTCAGTCCTTCTGTTCTCAGCTGTTTAGATGACCTAAGGGGTTTGTAGGCAGAAGCTGATCTTGCAGGCTTCACTGAGGTTCCGGCCGGGGCATTGTGTAGAGCTGAAAGGTCCCAGCGACACTGGATTGCAGTGGTGGTTGCAGGCCCCCGATGGAGACAGCTATTGAGGAAGTCTGCCAGGCAGAATCAACTGGGTCACTCATCCTCCTTGGTGCCTAATTCTGCTCTCTGCTGAGGATTCCGCTGTCCGCCGTCCCCAGGCTCCCCTAATGGACACTTCGATTCTCCTGGAACGATAAGAACAGAGCCCTGCCCCAATCCCAACCCTAGGACAATTGCCCTCTTTTTTTTTTCTGGGGGGGGGATGGGGGGGCTAGGTAGTACTTCTCCTGAAGCAAATTTGGCCTTCTGACAACATACAAAGCGTTATCTTTCAATCCGGGTTAAAGAAGAAATCATTCTGTCACCTTGGAGCTAAGCCAGCTCTAGTGTATATATTTTGAGATCCCAAAGGACAATCTGCCTGCATCGAGAAGGCCTTTTGTAAGTAGCCTCCAAACCTAGGTCCCTCCAAATCCCATGTGTGTGTCTCTGAACTCTAATTATTGGGAACAGGAACCTGTGTTTCTCATCTGAAGGGATCAAAGATGTGTTCCACCACTCCTGGATCGAAGTCTTTCTCTATTTAGAGTTTGCCCTGCA
>CAJQZJ010032244.1:2782250-2817800 GCA_907164525.1 Lophiomys imhausi
GTATTCACTAAATCTAACTTATATTAACCTATCAGCCCCTTCAGTGTAGACTTTCTGTTGATTCTTTTGCTATTGAAGTCCAGCTTTATTCCATGGTGGTCTGATAAGATACAAGGGGTTATTTCAATTTTCTTGTATCTGTTGAGGCTATCTTTGTGTCCAACTATATGATCGATTTTGGAGAAGGTTCCATGAGGTGCTGAGAAGAAGGTATATTCTTTTGTGATTGGGTGAAATGTTCTGTAGAGATCTGTTAGGTCCATTTGGTTCATGATCTCTGTTAGACTCATTATTTCTCTGTTTGGCTTCTGTCTTGATGATCTGTCCATAGTTGTGAGTGGGGTGTTGAAGTCTCCCACTATTAAAGTGTTTGGATCGATGTGCGATTTAAGTTTTAGAAGTGTATCTTTTATAAATGTAGGTGCCTTTGTATTTGGGGCATAGATGTTCAATATTGAGATGTCCTCTTGGTGGATATTTCCTTTAATGAGTATGTAATGCCCTTCTCTGTCTTTTTTTATTAACTTCAATTGGAAGTCTATTTTGTTTGATATTAGGGTGGCTACTCCAGCTTGTTTCCTGGGTCCATTTGCTTGGAAAACCTTTTCCCAGCCCTTTACTCTGAGATAGTGTTTATCTTCAATAGTGAGGTGTGTTTCTTGTATACAGCAAAAAGATGGGTCTTGTTTACGGATCCAGTCTGTAAGTCTGTGTCTTTTTATTGGCGAGTTGAGTCCATTGATGTTGATGGATATTAGTGACCAGGGGTTGTTATTTCCCATTATTTTGGTATAGCTGGCTGTCTTGTGTTTCTTTTTGTTTAGTTGCTGTGGAGGTTTCTATTTCCTCTGTTTTCTTGAGTGTAGTTATCTTCTCTGTGTTGGAATTTTCCTTCTAGGAACTTCTGTAGGGCTGGGTTTGTGAGGAGATATTGTTTCAATTTGATTTTGTCATGGAATATCTTCTTTTCTCCATCAATGTTGATAGAGAGTTTTGATGGTTATAGTAGTCTGGCTGGACACCTATGTTCTCTCAGGGCTTGTAGGACATCTGTCCAGGCCCTTCTAGCTTTTAAAGTTTCTGAGGAGAAGTCAGGTGTGATTCTGATGGGTCTGCCATTGTATGTGACTTGGCCTTTTTCTCTTACAACTTTTAATATCCTTTCTTTGTTCTCTACATTTGGAGTTTCTATTATTATGTGGTGAGAGGAGTTTCTTTTCTGATCTAATCTCTTCGGTGTTCTGTAAGCCTCTTGGATTTTTACTGGCATCTCTTTCTTTAGGTTTGGGAAGTTTTCTTCTATGATTTTGTTGAAGATATTTCCTGGACCATGGAGTCGGGAGTCTTCTCTTTCCTCTATGACTATAATTCTTAGGTTCCGTCTTTTCATTGAGTCCTTGATTTCTTGGATGTTGTGGGTGAGAGATTTTTTAGCCTTCTCATTTTCTTTGGATGTTGTACTGATTTCTTCCATCGAATCTTCCATGCCTGAGATCCTGTCTTCCATCTCTTGCATCCTATTTTTCATACTCACATCCGTAGTTCCTGTTCTCTTCTCTTGATTCTCCATTTCCTCTTTTAACTCTGACTGTGTTTTCTTTATTGTTTCCAATTCTATTTTCATTCTTGAATGGTATTGTTCATTTTGTCCATTTCCTTCTCCAGTTTGCTTGTTTTTGCCTGGAAATCTTTCATTGTTTTGTCCTTTTCCTGTTCAAGCTGAGTCACCTTGGCTTGGCGCTCTTTAATGGTGTTATTTGTTGTTTTGACTTGTAAAATTGTGGCTTCTTTGAATTCCTTCATAGTTTTAAGTTCTTCTTGAAGGGACTCTGTCACTTTCCATAATGTAGAATTGTCATCGTTTTCATGTGTTTCAGTTGTGGTGAGGTGGTTCGGGCTGGACGGAATAGTGTTGCTTTCTTTTGTTGGAGTCATTTCGCTCTGTTTTTTTGTTGTTTTTTTTTTTGTTTTTGTTTTTTTTTTTTCTGGGGCCTCTGGTCATGTGGAATTTTTTTGCTGTCTTCTGGACTTGGGTCCAAAGGGGGCACTTTGGTATAGGATTCTTGTTGCATTACTCTACCCCTATAAGGTGAGTCATTCAGCCCCGCCTCCCAGGTGGAGACCTAATTAATCCAGGTGGTGAGGCTGTGTACAAGTAAGCTCTGATTCCCCACCAGAAGGGCCAGTCCTGGTACAAAAGTCTGATATATGACAGTTTCAGATATCTCGCAGTTTGCCTAGGGTTGGTTCCTATAGCAGGTAAATCTACCGTTCAGCTCCAATAGCCTTGCCACTCCCACGGCTTGTAAACTGGCGAGTTTTGTCACAGACTGCGATCTGCTGCAGCTGAGCTGAGCTCACATCCAAGGGTCACAACCTTTTGCCAGATAGTTCAATCGTCTGTGCAAGACCTGGGGGTGCCCAGCAGGGTGGGGATTATCTCTGAGTGGGATCTGAATCTGCCCGCTGGGTATTAGGTTGGAACTTACTGGGAGTCTCTCCTGGTGGGTGATGGGTGATCCCGATTCCCGGGTCCATCGGCTTCCTTGCGTGTCTGAGAGTGGGAAGGAACGTCCTGCCCAGGGATCCTCCATGGTCCCTGGGTATCTGGGTGAGATTTAGAAGGGGTCGTGCCCTTTGTGCAGTGTCCTGTAACACTTGCTGCCTTGTGACTGTTAACCCCGAAATCAAAATACATCCGTGCAGGCCGCCGCCATCTTGGATCCCCGAGTGGATTTTTTTATAGGATAGTTATGCTAGTTTCCTATTTCTTTGCGTCCGTGAGTTGAGAAGTTGGGTTGGAATCTGTGGTGCCTTAGAGGCTGTAAGACATCTTATTAAGTCTTTCTAGCTTTTAGAGTCTCTGTTGAGAAGTTGGGTTTAATTCTGATCGTTCTGTCCTTGTAAGCTATTTTACCTTTTACTGCTGCACCTTTTAGTATTATTTCTTTTTTGTAGATTTATTTATTTATTTATTTATTTATTTATTTATTTATTTATGTTTATTAAATGGCAGTAGGATTTTCTTTTCTGGTCCAGTCTAATTGGTGTTCTTTATACTTTTTGTATGCCTACAGGCATCTCTTTTTTAATGCTGAGGAAATTTTCTTCTATGTCTTTGTTGAAAATATTTTCTGAGCCGGGCGTTGGTGGCACACGCCTTTAATCCCAGCACTTGGGAGGGAGAGGCAGGCAGATCTCTGTGAGTTCGAGTCCAACCTGGTCTCCAAAGTGAGTCGAGGACAGCCAGGCTGTTACACAGAGAAACCCTGTCTTGAAAAACCAAAAAAAAGAAAAAAAAAATTTTCTGGTCCTTTTAGCTAGGCCTCATCACTTTCTTCTATTCCTATTATTCTTAGGTTACTTTTGTTTATAGTACCCTAGATTTTATGGATGATTTGTGTCAGGAATTTTTCAGGTTTAACATTTTCTTTGACTCAGGTATCGACTTCTTCTATTATATCTTGTACACCTATGATTCTCTATTCCAACTCTTGAATTCTGTTGGTGATGTTTTAGTCTGTTGTTCCTGTTAATTTCCCTAGGTTTCCCATATCCAAGATTTCCTAAATTTGTATTTTCTTTATTGCTTCTACTTCCATTTTTAGGCCTTGAACTGTTTTGCTTATTCCCCTCATCTGTTTAATTACATTTTTCTGTACTTCTTTAAGGGATTTATTCATTTTCTCTTTAAATGTCTCTACCTTTTTAATTGTATTTTGTTGTATTTCTTTAAGAGTTTTATTCATTTCTTCTTTAAAGGCCTCTATCATCTTCATAAAATTGGATTTAAGGATAGCTTCTTGTGCTTCAGCTGTGTTACAATATCCTGGGCTTCCTATAGAATGAGAGCTGAGTTCTGCTGTTACCACATTGCCCTTGCTCTTGATTGTCTTTGATATTGTAAGGCTTCAAGTAATGCAGGCCGAGGTGTGAGCCAGAGAATGGAGTGCTGGGGAGCAGGTGTACTTTACCTCTGGGGGTCACTGCTGGCTGCAGATCTCTTTTATATGTCCTAAGTGGTCAGCCCCTCTGGGGTGGGAGGCTGAGCTGGTGGTCCCTGAAGACTGAAGGCCTCTGGTTGTCCCTTATGGTCACTGGCTACATTTGATCACTGATGGCTGATGGCCTCTGAGAATGCAGGTAGGGCTGTCATCAGGGAAATGGAGCAGGCAGGGGGCAGGATTTAACTGACTACTGCTTGGCTTGTCCAGGGCTAACCAACAGGCATGGACCTGCTGCATAGTTCTCGCCTCTCTGTTCTGGATGACCGCAGTCCTCTAGGAAAGAGGCTGAGCTGTGAGTGGTAATATTGTGTCCAAGGGACCAAATACAAGAAATCAAAAACATCATCCACTATGATCAAGTAGGCTTCACCCCAAGGATGCAGGGATGGATCAACATACAAAAATCCATCAATATAATCTACTATATAAAGAAACTGAAAGAAAAAAAACCACCTGATCAACATAATAGATGATGAAAAACTCTTTGACAAAATTCAACACCACTTCATGTTAAAAGTTTTGTAGAGATCAAGGGTACAATGCACATACCTAAACATAATAAAGACAATAAGCAGCAAGCCTATAGCCAACATCAAATTTAATGGAGAGGAACTTAAAGCAAATCTGCTAAAATCACAGATAAGACAAGACTGCCCACTATCTCTGTATCTAGTCAGTATAGGAATTGAAGTTCTAACTAGAGCAAGAAGACAACTAAAGGGGATCAAGGGGATACAAATTGGAAAGGATGAAGTCAAAGTGTCCCTATTCACAGATGATATAACAGTATACATAAGGGATCCCCAAACAAGACCCTTCACAATAGCTACAGATAATATTATTTTGGTGTTACTCTAAGCAAACAAGTGGATGACTTGTATGACAAGAACTTCAAGTCTTTGAAGACAGAAATTGAAGAGGACATCAGAAGATGGAAAGATTTCCTGTGCTCACAGATAGGTAGGATTACCATAGTAAAAAAGGCCATCTTACCAAAAGCAATCTAGAAATTCAATGCAAATTCCCATTTAAATTCCAACACACCTCTTTACAGAGATTGAAAGAGGAATCCTCAATTCATATGAAAAAATAAAAAACCAGGATAGGTATAACAATTTTTGTACAATTAAATAAATCTTCTGAAAGTATCACCATTCCTGATTTCAGGCTGTACTACAGAACAATAATAATAAAATCTACATTGTATTGGCATAAAAATAGGCAGTTTGTTCAATGGAATTGAGTCAATTACCTAGAAATAATTTTGAAATGCACACAGTTAGAGACATCTGGTTTTTGACAAAGTAGGCAAACCATACAATAGAAAAAAGAAAGCATCTTCAACAAATGATGCTGGTCTAACTGGATTTCTGCATGTAGAAGAATGCAGATAGACCCATATTTATCACCCTGCACAAAACTCAAGTCCAACTGGATGAAAGACTTCAACATAAACCTGGATACACTAAATATAATAGAAGACAAAGTGGGAACAACCTTGAACTCATTCAGAGAGGAGATAATTTCCTGAACAGGACACCAACGGCTCAGGCATTAATAACAACAGTTAACTAATGGGACCTAACGAAACTTGAAAGTTTCTGCAAGGCAAAAGTCACTGTCAGCAGGATAAAATGGCAGCCTACAGAATGAGAAAGATCTTTACCAACTCAACTTCTGAGAGGGGGCAAATATCCAAGATATATTTTTAAAAACTCAACAGGTTAAACACAAAAAAAAAAACAAATAACCCAGTTAAAAATGAGGTATAGAGCTAAACTGAGAATCTCAACAAGCCAAGAAACACTTAAAGAAATGCTCAATGTCCATAGTCATCAAGGAAATGTAAATCAAAATGTCTCTGAGGTTCCATCTTATACCACTTAGAATGGCTAAGATCAAAAACTCAAGTGACAGCACATGCTGGCAAGGAGGTGTAGCAAAGGGAACACCCCTACATTGCTGGTGGAAGTGCAAACTTGTACAGCCTCTTTGGAAATCAATCTGGAGCTTTCTCAGAACATTAGGTTCTGAGAAAGTTCTACCTCCAGAACCAACTATACCACTTGTGGGCATATACCCAAAAGATGCTCCACCACATCGCAAGGACACCTGCTCAGTTATGTTCATAACAGCTTTATTTATAATTAATAGCCAGAAACTGGAAATGACTTAGATGTCCCACAACTGAAGAATGGATAATGAATATGTGGTACATTTACACAATGGAATACTACTCAACTATTAAAAACAAGGAAATCATGAAAATTTCAGGCAAATGATTGGAACTAGAAAAGAGCATACTGAGTGAGGTAACTCTGACCCTGAAAGACACACATTGTATGCTTGATATACAAACTTATAAGTGGATATTAGCCAGAAAGTACAGAACAACCATGCTAAAATCACAGCCCCAAAGAAGCCAGGGAGGGTCAAGGGAGGTGTTTGAATCTAACTGAGAAGAAGAAATAAAATAGACAACAGAAGTAGATGGAGGGGGTGGGGAGGGTAACAGGGGTGAGGATCAGATGTATGTAGAGTGGGAGTTCGGCTGTGGGACTGGGAAAGAGAAGAGAAATAGGTAGGGGGTAGTTATGGGACAGGGATGTTCCTGGATTCTATAGGGGTGAATCTAGCTGAGACTCCTAGACTCACATTATGGCTTGCAACTTTCTAAATTCCACTTCCAGAGTTCCTGACACCCTCCTCTGGGATATGTGGTCACCAATCACACATGTAGTTCACAGACATTAATAAATAATTTTAGAAAATTTCCCATGGATCTATACAGAGAAATGAATTGCAGAAAATGTTTTAGGCAAATAAAGCTTCTCATATTTTGTTGATAAACTGCTATGCCTAGGCACTGTATATAAATAATTTTGAACACACACACCTTTCGTTCCAACAGAATATGATCTACAAGACCTGGATGCTCATATGTTTTCTGTCACGTGGTTTCATGATCAGAGCAGAAAATGATCTAAAAATTCCACTTAGACAAACCTGTAATGAAAACTATACAGAAAAGTTATATGTATGGAATTGAAGATAATCTCTTCTGGGCTTGAGTAGAAATGGCCCTAGGCACCTAACCCTGTCTCTAATCTCATTTCAATTCACACAACAAACATGTTTATGTGTATGTTTTTAGACCTGTGTCTGCACAAGAAATGGACCTAATACTTATGTACTCAGTCCTTTGAATTTATTTAAGTATGTTTTCAAAATAAACTATAGCTTCATTATTTTGCCCTATTTTTTCTCCAAAATTTCCCATGTACCTCCTTAATTGCTTTTAAATTCTTGTCTTTTTTAAAAAAAAATTGTTACATATGTACATGTATAAACACACATACAAATATTTTCACATATCTTATTCAGTGTATAATATTGCTTGTGTTTTCAGGCCTGACTATTTTATATTACACACCCAATCAGTATGTTTCACACTGAGAAAGAGTGTTTTATTTTATATTTTGTGATATGACCCATTGGTTTACTTTTCATACATTTGTTGTAAGTAACTGAGTTAAGACTTTTTATGGTCTAATATTCTGAAAGCAACCTTAGAAAAACAACAACAAAATAGGTGTTGATCTCTGCTCTGAACTAACACTATGGAAACAGAGGTCCAGAGTCTGATGACAAAAGTCTACATATGGATCTGTATACTTTCTCATGAGTGACACAGGCTGATGAGGAAGGACATTTGACCATTGTTCTTCACAAAGCTCAGGAAGAATCCTAAAACTGGGTTGAGACACATACACTGTAACATTTGAGGATCACAAAGAACTGCTTGATGTGAATGCCAGTGAGAGTGGCTATGAAAAAGGATACAACCACTGAGGAAATGACTGCACATAACTCAGGAAGCTTGTTCAACTAGGTGTCAAGTACCTCCTGATGCAATGTGGGGTTAGACAGCATCGTCTTTTCGACTTCTCACTGGAGAAGGCTCAGATCATGGCTCTAAGATGTATGACAGTGTAGAGTATAGGGAATAAGAAAATATACAGACTCCAGGATGACTCACTGATTTTAGAATGTAGGGAATTGTATTTTACAAACGGTTGCCTCTCTGTTTGTATGTACTACCATAGGCACATCCCATAATTAGAATGCTGTGAAAAGGGGTACATAAATTTCACTGCTCCATGCAATAATCTAATTTCCTCTTTAGATGGAGAGGAAAAAAGAACTAAGAAAAGACATCCTTTCATATCTTCACTGTTCCCACAGGGGCTCTGTGCTCCACCAGAACCAAGAGTGTACACCCCTGTCAGCTGTTAAGAGAGGAAATATTTTTGGAAAAGCACTGGGTGCCATTTGTGAGGATGGCAACCTGCCCACAGAAATTCTGGTAGGTCTTACATGTTTCTTCTCTGTATGTCCTAAGGATAAAATCCTGCTTCTAAATACCACCCCCCTATAATTCTATCATCAAGTAGAGAAATAATTGTTCATCAAATTATTGGCTTCAGAATATGAAGGTAAAAGAGGGCTCTTGGTATTGGAAACATTGGATTGAATCACTTTACTATCATTGAAAATATGATAAATATAACTGTTGCCTCAGCTTTCAGGGTTAACACTAAGGTGGGATGATGACAACAAAGATGGGGCACAAAATCAGTTCAAGGTCCTCTTCATCCATACCAGCTCTTCATTGTACCTGTGCACACTTTTGGTCTGGTTCTCAATAAGTAAATAGTGCTCTGTTTTGTAGATGGAGTAATAGATATTCCCCTTTCTTACTCTCAGGACATGCTGTCCCTCATCAAAGAAAAGGGGCCAAAGACTGAGGGCATCTTCATACTATCACCCAACATGACATCATGCCAGACACTAAAGGACAAACTGGATCGTGGTGAAGATGTAAACATAAAGAACGAAAGCATTCATGTGGTGTTTGTCCTAAAGGTAGGGAGAGCCCTTGTATCATCCACCCTCAGGATTCCTATGAATCTGTGTGAGTAGTTTCCTTTATCATGTATTCCCTTGAGTGATAGTAGATACAAATGTTAGAGATGAGGTAAGCTAAAGGTTCCTTCGATGTTCACAACGTAAGGAATAAGGATTCAAGCATGAACTAGCCCTAATGAACAGTGATGTAACTAAGTAGCTTTCATCTGATTCCTCCATTTTCTTCATGGTACACATGAGTACACATAATATATCAAAATAATAATACTATGTGGACAGTCATTTCATACATGCATATGAGTGTCACCTGGTATGCATGCCTAGTCAGATGCATTTTACTACCAGTGTTCCTCATTCTATCACTCTCTAGTTTATTTCTGGAGTCAGTTTTTGTTCCTCAGTTCAGAGCAGGTGTCTCCTTCACATATATCTTTGCTGCCCATAGCCAGTAAGATCCCATGATCTTCCTGTCTCTCTCTGACACAATATTGGTATCCAAATGCAGGCCCTCATGGCTGTTAGGCAGGTATTCTTTTCCATGAGCCATCCTTTCAGCTCTGTAAAATGATATTATTATTTTATTATTAAACTTGTAATTCAATTACATCATTGCACTCTTTTGTTTTCCTAGCTCTAAGGTTGTTTACCCTCAGTCTCTCACTTCCTCTCACATGCATGTCTTATTTCCTTTGTTGGTATTATATAGACACATATAAATCCATAAATATCTTTGAACCACCTAATAAGTCCACTTATTGTTAGTAGTATACGTCCTGTTTCTGAGCTAACAAAAAATTATGGTTTTATCTGTGGGAAAAACAATTTTCTCATTATCAGTAGGAATTGCATGCATATAGCTCTTTCTGTAGAAGTTTCACTTCATGGCATTTTGTTATTCCAAATTAGTGTTAGTGACTGGATGATAGTTTTGTTCATGTATTGTTTAAACAACCATATTGTTGGACTATCATGAGTGAAGCCTCCTTTTCATTTCCATGAGACTCAATCTCAAAGCAGATTTCCTGATCCTCTGATTTATATTCTTTGTGACTCTTTTAACAAATGTTCCCTCAGCCCAAGGTCCAGAAGTTACTGTGTATATCTAATCATTGGGCTTAGAAATCATTGGGTGTTTCGTTCTCTGTATTTTGAACAGTTCTTTTTTTGTATTATTCTTCTATTGCAAAGAGAACATTATTTTTAAATGGATAGGTATGAACTATATTATCTATAAGTATTAGCTTAAATATTTGGAATAGAGTTAGGAATTATGGTTGTTTAGTGAAATGGTGACAGGTCCTTTGTCTCTAAGAGCCATGACCTTACTGTCCCTGGATAGTTGCAAGTTTTCCAGTACCAGGCATGATGTTCTGCTGCTGAGAAATCAAATCCTAACCCTTGTCATCATTGTGATTCATAGATGCTGTGTAGGTTTACTGTTTCCTGTCCCCTGCCCCTTTGGTGGCTTCCATAGCACCTTTGGATACTATTAAACCTTGTCCTCAGGGAGGAGCTTTTCATGTCAGATCCAGCCTAGATCTTTCAGCTCCTTTGTCTGGAGTGTATGGTGTCTTCAGCAACAGACTTACCTTTGACTTCTGTGAGGTAACCAAGGGTAGCACCAACAGCATGTATACTCTTTAGAGGCTCTTGGATGCCTTTGAGTAACCTGAAGTGTGCTTTTTCATGGCTGGTTCTCGGATGTTTGTTAGATGTCTGTGTCCACCAGACAGAGCATTGTTAGCCCAAAATTGTAATTCTTGATGTATACTTATAAAAGTTATTATATATGAAAATTTTAGTAAATTAAACCACAATATAAATCTCTATAGATTATTTAAACAACCTCAGTGTGAATGTTGCCTCCTCGTTTTTTTTCCTTCTGTATTCCTGTCCCATCCTCCCTCTTCAATTTTACAATGTAGTTATAGACATTTAAACAATGGACAAGTATTTTCTTTCAATTATTCTGTATTAAAAATATACCTACAAACTTACCAAGAGTTCTATCCACTTCTTGAGCATTCCTGTCTCTTTCTTCAAACACTTTTACTGTGTTTCCTTGACTATTATGAGCTTTGCACTCTGTTTAGATGTGTCATGTCACACAAGAAACATTTCCTCCATGACTCATTTTGGATGTGTCTGCTCTCTAATCTCACTGCCACAGACCAATTTAAGTTCTGATTTTGGAAATTTTAATTGATTTATACAAAGATGAGTTATGGAATAACAAATATAGATCCAAAATTTCAAAAGTATCTTGAGGAGGAAATATTACAATAGAGAAGCACTTCATAGTGATGCTTATTAACAGGTCCAAAATATATTAATATTCTAATGAGTACACACATATTTCTGAAATTAATCATCTCTGGTACTCAGCATTTCTGTAAACCCCATTATTGTCTTGCTACATGATAAATACCAACAGTTCTGAAACAGTTTAGAGCACACCAAGGCAACATATTACAGGTATATAGTGCAGTCAGGTTTTGCCTATGTGAGGTACACAACCAAAACTGATTTGATTATGTAGGAATATAGATGAACAAACTCTAAATTTTCTAAATTATCTTCCAGAATGCTAGGTCAGATTCTCAATAGTTAGCCTAACCTATTAAATAGTGTTTCAGCTCCACATAGAACATGACCTTGAGCTGTATACATACAGTGGCTCATCCGTAATTTTCACTGGCATACACTAGCCCAGGAATACTCAGAAGATAAGAATATTCTGAGAAACATATATGTTCAGTGGCATAGAGCAAAGATGCTAATGATCCCTCCCAGATTATGTGAGGCAGCCACACCTGGAGTGTTTTGTGTTTTCAAACAGTGATACACAATTGTAGAACATATGGTGACCGATGCAAAGGTTGCCAAGGTGGTTTTCATTTATCTATTATATATTTATGATATAAAGAGATGGTAATTGGTGTAGTTTCTTTACTGGTCATTCCTAAGTACTTCAAACCATGTTTGACATGTGGGTCATCTCTAAAATATGGGAATAATTGAATAATGAGTGAATTGTAATCATTGAAGTAGACTGATGTATTTCCTGAGGATTAAGTCTGTGAGACCAGTACAAATGGCAAGTGTCTGCTGACTGTAAAGATGTTTTCAAATCTTCTCCCATTTGTTGAATGAATAGCCATGAAGGCTCCACCCCATTTTGATAAACAAGAAATTATCCAGGTTTTTGTATCGCCTGGGTTGAGCTCTACCTTGAGATTTATGTTTTCTTGTTCCTGAGTTCTGAGATGACAGGCATATACCACTATGCTTACTTATGTATCACAAAGTGTCACACATGCAGTTTTCTAATATTACTTTTACAGTCACTACACAAAGGCACACATTCCATTTCCTCCCCCACTTACAGGATGTTATTTAAACCATTTTCTCTCAGAGAACAGAGCACAAGAATCTATGTCCAGGCTCACTCAGTCTGTGCTCATGAGCACATGGGTCGCTCCAGTTAGATCACTTGCTTCAGAACCATCAAGGTTAGAAACAAAACCCTTGACCTGAAGAAGTTCACATAGTGCGTGTGTTTGTTTATGTATTTAAAAAAAATAGGATTTGAGCTGAGGTCTTGATCTCTTAAGTGTGTGCTGGTTTGCTAAGATGTCTACTAGAGGCATTTGCGCCAGGAGGGGATTTCTCTGCAATCCCAGCACTACTACAAATCTGCTCCTCAGTTTCTAGTTTTGATGGAGGAACTTAGTGGTTCTACATATCAGTTCAGCTTCTAACTGGGGACAAGTTGCGAACTATGAACAAAGTTGGGAGATAACTGAATTTTACAATTTAAAGTTAGTTTGAGCCATTTCTGCAATTTATATATTTTTTACAAAATATTCTTTTCTATAAATATAAGGAGTTTCTTCAAAGTATTGAAGGAAGTCTGATGAGAAATGATCTTTACAATGATTGGCTCAGTGTCCTTGACGTCAAAGAAGAACAGAAAATAGCTGCTGTGAAGAGGTAATGCTTTGCTAATTGCTTGAACATCATCAACACAAACAGAAGTAATGTTTGCTTAGGCAAATTAGATTATATGTCACAGAATTATTTACTAAAAATACTGACAATAAAAGGTTTCAATTGTTCACAAACATGGAAGTCATTTTTCAAAGAGACATATGACTTGTGGAGTATCAGTGGCCCATTCTTATAATCTCAGCATTTATATAACAATTACTTTTGTCTTTTTTTTTTTCTTTCTGATTTTGGGCCAAAATTTCTAGCACATTCTTACTTTCATTTTATTCTCAGAAATCCATGAATAAGATAAAATGGCTCTATTCCTTTTCCTCATTTTTACAGATTAATGAGTAAAATTTATTGTTTTAAAATGACTTGTCTCTGTGTTCAGAGTTTTAGCCAAGCTTCCACATGTGAACGGTGTACTTTTGAGCCAGCTTTGCATAATCTTACACCTAATTGTGAAAAATTCTTCGGTGAATTTCATGAATTTCGACAATTTATGTAGGTGCATCAGCCCATATATCATCTGGCCGCCAAATTCCTGCAGTTCAGGATTAGAAATTGATATTGCCAAAAAAGGTAATGAGACTTATATTGTATGCCTAGGGTAAACAAGTCTTTACAATGAGATAAGAATACAGAATTATCCTGAGAGTCTGTTTTGTTTTTTAAAATAACTACACCCTTGAATTGTGTTCTCCTCAAGGGGAAGAATCATTGGTGCATTTTAAGTAAGTAGAATTTAAGTGGATATTTGAGCTCAATGACTTGGTCCTTTGTCCATTGTGATTTAGAATATCATTAAGCTAACCCATTGAGATCAAGTGTTGAGAAATAATAGGAAAATCTGGGTGCTGACTTCAGCAATCAAGACTGAATCCTGATGTCATCTCTGATGAATGCGTGAAATTCTACTTGTTTCCAAGGTGGTTTCCTCAACTAAACAAAGGCACTATCAGTTGCTTTTAACAGATATGGTTGCCATGAGGCCTGGTTAGTGTGATTAAATAGATACATCCCCTACCTCTTGTTGCTGATTATGGTTGGCTTAGAGGAAATGATGAGTACACTTTTCTATGGTAGACACATTTCAAATACGGTAATACAATACCAGAACTTATACACTATGGAGATCAAATAGTCATTTGGACTCTCAGCATTTGAGTTTCTGAATTATTATTAACTGATCAATCATTCTTGGACCTGTAAGGAGTATATTATAGGAAAGCCTAACTCAGAAAATCTTTTCCTCATATTGTGAAGAATAAAAGAAAGAGGGGAAGATAGGGTTCCTAAGAACCTGCCATTGCAGATCCACAATTATCCAGGTTTCCAAGTAAGCCTAATTTCAAATACCTCTCAAGAGAATGAACCTGAAGATCAAACTGTTGACACTGGCTCTGAACTGAGCTATCAGAAGAGACTCATGAATGCTACTGTTCAATAGCCTTTGCCTGTCTCTTCCGTTTCAGTCATCCCATGGGAAATTCCAATAGGATGGCGCCCACACTCTGAAATACCCACACTCCCTTCTTCGTTGTGCCCTTGTGTAAGCATCCTCAGCCATGCGTGTGACAAATGGAATCAAAGTTATGCAAGTTGATAGATTATACTAGCCATCGTCACAATGGGAAACCTGGAAATCATCTTCTTATGTAGCATTTCACTGTGATGATCATATTTTAACATCTGATCTCAAAATCATGTTTAAAATTTCTAAAGGAAAAATCCCTCCTATCTTTTATAACAACTGAGTCTTTCTCAAAAATTTGAAATACATGTCCTTAGTCTCCACGACTCATATATCAAATGTGATTTACAAGCAAACAAAATGACAGAAACTCTCTGTTTTGGGGCTGTTTTTTTCACAGATTTCTCTTGTGAACTTTCTCCTCAAAAATTCTCCTAAACTATTTGGAGAAGACATGATTTTAGTTCATGACAAGACCTCATTTTCTTTCCCCTGTGGAAAGAGGGACATAGGTTCTCTGAAAAATCTATCCAACCTTACTGAAAAGGGGAAGAAAGAATATCCAGACAACAGCTCTCTGCATAAGATGCCATGCCCACAGGCCGTGACCCATGCCCAAAAGTGCACTTGCTCCTCTTCCGTAGTTACCTATAATCCTTTCATTGGGAAGAGTGAATGCTTGTGCATTATAGGCATTGTATTGTTAGAAATTGTCACTAAATTTCAATCCCTCTTCCCAGTGGCCCAGAGTTTATATAAAAAACAAATCTCAGCTGAATAATATTCCATTGTATAGATGTACCACAGTTTTTTGACCCATTCTTCGGTTGAGTGGGTATACACCCAAATGCCTCTTCACGGAATCACAAGGAAGTTTCCTCATCTATGTTTATAGCAGCCTTATTTGTAATAGCTAGAAACTGGAAACAACCCAGATGTCCCTCAACTGAAGAATGGGTCAAAAAACTGTGGTACATCTACACAATGGAATATTATTCAGCTATCAGGAACAATGAAATTATGCAATTTGCAGCCAAATGGATGGAACTAGAAAAGCTCATCCTGAGTGAGCTAACCCAGACTCAGAAGGACACATATGGCATCTATTCACTTATAGTAAGATTTTAGCTATATAGTAGAAGGTATCAATACTACAACTAACACACCAAAGGGAACTTGGACATAGACTTCTTATTTTTAATTTTTATTTTTTATATATTAGTTATATTTTTTCTATTTTTTAGTCTTTTTTATCTATTGTATGCTTATTGGTTTGTTTGTTTAGTAGTTCTCTCTCCCGGGCAACGAGACACTTTTCACTGATGGTACTGCTTTGTAGATTCCCAATGAATGAAGAGGCTCTTGGCCCTCTTACGACCTCTCAACTGAGATGAGGGACTGTTATATAAGGACACCCCACCCCAGAGAAATGGGATGGAAGGGTTAGGAGGTAAAAAAAAAATGAAATGTGATGTTTGGCCTTTTACTACTAATTGTCATAAACTGTTTAGGGTAATTAAGAAATGCAAACTAATGGTTATGCAAGCCAGTCATTCAGTTAGGTACTATGACAGCTTATTATAGTTACTTTCTAAGCTAATCAGAAATAAACCGGCAAGAGACAAGCAACATCTGCTTACCCTAATATAAGAGATAGATAGGGCCTCTTCAAAAACCTCAAGAGATCTGCAGAATATGGCATTCAAAGATGTTTTCGTAACTTTAGATTTTTTTTATATCACAACATATCAACTCCTGACAGCACCCCCTATTCTCCTCCAAGTAGAAGATGAGCATCGAAGAATCTCCAGTGGGAGATGATTGAATTAGTCGCAAGCCTATCACTTGGTAGGAAAAGCCTCTTGCTCCAACTGTAGACAGAATACTGTCCAAAAAGGACAAAACCTGGAAGCAGGTAAGTCGACAGCCTAGCTTCTGCCAAGACAGGGTAGGTAAGTCCTTCATAATTCCTGCTCTACAATCAATGTCTGTCAGAGAAACGGGGCCAAATGACTGAAGATCGATGCTGTAATGTACGGAGAGAAAATGGGAACTGTCCAGGCAGCCACAGGTATGTCATTTCTTAATTTGGGAAGCTGCAGGCCCTGTACTTCCTATAAAATCAGATATATTTATCCCTCTCAGGTCTCTGAGGTGGTTGAAGAACAGATAGCTAGAGTCTCATAATTTAATTTTGAGTTGTTTAGGAGTCAAGAGAGTGTTATAGATCTGTGAAGATACTTTTAAAATTGTGTTGCAAGTTAGTATGAATGTTGAGTCAGATATAGACCTTTAAACTCATGGAGATGTTTAGATAGTAGAATGTTAAAGTCAGGTACCAAATACATATGGACTGGTCATTGGGAATGTACGTTAAGCCATATAACCCTCATAACTGTGGCCTAATTACCTCTGTTGTACTGTATTGTATTTGTTATTATAAGTGAAAGAGCCATTTGTTGGACTGAAAGGGGAAACTGTAGGGGAAAATAAGATATACCTTAAACTTAAAAGAAAAAAAAAAGGAAGGGGGGGTTGAGGGTGGGAGGGTGGGACTGGAGGGGGAATAGGGAGGGGACTGCGATTGAGATGTAACTTGAAGAAATAAGAAATAAAGGAAAAAATAAAACTCTTAAAAAATAAAAAATACAAATCTCAGAAATTAGATTGATTAATTAATTAAGACTATGTAGACGAATATCACTTACCTTGATATATTCACTCCTGTATTGATTGCTAAAATACTATATTTAGTAATATCAATTCGATTTTGCAAATCAGAGTTGCTCTCTGTAACACCCCTGGCTGTCCCAGAACTCTCTTTGTAGACCAGGCTGACCTCAAACTCACAGAAAACCTCTGGGTTCTACATCCTAAGTGATTAAAAACATGTGTCACCATGTATGTCTCTTTTTCAAATCTTCATATAGCATAATATACAAATAGGTGAGAGGTAGTCACTAGGAGCTCAGATTTGAGCTCATAGTTCAATGGGAAAAAGCCAAGGAATGCCATAGAATGCAGTCAGGAAAGTTGCTCTTAACTACAGTTGCCCATGGATGTTTGGTCAGAAAATCACTCAGGGGGACTAAGATATTGGATACTATAGCATTGCCTGATTCTGGTACATATAGCTTTCCAGGCAAAAACCAGAAGTTGTTGATTATACCTAAAAGTATGTCCCATATACAATTAGATATCAAGTGCCTGGTAATACAATCACATGATAATAAATCTTATAATATTAATTAATTATTTTTTGTGTATTAGTGGTGATACAGAAGGCAAGCATGCTACAAAATGAAAAGGGCATTCAAGGGTTAAGTAAGTTCAATCACAACCTGCAATGATTTTCCTTTTTTTCTTAGATTCTGAGAAATCTTCCCAAAAAAATCTAATAAAAATATGAGGAGTACATGGTGCTCTAAAACCATCCAAGAACAGGTGTATATAAACATACCAGCAATTAATTGTCCAAATAAGGACGATATTTATGGAATTCATCACAATCTGCCAGCAGAACTCAAGGTACCCTTAATAGGACAATCTCTCACTAATGTGGGTCAGAATAGCAATCTGCATGTGCCAATACTGGTTAGTTTCACAATAGGTCTCTAGAGCTGTCCTCTCCCATGAAACTACTGGGAAACCTGTATTCAAAGTGAATTATTTTATTAAACTATAAATGTTTAGAGAACCTAACCAAGAGGGTGAGCACCACTAGGGCAAAGTGTCCAAATAACAGGTAACAAAAGTCTATGTTCCTGTTTATTGTGGTTTGTTGGTTTTAGGATAGTTATCCTGTACTACATGGCTAAAATCCAGTTATAAGTGAGTAGATGCCATGTGCATCTTTCTGAGTCTGGGATAGCTCACTCAGGATGAGCTTCTCTAGTTCCATCTATTTTGCTGCAAATTGCATGATTTCCTTGTTTCTGATAGCTGAGTAGTATTCCATAGCTTAATTGTAGCACAGTTTTTTTTTTAATTTTATCCATTCGTTTATTTTATCCATCAGTTTAGGGGCATCTGGATTGTTTCCAGTTTCTAGCTATAACAAATAAGGCTGCTAGGGACATAGATGAGGAGATGTCCTTGTGGTTTGGTGAGGTAACATTTGGATATATACCCAGAAGTGGTATGGCTGGGCCTTGAGGTAGACCTATCCCAAGATTTCTAAGATATCTAAGATATCCCCAGACTGATTTAAAAAAAAATGCTTTCAGTTTTCTTCAGGTTCACTAAATACTATTGATAAGTCTTCTTATAATGAAGATGCCAATGATGACCACAGTGACAAATTCTTCATTAGAGATAATACTGAAGGATTGCACATTTTATCTGTTGTTCCTCGTGAAGAAGGTCAAAAGGTAAGAGGAAACTTTCAATAGTAATCAAATGAATGCTAGGATGACATCATTTCCTAAATTCACAAGGCTGTAAATATCATCACAAGAATATTGGGGCACACAGTGATATTAGAGCATGGGGAACGTCTTTTTTTATATGTTTATTTCTTATTTCAAGATTCATCTCCATCATAGTGCCCTCATTTCACCCCTCCTGGTCACACCCTCTCACCCTCTCCACCCTTTCCCACCTATCCTACACCTCCTCCGGAGAGGGGAGTGGGAAGTCCATACATATCAGCATCCCTCCCCACAGTTCAGCAGTCATATGAGGGCTAAGAGCTTCCTCTTGCACTGGAGGCCTATAAGGCCACACCACTAGGGAAAACTGTCCCAATAACAGGTAACAAAGTCTATGATCCTGTTCCTTTTGGTGCATTGGTTGTTGGATAGTTATCCTGTACTACATGGCTAAAATCTAATTATAAGTGAGTAGATGCCATGTGCATCTTTCTGAGTCTGGGTTAGCTCACTCAGAATGAGCTTTTCTAGTTCCATCCATTTTGCTGCAAATTGAATGATTTCCTTGTTTCTGATAGCTGAGTAGTATTCCATAGCTTAAATGTACCACAGGTTTTTTGTTTTGTTTTGTTTTGTTTTATCCATTCTTCAGTTGAGGGACATCTGGGTTGTTTACAGTTTCTAGCTATTACAAATAATGCTTCTAGGAACATAGATGAGGAGATATCTTTGTGGTTTGGTGAGAAATAATTTGGATGTATACCCAGAAGTTGTATGGCTAGGTCTTGAGGTAGAGCTATTGCAACTTTTCTAAAATATCACCAGACTGATTTTTTAAACATCACTTTCAGTTTTCTACAGGTTCACTAAATTATGTTCATAAGTCTTCTGATATGAAAGATGCCAAAATGTTCACTTGTTAC
This sequence comes from Lophiomys imhausi, assembly GCA_907164525.1. Lineage (NCBI taxonomy): Eukaryota > Metazoa > Chordata > Mammalia > Rodentia > Muridae > Lophiomys > Lophiomys imhausi. The sequence goes on from CAJQZJ010032244.1 coordinate 2,801,947, forward strand.
AATAGTGAAGAATTGCATATTTTATCTGTTGTTCCTCAGGAAGAAGGTCTTCAGGTAAGGGGAAGCTTTCAATAGTAATCAAGTGAATGGCAGGATGACATCATTTCCTAAATTCACAAGGATTTAAATATTATCACAACAGTAGTGGAGCACATCATGAAATTAGATCATGGGAAACTTTGTTTTAAATTATTATTTATTACTTCAAGATACATGTCCATCAGAGTGCCCTCTTTACACACCTCATGTTTCCACACCCCCAACCTCCTAGCCTCTCCTTCCTCACCCCTCGCTCCCACCTATCCAACTTCTCCTCCAGAGTAGGGTGTCCCTATATATCAGCCCCCTCCCAGTTCACCAGTTTTATGAGGGCTAAGAGCTCTCTCTTCTACTGGGGGCCTACATGGCAGCACCACTAGGACAAAGTGTCCTAATTACAGATAACAAAGTCTATGTTCCTGTCCTCTTGGTGTGTTGGTTGTAGTATAGTTATCCTGTACTACATGGCTAAAATCCAGTTATAAGTGAAAAGATGCCATGTGCATCCTTCTTAGCCTGGGCAGGAAAACTCAGGATGAGCTTTTCTAGTTCTATCCACTGGGCTGAAAATTGCATAATTTATTTCCCTGTTTCTGATGGCTGAGCAGTATTCCATTGTGTAGATGTACCACAGTTTTTTGTCCATTCCTCGGTTGAGGGACATCTGGGTTGTTTCCACTTTCTAGCTATTACAAATAAGGCTGCTAGGAACAAAGATGTGGAGATGTCCTTTTGGTTTGGTGAGGAATCATTTGGATATATACTCAGAAGTGGTATGGCTGGGTCTTTAGGTAGAATTATTCCAAGTTTTCTAAGATATCCCCAGACTGATTTTTAAACAATGCTTTCAGATTTATTCATGTTCAGCAAATAGTGTGGATAAGTCTTCTGATATGGAAGATGCCAATGATGACCACAGTGACAAAATCCCCAGCCGTGAGGATACTGAAGGATTGCATATTTTACCTGTTGTTCCACAGGAAGAAGGTCATAAGGTAAGGGGAACTTTTCAATAGTAATCAAAGGAACAGCAGGATAACATCTTTTCCTAAATTCACCACGTTGTAAATATAATCACAACATTATCGGGGCACATCCTGATAATAGAGCCTTGGAAACATTTTTTAACAACACTTTTATTAAAGCATATATAAATAAAAGCATATGTGTATATATACATACATATTTATATACTTGTGTAAGCATACATGTATTAATAAGAGATGCACTTTAATTTAGTTCTTGTAACAATCCCAGACTATTGACTGGTATAATTCTCACCTTTCTTCCCTGTGGTCCCAAGTCAACAAACGATCACTTGGATATTTAAATTATTTTTTGAAAAGGTCATTTAGAAACAATGATTTGAATTAAAAATCCATTAAACATTCTAGAAGATAAAAGAACTCTCAAGAAGTTGTGCTATAATTGTATAACAACACTAATGTTGGTTTGATTTAATATATGAGATAAAACATCAAATATATCAAATATTGTTGTAAATATTAAATTGCACAGGATCCACTACAACACATAAATAAAGAATGAGAAAGAGGCTAAAACATTCCAGATTCAACAATTATCACCTCTCTAAATCAGGTATATTGAGAACAAAAGTAATTTTATATATAGAGTTGAGATAATATACAGAAAAACTCATTTCATCTGCATTGAGTTGAATGTATAATCTGAAAATGTTTGTATCAAAATTACATTTTATGTTTTAGTTAGCAGTGAACAGCAAAACAACTTCCATCTCTAATACTGTTTAACAACTCAACGGTCTCCAGATGGAATTGGTTGAGAATGTTTCCACATTTCTACCTTCCTCCTATCCAACCAGACAAGACATTCCTTATTCTTTTCCCTTTGTCACTTATATTCATGTCAAATATTACATGTTCTTTGTTGTTTTAATAAACGTTATTAAATAATGATTTCTTATGCTTCATTGTGTCTTGTTCATGATTCTCCATAATCTTTGTAAAATGCCATTTTGTATTCTTCTCCTTGATCTCAGTTATTCAGGGACCTACATGTGGCAAATCTGCTAGAATCACTTTATTAATCTTTTCTTCAAAACTCCTGTCAGAATGACACATTTTATTCTGTGAAATAAATGAAAGCTGAGGATTTTCTGACCAAATTCTTCCGTATTCTAGCCACAAAACAGCCTGAATGGCTAAGAATTAACTAATTAAATATACCATAGAAAAATCAGACTTACTCCTGGGCATAATGGCAACACTTTATGTATTTTTGAATTTATGTATTTATTTATTTATAGTTTTTTTCCTATTGCTCTTAAAACAGTTCTTTAGAACATTTTACCTTAGAAAAACAATTTGGCTCAGTGTTTGTAGGTTCAGGGCATCATTATAGGGGAGTTTGATGTCAGGAGTTTGCAGCTTGTGAAGTAGCTAACCTTGTTAAGCAGAGGGAAATGAATGCTTATACTCTATGAGTTTTCTCCTTTTATTCTTTCAAGGCATCACACATATGGAACAGTATAGCCTAATTGTAGTGTTAGTTTCCTCACCTCAATTACCCAATCTAGATAATTTCTCAGAAGCATGGACAGAAGCTAATGTAATTGAAATAATCCCTCAGACTTGTACCTAGAATCCTGTGTCATAGATGACTCCAGATAAAAATTCCATTAACAATCATAGTTAATCACCATACAGGATGAAATTAGAAGTGGATCACAATTTTTAGAATGTACAAAGTGGCCAGAAAAGAGTTCAGTGTCTAAAGCAATTGGGATGTCTGCTTTGTGGCATGGGTTCAGATTGTCAAAACTTACATTAAAAACAAAACAAAACTTGACCTTGTGGCACAAACATCTCTGAACCAGAAGCTTCTACCTGGAGATTGCAGTTAGAGATGAAGAAACCAGCAGAAGCTTCTTGGCCAGATATTCCTGGCATGTTATTCAGTAGTGAACAACAGAGACCCTGTGTCAAAAATGATGGTCAAAAGACCAACATGAGGCTGTCCTCTAACCTAAATAAGATCATGACCTGCATGTCTTTTACACACACACACACACAATACATTTTCACACACATCTTTCACATTCACACATGAATCACATACATTCACAAGCACAAATAAGAATACAGTATATTTGTTATATCTCCCTTTATAAACTGAGATCTTTATCTCAATAGGAAGAATTCCTTATTCGTGGCTTGTCTTACTAGGAAAGTTCCATAATACAATTTCCAGATATGGAGATCTTAGAGACAACCTCCCCTAAAGAAACTCATAATTTCCCTGACCCTATAGGCATTGTAAACGTGTCTGCTGTGTCACATGTGCATCAGTAGGTGGCAGAGAGAAGAATGGTTATATGTACATTCAATGTCCTGACCTATGAACATCTGAATGATTAGTAGCCCAATATTAGCTGAAAAAACCAAGCCTGGGACCACCACTAGCTTGTCACCAGGGTGCTGGTTTAGACAGGGAGCTAGCTTATGAAGACTACCAATACAGCATCAGGCAAGCCCAGAGGGCTTCTAGGGCAGGAAGGAAACCAGAAGCTAGAAGAACCCTGTGGCATAAAAGCATAAATGGTTGTGTAGCTGTGGGTAGGGGTGAGAGGGGGTGAAGTGAGATCATGCTGTGTATCCCTGTAATGTCCTTCTAGATACGGCTCAAATCCGTGGCGCTTCAGTGGCTTTTTTTCCTGCAATCTGCAGGCAGGACCATTTGGGCCATGTGTCTGAGTCATAGATCAGTGTTCCATGCCACAAAAAAACCTAGTGGGTCCCAGAAAATGCCAGCTTGGTTGGTAAAAACTTTGTCTGGCCGAAGCCACAACAGCTCTGAGTCAGCTATTTGGTCAAGCAGGTTTCCTTTATGACAGCTTAAGTCATGATGGCTTTAATTTATCCCATGGTTCCCCAAACTCTCTAAATTTCCCACCCTCCTGAATTGGACAAAGGCCCTTTTTGAACAATGAGAAATGGGGAGGAGAATTTTTGGAGGTGATGTTTTCTATTGGCTGAGACTGACATGCTAGCAATGATATATTTCCATGGGGAAGGGTGCCAGACAATGGTATGTGCCTGAGCTCATTTGTGACCACCTCTGGGTTTTTTTTCTATGTGCCATAAGGAAAATAGCCCTTTTGGGGGTGAGTCCAGATGCACCAATGAGGGTTGCCACCAGGGACCATATAATAGTTAATGGCCAGGAGTCCATTACCACCAAAAAACAGGTGGATATCCTTGGTCTGGGCTGCCACTCAAGGACATGGTGATATCTGAGCATGGCGCAGAACTGGCATCATGGAAGAGCAGGCCCTAGAGACATGAGAGCAGGAGAGCTGACCCTGCCCTTTGCCAGCTACAGGACTCAGAGAAACAGGCTCTGCCCATTTTGGGAGTTGCTAGTGAGATGACCTCAATGTGTGATCTTGGGAGTGCTGGATCTACCAGTCATTTCACTGTGTGTCATGGACAAGGGAGACATACCATCCTCTTGAACACACCTCATCACTTGTAAGAGGGGGGCGACCTGGCTCTGTTGTCAAGAGAACAGGAGAGCTGTCCCTGTCCTTAACCAGCTGGACCACTTGGGAGAGCAGGCCCTGTACCCCTTACCTTGGCAGCACAGAACAGCTGGCCCTGGGTGTGGGGGGTTTAGGTGAGCTTGTTTTGAGTGTGTGGCTGTGGGAGGGCCAGCCCTTCTGTTTAGCCTGCTTTGCAGTGGTGTTGCCCAGGGAGAGATACCCTCCCCTCCTTTTTGCCCTCACCAGTGGCAGACAGGAGATCTGGCCCCAATTGGGTCACAAGAGCAGGACAGCTGTCTCTGTGCCTCACATGTGGTAGCTCTTGGAGAACAAGCCCTGCACCTCCCCTTAGCAGCCCTGTAGAGTCCTGGATGTGGAGGTTGCACACCCAGAGCCAGGGTTTTGAATTGGCCCATCCCAACATGTACCCCATGAGTGAAGTGCTAGGGTGCATGAAGAGGTTGGTTCTATACAGCCAAAACTACAGGACTCCATGACACAGGAAAACAACAGGATATATCAGAGGAGTCCCAGGGAAATTCTAGTATTGACAAAGGAGCAGATTACAGAAGCCTTGTACTTATTGAAGGAGTCATTGTAACTAACATTTGGAAGCAAAATCTCTTGACAAAACGGAATATTGTGGATCATACTGTGACACACATTGGGACTGGACATTGGGAATATATGCTAAGCTTTATAATTTTCATAATTGTGGCCTAATTATTTTTTGTTGTTTTATATTGTATTTTCTGTTAGAAGAGAAAGAACCATTTGTTGGACTGAAAGGGGGAACTGTTGGGGGGAAAAAGATACACCTTAAACTTAAAAAAAAAGGGAAGCAGATGGGGAGTGTGAGGGGGAAGAGAGTGGGATGTGAGACCGTAGAGGGGAGTAGAGAGGGGATTGTGATTGAGATGTATCTTCAATAAATAAATAAATAAATTAATTAATTAATTAATTAATTAATTAATTAATTAATTAGATTTAAATGTGCAACACCCCTTCATGCCAAAAGTCCTGGAGGGATCTGCCATACAAGGACCACACCTAGAAATAATAAAGGCAACATACAGCAAGCAAGTAACCAACATCAAATTAAGTGGAGAGTACTTAAAGCATTTCCTCTAAAATCAGGGACAAGGCAAGGATGCCTAGTCTCTCCATATCTCTTCAACACTGTACTTGAAGTTCTAGCTAGAGCAATGAGACAACTAAAGGAGATCAAAGGGACACAAATTGGAAATGAAGAAGTCAAAGTATCCCTATTTGCAGATGATATGACAGTATACATAAGCAACCCCCAAACAAGCAAGATCCTTCACAATAACCACAAATAGTATAAAATATCTTGGTGTAAATCTAACCAAGCAAATGAAAGACTTGTATGAGAAGAACTTCAAGTCTTTGAAGAAAGAAATTGAAGAAGATATCAGAAGATGGAAAAATCTTCTATACTCAAGGATGGGTAGGATTAACATAGTAAAAAAGGCCATCTGACCAAAAGCAGTCCACATATTCAATGCAATTCCTATGAAATTCCAACACAATTCTTTATATACCTTGAAAGAAGAATCCTCAGCTTCATATGAAAAGTAAAAAAATCTAGGATAGCTAAAAAATTTGTATAATAAAATAAAACATCTGAAGATATCACCATCCCTGATTTAAGCTATACTATAGAGAAATAGTAATAAAACACACATTGTATTGGCATAAAAACAGTTTGGCCAGTGGAATCAAATTGAATACCCAGCAATAAACCCAAACACTTACATACACTTGATTTTTGAAAAAAAAAAAAAGCCAAAATTATACAACTGAAAAAATAAAGGTTCTTCAACAAATGGTGCTGGTCTAACTGGATGTCTGCACATAGAAGAATGCAAGTAGACTCATATTAATCATCCTTCATAAAACTCAAGTCCAAATGGATCAAAGACCTCAATATAGAACAAGATACAATAAATCTAATAGAAGAGAATGTGGGGAAGACTTGAAACCATTGGTACAGGAGACAACGTCCTGAACAGAACACCAACAGCTCAGGCACTAAGATCAACAGTTAATAAATAAGATCACATGAAACTGAAAAGATCTGTATGGTCAAGGACACTATTAATAGTACAAAACAGCAGTCTAGATAATGCAAAAAGATCTTCGCCAGCTCTACTCCTGATAGAATCCAAAATACATGAAGAACTCAAGAAACTAAGCACCAACAAATCAAATAACCCAATTAAAATGGGGTTCAGAGCCAAACAGAGAGTTTTCAACAGAGAATCTCTAATGACTGAGAAGCGCTTAAGGAAACATTCAACATCTGCAGTAATCAAGGAAATACAAATCAAAATGATTCTAAGATTCAGTCTTACACTGTCAGAATGGGTAAGATCAAAAACTCAGGTAACATCACATGCTAGCAATGTGGAGAAAGGGCTACACACATCCATGGCTGGTAGGAGTGCAAACTTGTACAATCACTGTGGAAATTAATCTGGAGGTTTCTCAGAAAATTGGCAATAGTTCTACCTTGAAACCCAGCTGCATCACTCCTACTCATAGAGCCAAAAGATGTTCCACCATACCACAGGGACACCTTCTAAATTATGTTCAAAGCCGCTTTATTCATAATAGCCAGAAACTGGAAACAACCTAGATATCCCTCAACCGAAGAATGGATAAAGAAAATATGGTACATTTGCTCAATGAAATAGTACTCAGCTATCAAAAATAAAGACTTCACGCAATTTTCAGGCAAATGAATGGAACTAGAAAAGATCATCCTGAGTGAGGTAATCTAGACCCAGAAAGATATGCATTGTATGCACTTACTTATGAATAGATATTAGCCATAAAGTGCAGGATAACCATGCTATGACCCACAGAACCAAGGAAACCAAGGATAGCCCAAGGGAGGATGCTTGAATCTCACTTAGAAGAAGAAATAAAATAGACATATGAAGTAGATGAAGAGGGTTGGGAGGGTAATGGGAGTGGGGATCAGATGTGGGGAGAGTGGGGTTAGGGGGTTTAAGACTGTGAGAGAGAACAGAGATGGGGGAATCTCTGGAAAAGGGGAGGCTCTTGGAGTCTATGGGGGTGAATCTAGCTGAGATTCCAAGCAATGGGGTTAGAGGATCCTGAAGTCAGGTGGGAATTCCACTGGAGGGAGAGGGACACCAATCCACCCATAAAACCTTTGGCTAAAAATTTGTCTTGCCTACCAGAAGTATAGGGTTAAAGATGAAGCTGAGATTAAGGGAGTTGCAAACCAATGACTGGCCCAACTTGAGACACACCCCACAGGAGAGAACCAACCCTTGTCCCTATTTAATGATATTCTGCTATGCTTGCAGAGAGGAGCCTAGCATAACTGTCTTCTGAGAATCTTCATCCAGCATCTGATGGGAACAGATGCAGAGATTCACAGCCACACAGTAAGCCAAGCTTGGAGAGTTTGTGGAAGAATGAGAGGAAAGACAGAGGGATCCTCTGGATGGATCAAGTATATCACACTAAGACCTACAGAGTAAACCAATCTGGGTCCATGGGGGCTCACAGAGACTGAGCCACCAACCGAAGCTAGACACCCTACACATATGTAGCAGATGTGCAGCTTGGTACATGTGTGTATCCCCTCACAATGGGTGTAGGAACTGTCTCTTGCTATGTTGCCTCCCTCTGGATCCCTCTCTCCAGGTGGGCTGCCTTGTCAGGCCTCAGTAGGAGTGTATGCACTTAATCCTCCTGCAACTTGAGATGACAGGGTGTATTGGTTCCTAGGGGGCCTCCTCTTCTCTGAGAAGAAGGAGAGGTAGGAATGGGGGGAGAGTGGCTTTAGGGTAGGACTGGGAGGAGTGGAGGAAAGGGCTGGGATCAGAAAGTAAAGTGATTAAATGAATAAATGAAAAAAGAACTAAAAGTAAAGAAAACTAGATGGCATTTTAGACATGGCCTAATTAAAAATAAAAAAAATGAAATCAAGAAGTGTATATTATAACCATATGTTAAAATAAAAAGAAGAAAGCAATGTATTATCACTTGAGCATCCAGACAAAGTAGGATTTCCCCAAGTAAATTACTTACACACCATATTTACAAATGGTAAGGCCCAATTTTTCTTAAACACAATAGTATTTATAAATGAGGAATAAGGTGGAAATTTCTTAAGAAAAAGCAATACAAAACATGTCAATTTCCAAATTCATAAAAGCTGATAAATACACACACATTATAGCATTCCAGGAAAATAATATATCAATTTTAATAATTATTTAAGAAACCCTCTTTTTTCCTACACATCATTGACTAAAACGTCTTTGATCTTTTCCATAAAGCAAAGGTGGTAATTGGATCTAATTCCCCTCTTCTCTATTAGATAGTGATGCTCATGTAACATCATATCCTGAGAGGCAAGATGCTGGTTTTCCAAAGAAAGTTTTAACTTCATCTGTGTGACTATCATTCATATAACATTAGAAAATCCTGATCAAAGTTATAAAAATATTTATAAAGTACCTTTTATATATAACATGTAAGAGTTAGAATAAAATTATATACTTAAAGCCTACTTGACACTTAAAATCTTGCTTTATTTATATAGTTATACATTTGAGTATTAGACCTTATATACAAATTCAAACCGTAAAACAATATCTACGACTTCATGTTTGTCTCATTGTGTTTCTGTTATGATAAGTCACAATGACCAAAACTGACTTGGGGATTAAAGGCTTCTTTTCAGCTGATTGCTGCAGTGAAGCATGATGGAAAGTCAGGGCCAGAAGTGAAAAACGAGAAACTGGAGGCAGGAGCTGAAGCAGAGACCCTGGATAGTACAGCTTACTGCTATGTACCTGATGGCTTTGTCAGCCTACAGTTTGTAAATTCCAGGACCAACTGCTTAGGGTTGGCACCACTAGACCCATCTGGCCCCCCATATCGTCAATCAAAATGAATGCCCTCCAGGGTTGCATAAAGACCAATTTAATGAAGGCATTGTCCCCGTTAAAATTCCCTCTGACCAGACATGTTTGAGTTTGTGTCACAGTGACAAACAAACAAAAAAAAACCAGCACAACTGAACTGGTGTCAACCTGACACACAAATATTTTTTTAATAAACTGTGACTTTTCTTTTATGCTCATCACCAAAATTTCATATTAAAATCTCAATAGCATAATATAAACAGTATAGCGTTGGGTTCCAAACTTTATGATTTGAGTACTTTAAAAGTATAAATTATGTTTGAAAATCAAAGTCTCTCAACTGCAAACTCATGCAGAAGTTACATATTTCTTACTTCAAAACATAGAGTTGGTACAGTCATAATAATACTAAAACCAAATCCAACAGTGTAAACAGCTTAATATTTAACAAGTGTAACTCTGGATCTTCTGGTCTCCAAAATTCCCAGATGGATCCATTTCACCTGTTTTGACATTCATAGCTCATAATTTATCTCCCAGCTGAGGAAGCTCTATTTACTGCAACTGCCTTCATTGGTGTTCTTTTCATGATTCATGATCATGTTTTCTCCAATATGCTGAGTGCTCCAATGCAACTTAGGGGTACCTTCACAAAGAGAGACAGAGAGAGAGAGAGAGAGAGAGAGAGAGAGAGAGAGAGAGAAGAAAGAAAGAGAGAGAGAGAGAAAGAAAAGACAAAACACAGGGCTAGTGTTCCTAGAATATTTTGGGATTTAACATAGTACAAAAGGACATAGGGATATGAGGATATTTTAGAATGACAGGAATCTAGGTGGGGTTTTTTTTTTAGATGTACAACAAGCACTTGGACTTCCCTGTCAGAGAACCTGGATGGCAGCAATGGTGTTGATATCCTGATAGGAGTCACTGGTCAATGGGAAGCCATATGTCCCTCTACAGAGCATGGGAAATGACTGCTTTTACTGGAAAAGAGCTATCTCACAAATTTTTGATAAATGTTGCTTTTCTTTACTTCTTTGTTTTGTTTTTTGTTTGTTAGCTTGCTTGTTTCTAATCACCAGTAATTTACTTGAGCAGAACCGAGACTGGTATTTCTGGATATGTGCCTGGACCTAATAAATTTAAATTATTAGAAAAATCCAATTATTTACATTAGATCTCTTTATGTACACTTACAAAGTAATGGGTTTAGTTATGGCATTTCAACACATAGATTTATTCTGATTTGATTTTATTTACAACACTCCAATGTATCAGATATTTGAAATCAGAATTATTCAGCAGAATATCTTTATGAAGAACTTTACAGTTTGGTAGAGTTATGTTAATTAGTACTGTACAGTTGCACATGTCAGGGAGGTTGCACAGTCTGCAGAGAACACAATTTATTACTATCATCGAAGTTCAATCATTTTAAAGACATAGGCACTTTAATATTTTAATGATCGCTGCATGATTAGTATGGGTACAATTGATCATGCGGTTTGCAGAGTATCTCCCAGGCCAGGTTGTTTCAGACACAATTCTTTGTATCTGTAGGATTTATTATATAATGTTTACTATACACTGGTAAGAATGTGTCCCTCTGTAGTTTTCAACGTTGTCTGACTTCTCTCTGCATGAACCTTTCTGACTATCTCCATAAAACACTTTCAGTTTTGAATTATCCTGTGATTTTGTATATGTTAGATGAAAAGATTCAGAGTGTTAATGAATTCTGCATGCTCCCTTTTTTACATGGGCTTTTAATAGGTTAAAAGAATTAGAATTTGAGAATCTTTAGGGATGAATATAAGATTCACAAGGTTGTACAAAAGTATTCCTCTAGTGGCACACATAGTATTACAGTTATCTCTCTATCCTTCTATCTAACATCTATCTACCACCGATATACTCATCTATCCTTCATCTCTCTATCTGTCATCTATAATATATATCATATCATATATCTAGTATTCATATATATGTATGTATAGGCACATATGGTTGTGAAAAATCTGTTATTTTTTACAAACAAATGTTTCAAAACTTGTTGAAAAAAATGAAAGTCAAAAGTGGGAAAAGAAAGTAAATGTATGTGTCACATGACAGTTGTGCCCTGAGCTTTACATTCTTGACATCACAATGGCCTGTCACCCTGACCTCAACAGAGTCCTCAGACTTCAGTGGTTGGTCTACAAACTGCTGTAGCCATCTTTGGTGTTTAATGCCAGGAAGGCAAAATACTATTTCACATGAATTGAAAGGTTCTCCATTCCAGGCTTCACTCTGAAGGTACCTTTAAAAAACTATTATGATTCTCATGATAGGCTAATGGTTTCAGGATTCCTCCAGATCATGTGAACAAATTCTTAACTCAGCAGTGGCTTCATGAGAAGCTACTCATGTTAGCAATACTCAGTACCATTCCGCCAAAGAAACAAATTTATCTTGTCAGGAGAGATATGCTCTGAGCTACAGAGCAGAATGGTGTCTGGATATCTTCATGGGTTATGACAGACAAGTATTTTCTGCTCCATCTAATCATGTTACTCATCATGACCAAAAGGATTTGGTGAAGACTGGTGAGATTTAAACCCAAAGTCTCAAGAACTCTCTGGTGTCCAGCAAATTGTTATTGCCCTAACATGTATTGTTTTCTTTGGAACCTGTTTCTCAATATTGTAAAATTGATTTAATTAGATAGGAATGATGTTCATAGCTTGTTCACTTACTTTCAGTTTTGGTTTTCATGATGCTCTGTTGGTTCTATTTTTACACATTTATTGTTGCTTTATATATGTGATGGCATTCCTTGACTGCTGTCTCCCTCTGATTTGATCACAGAGCTATTAAGTTGTTTCTACCTAAAAACTATGATGTCTCTGTACATATTCTTTTAAAAATGTTAAATGTGTTTTAGGCAGATTTATAGTCACTGGAGAAATTATATTTTGAGAACCAAGATGGTGGCAGTTGGCATGGACATATTTTGAGAGAGGAGGAAACCAGCTAGAACACAGCAGAGATATAATCACACTGAGCAACAACCAGTTATATATAATTAGAAAAATGTATTTACATATATTAATAAAGCTTCCCAATTTGCTAAATGTAGGACTTGTTAGTATCTCTAAAATTCATTGATTTAAAAAATATAGGCATTCTAATTTTGCATGATCTGTCCATGATTATTATGTTTCAAGTATACTATGTAATTATAAGATTTACAGGGTATCTTTCAGGTTGTTTTAGTTATAGTTCTTTGTGTCTGTAGGCTTTACTTTATAAATTTTACTATATAGTAACAAGCATATGTCCTTCTATACTGTAATAAGTATTTATCCTCCTCTATACACTTCAAAGCTGCCTGATTTCCCAGTTTATGAAGTTTTCTGACTCTCTCTCAATAGAACACATTCCTATTAAAATATCCTATGGTTTTTACATCTGTTAGATTCTAAGGTCTCAGAGTTAATGATGTCTGCATGCCACCTGTTTCCAGTGGACCTTGATAAGTTGAAAGTATTAGGAATTAAGTATATTTGGGGATAAACCTACATTTCACAAATATTCTTCCTGCTGTGCGCACATGTCATTGCAGTTAGGACTAGCAGTGACATCTATGTTTTTACTCCGATGACCAATTTTTAGGAGTCAACTACTTGGCCTTCTTTTATTGTTTGACATTGATCTGCTTGTTCTGTGCCCTCTAGTTCATGAATATTTCCTCTTCTACCCAATAAGATGATTTGCAATGTATTTCCTGCTTTTATTTTTAAATCATGATTAATGTTGGTAAACCCCATTTTAAAAATGGATATTCTTTATTACTCAAACTTAACAAATGAATTTAATTGAAATAGAATTACATCTCTCTCCCGTTTCCTTACCTTAGACCAGTGATTCTCAACTTATGGGCTGTGACCCATTTAAGGGTGGCATATCAGATATCTGCTTATCAGATATTTACATTAGAATTTGTAACAGTAACAAAATTACAGTTATAAATTATCAATGAGACAACTCTATATTTGCGTGTCACCACCACACGAGTAACTGTATTAAAGTTCTACAGCATCTAGACACTGCCATCTCTCCTTCTCCAAACTCTTCCCATAATCCTAGAGTCTATAACTTCTGAAAAAAGCTTAATTCTTCAATCTATTCCCAATATATCCCTTACTCCATGACCTCTTATTTTCTGTCACATTTTAATTCTATATGTAACTCAACAGAATCCTGCTTTAGGAAATGAGCCTGTGTTCTAACACCATGAATCCTCACAAATTTAGCATCCACATTGTTCTTATAACTTATTTACTGAATACTTGTTCTGTTAGGCGGAAGCCTGTACCAGGAGAATCCCCATTTTCCTATATGGAAAATCTTCACAATATTACCACAGATGGAGTACCTCTATTCTTGCTATGCCAAGGCCCCGTGGAACTCCGAAGTGGCTGGAGAAGGAATAAACGACATCTCTCCTTGTTCAATGATGTTTTGGTTGTGTCTAATAACCTGTGAGTATTGCATCATGCCTGCCTTAGTATGAGAGGCTACACTTTGAGTAGGTTAGATGTTAATGTACACAATATAATATAGGTATTTTATTTCTTTTTTGACATAATAATTACTTTATTATTTACCCCTTCTTTTTCTCTTCCATGCCCTCCCATTTTCATTTTCTTGTTCTCTTTTAAAATCATAACTTTTTTCTTATTAATTATTGTTACACACACATATATATAGTTACTTATATAAATAGTAGTTACTAAATATATATATATTTCTAATTATATAAATATAATTTATTTAGTTAGCTAAATGTTACTTGTATACATGCTTTAAGGACTGTCCATTTGTTCTTAGATAACCAATTGGTCTGCTCTTCATAGTGGAGGAGTATTTCTCTTACTCTCAAGATTCCTTAGTGGCGTATTTTTGAGTAGTGTTGTGGCTTAGTGGAATTTCCTCTGCATGTATTTTTCACTTTATTTCAAAAATGCTTTAGTCATATTCTAAAAAATGAATTATTTAAATGTTATTATGCTGTTTGAATCTGGAGAAAGTATAGCAACAAACCGAAAAGGAGGTAGGTGTGGTAGCAGATGCCAGCAATTCTAACATTTTTTTTTTTTTTGAGGCTGAAGGTGTACTGTAAGTTTTCAGACCTTGTGGGCTCCACAGTAAGACATTTTCTCAAAATAAAATACTAAAAACATAAGCAGGGGCCCTCTTGGATGTTGCTTACAGATAGATTACAGAAGCTAGAGGAAAAATCTCTGATTATAATTGTTGCTCAGAAAGAACCACATATGTAAGCCTCTCTGAGCCTTTAATTTCCAAATTAGTGTGGAGAGATAAGAAACAGTTACAATTCCTACACTAATCAGTGGAAACTGCTGGCACCAAGTAGGTCTTGCTTGGTGATCCTGCAGATGCCAGAGAAAGCTGCTGTGTTTGAAGCCTTATATGTGGATGTGGACGTGTTGTCACATATTGACCATGGATGGGCTTTCTGAGACCAAATCACATGTAATCTCCAGGGGCCATGATAACAGCCTCATAATATTCTGAAAGGTATATATTGGTACTGACATTATCCAGTAAATGTTTTTAGGGGTGTTCTCACAAGTATGCAAAAGAATTGGAGGGCAGGCCTCGGTAAAACAGTCTACTCAGTATTGGGGTATACTTTCTGGTTATCAGTGAATAAAATTCCTGAAGATCCATTTTACAAATGGTGAGAAAAATGAAAGGAGCAATAAAGAGTTCTTCTATCCATTATAGACATGGCCAATTGGGTACATTTTTCCTCTCAACCCTGATTTCTCCCTCTGAACCTCCAGCCTAAAAAATAGTGGTTACTTACTGTTTAACTAAGGCAGACTTAACATAACTTAACCTTTACTTCAATAAAAGACTCTTTTTCTTTTTTTGATATTTATTTATTACTTCTGGTTACATCTCCATCACAGTGTCCTCTTTTCATCCCTTCCAGTCCTGCCCTCCCACCCTCTACCCCCTATCCCTTCCATCATTTATAACAATAAATACAATAGAAAACAATAAGAATGATTAGGCAACAATTATGAAAATTATAAGGTATAAGTTATATTTCCAGTGTCCAGTGCATATGTATTTGGCAACTGATAATAATATTTTGTTTATCTATCTAAATGTGTTTAAAGTTCTATTCCTAACTCAGTTTCCATCTTAACTTGCATTACCAACTTAAAATAATTTTCTTAGACCTAGAACATCTTTCTAATTCCTAAACAACTTAAAAATTTAACTGTGAGACTATAGCTCTCTAGTCTTCAAGCTCAACCACCTCAGAGACCTGAGAAGGATAAATT
>CAJQZJ010032244.1:2830986-2898852 GCA_907164525.1 Lophiomys imhausi
CTGTTTGGTGTTCTGTATGCCTCTTGGATTTTTATTGGCATCTCTTTCTTCAGGTTTGGGAAGTTTTCCTCTATGATTTTGTTGAAGATATTTCCTGGACCTTGGAGTCGGGAGTCTTCTCTTTCCTCTATACCTATAATTCTTAGGTTCTGTCTTTTCAATGAGTCCTTGATTTCTTGGATGTTGCGGGTGAGAGATTTTTTAGCCTTCTCATTTTCTTTGGATGATGTACTGATTTCTTCCACTGAATCTTCCATGCCTGAGATCCTGTCTTCCATCTCTTGCATCCTATTGTTGATACTCACATCCGTAGTTCCTGTTCTCTTCCCTTGGTTCTCCACTTCCTCTTTTAACTCTGACTGTGTTTTCTTTATTGTTTCTATTTCTATTTTCATGTTTTGTATGGTTTTGTTCGTTTTGTACATTTCCTTCTCCAGCTTGCTTGTTTTTGTATGAAAATCTTTCATGGCTTTTTCCTTTTCCTGTTCAAGCTCTGTCACCTTGGCTTGGAGTTCTTTAATGGTGTTGTTCCTTGTTTTGATTTGTAGAATTGTCGTTTCTTTGAATTCCTTCATAGATTTAAGTTCTTCTTGCAGGACCTCTATCACTTTCCATACTGCAGAATTGTCAATGTTTTCATGTGTTTCTGTTGGTGTGTGGTCATCCTAATTGGATGAGCTAGGGTGGTTCTGCTTTGTTGGAGTCATAATTCCTTGATTTCTATTTTTTTTTTGACCTTTCGCCATTGGATACATTTAGCTGTCTGTTTTCTGTGCTTGGAACCACAGTGGATGATTTGGTGCAGGGGACGAGTTACTTGGCTATCTGTTGTTGCTTACAGGGGGATTTCAAGGACACTGTGATTTTAATGGCCAGAGGCACTGTGATCTGGTGCAGCCTATTCCCAGGTTGTGAGTAATGGACCAGGATTGTTTCACTGCTCCCAATTCAGACTTCTCTATGTTGCACTCTGAGTTATCAGCCTGTAATGGTTCTGATGGTATGGGCCTTTTTGCCCAGGCACAGATTCTGTGGGCTCTGTTTGTCGACCCGGAGGCTGACAGGGTCTGGCTCCACACCTGATATGTCTGGATTTTCCAGGATACAGCTATGGTCCCGATTTCTGGTTTCCTCTCTAGGCTTCTCGCCACAGGGCTGGACCCTGTGCCTGATTTCCTTCCTGTCTGTGCCGCCACGGGTCCCGTGGGTACCCCAAGCCCCGGATCCTCCGGCTGCCTGAGTGCACCTCTCGTCCCAGCAGCTCAGCCGTGGGTGCACGGACCCCTGGCCCCACCCATGCCTGTCTCTCTCCCCAGATGACCTGCCGTGGACTGGCGGGCATTTGGCCCTGCCAGCAGTGCTCCCTCCCCAGCTGCGCTCTCGTGAGTGTGCGAGATTTGGCCGCTCCCGCCTGCTTTTGTGTTCCCAGCTTCCTGTGCTCTCTCGGAACCTCCCGCCCTCCGCTTCACGAGCGGCTGCGGACCACCCGCTGAGCCCCCTGTTTGTTCCTTGCTAAGGCTTCCACTATCTCGCAACCTTTTCTAAGTGGGTATAAGTTCAACCTGATGTGTGGGGAGCCCAATAGGACAGCGATCTATGGCCAAGTGGACCCTGATTCTGCCTGCTGTAAGTTGGGATCGATCTTACCAGGCGCCTCACCAATTGGGAGTTCCCGAATCCGCGGTTTAGTGGCCTCCGTGTCTGTGAGAGATGGGGAGAGCCTTGCCCTGGGACTTTTAACAGTCCCTTGGGAGCTGTGAGTGTTCCCGGGGGGGTCTAGCCCCTCCGGTTTTTGCACAGTGCCCAGTAACTCAGTGTTTTTTATGGCTCTTTTTTCCCTGCGTTCAGAATGCGTCAGTGTAGGTCGCCGCCATCTTCGCTCCCCCCGCAGGTAGCATTCTTAATCACTGAGCCATTCCTTCAGCTATATAAAAAGATTTCATTATTAAAATTAAAATTCAATTACATCATAGCACTTACTCCTTTTCTTTGTTCTAAGCTTGTTTCCCCTCAGCCTCCCACTTCCTCTCAAATACATGGCCTATTTCCTTTGTTATTATATTGACACATAGAAATCCATAAATGTGTTTGAACCACCTGATGATTCCACTTATGGTTAGTGGTGCATGAACTATTTCTGAGCTAACAAGCTTTACTAATTCTGAGCTAACCAATTAAGTGCTTTATCTTTAAAAAAGCTATTTTCTCACTCTCAAGGGTATTTACATGCATGTAGTTCTTTGTCTAGATGTTTGGCTTCATGACATTTCCTCATTTTCAGTTAGTGTTTCTGATTTGGATGATAGTTTTGTTCATGTATTGTTTAAGCAATCATATTTTGGGGCTATCATGAGTGAAACCTTCCTCTCGTTTCTATGAGACCCAATCTCAAAACAGATTTCCTAATCCTCTTATTTGCACTCTGACTCATTTAACAAATATTCCCTGAGCCCAAGGTCCAGGAGTTATTTTGTATATGTACACATTGTGGTTAGAAATCACCTGAACTTTAGTTCTCTGTGATTAAAAAAAACAAAATAAAACAAAAACAAGAATGTTTTCTTTAATTACTCATGTTGTATTGAACCCAACCATAAAAATATTTTTCTGCTACTTCATACCTGTAATTTTGCTACTGTTATGAATTGTAATGTAAACATATGATATGCAGGATATTAGATATGGGAACCCCCCAAAGGGGTCTTAACCCACAGGTTGAGGACCACTGGTCTAAACTGATATTTTTCAACAAAAAATGTTTCTCAGTAAATTCTTCGATGCACGTTGACAATTGCAATTCCTGGTTGGTTTTTTTTTTTTTTGTCTTTAAAAATAAAAACCATAAGGAGTTCACTGACAACATAGAAGGAAGCTTACTTTGCAATGATCTTTACGATAAATGGACTGATGTCTATGATCAAGAATTTTTGGATCAAATATATCTGATGCTCAACGGTAATGATACATTCAATACTTGGGCAGCAACAAAACAGCAGAAGAAATGCCGTTTTGAGGGCTTTTAACTTGTTTTCACAAGATTATCCACTGAAGTGATGTCCTATGCCAAGATGTTTCTTTTGTTCACACATGTACATCTTATACACACTTTATAAACAGATGCATTTCTCAGGCAAGAGTGTTGCCTCATGCCTGTAATCCCATCACTTGGGAAGCTGCAACATTATAATCATCATAGTTTGGAAGACAGCCGAGGTTACGTAGTTGGGTGCACGCCACCCAAAAATATGGTTTTGTGGTCCCATGAGAGACAAAATAAAAGAAGGATGTGTATGCAATACCTGGGGGTTATTTCTGTCCTAATATTATTAGCATGGAATAGTTAATGATATTTCTCAAGCTGAATACATGTCATTCAATGACACACAAAGCTATTACTGAGTTCAACTTTCTTAACTATAACAACCTAGGGAAGTCTAGATCAGGTTCAGCTTTGAGTACGTAGAGACATTACCCAGTACAATACTCCACAGGATGACTTCTTAGGTAACAGAAGAACTTTGAGCTCCCATTACTAGCCAGAACCCCAGCATCTCTGCCTCATCTGTAGCAGCAGCTTTTATAAGAGCTTTGATTAGTTTCATCAGTGTGCTCTCCAGAAAAGTGTTACGTGGGTTTATATTAAATTATACATTAAATGTGTCCCCATGGCGGAGGACACACAGGTTCAGTGTCTAAGAACTCTGCATGGTTCCATTCCCAGAACTTACATTATGGCTTGCAACTTTCTAAATTCCACTTCCAGGGTTCCAGTCATCCTCCTCTGGGCTCTGTGGGCACCAGTCTCACAGGTGGTTCACAGACATAAATAGATAATTTTCTAAAATTTCCCATGAAATTCCCAGAGAAATGAATTGCAGAAAATGTTTTAGGTAATATATTAGCCATATGTTTTTACTTATTTTGAATTCTGATTATACTATGAGCTTGTCTACAAACACTGATTTTTCTTTGTATTTAGAGATTCATAACTGACAATTCTTGTACAACAAAGGAAAATAATATCCTTCTTTTTCTATGTCTAGTGTTTTATCAGAGATGCCACAGCTAAATATCATTGTTTTGGAGCATTATACAATATCAAATCTAATGCATATTTGGATTCCATAGACATTCATTGTTTATCACTTTGCTTAGCCCCTTATGTTCTATGGAAGTCCACTTTTGACTATGAAAGACTCATCACTGATCTCTCAAAAAGGGGAAGGAGGTCTCTTGCTTTCTGTGTTTGGGAATAAAGTCCTCATTGTGATCCAGGAGTTGGGGAATACCTTGGAAAGATCATTGCTGTTAAAAAAAAAAACACCCTAGGACTGTATTCTTTTGGAGTGGAAGGGGTGTTGATCTACTTTGGGGAGGTCTGGGAGATTTCAGGGAACTGGTAATGTGCTTCGAAGTTATGAATCAATCATTTCTTAATTGGAATTGAGAATCTATTTAACCTGAACCATAGACATGAAAGATGACAAAAAGAGATTATGGGCTCAACAAAGTAATATTCAGGACTGGGGACAAACACAGATTGGTATATAGACTTGGCAAATAGTTTTTGTCCAAGTAGTTTTCTCGTCCTTGAGAGTGGCATTTATTCCCAGCTACCCTGGTCTTTGGTCACACTTACTGTGTGAATTGAGCACAGGGACACCAAACCTCCATGCACACTGTATTCTCTTTACAGTTTATGGTTTATTCAGCAAAATCTTGTCTACCAGCTCCTATGTTAGGCAATTTTCATTTGTGTGACAGCATACTTGTAGGAATGCCCTTATAAAAATGAAACATTTATATTATTAAATTATTTTGAGGGTTTTAATGTTCTTCTCGCATGTAAGTATGTTTATGTCAACTTTGCTTAATGTTCCTGGATGCCAGAAAGAAGTTTTTAATTCCATGGAATTTGAGTTACATATCGCTGTGAGCTACCATGAGGTGCTGAGAATCCAACCTAATCCTGTGGAGTAACAAGCACTTCCCTTAAACACTGAGCCATAATTCTAGCAGCAAAATGTTTCTTTTAATTTATGTAAAACATGAATGTAAAGTTTATTTTATTATTTTTACTTTAAAATTAGCTTTATTTTGTCTGCATGTTACTGTGCATCACTTACATTCTGGTGTCCTTGGAAGCAAGAAGATGACCTTGGATCTCATAAACCTGAAATTACAGATGCTTATGATTGAAAATATGGAGGTCGGGAGCAAGGGCTGAGTCCTCTGAGATAGCTGACAATGAGCATAACTTCTGAGCTATCATTTCATCAAACAGTTTATATTTAAACTTCATGAAACAGTATATGTCAATTTGCTTTACTGATGTTTCAAATATATTATCAATAAGATTAGTTTTGTTTTTTGTTTTGTTTGAGCTGGAGAGAAATACTTCCTAGTGGGGGAAATTCCTGGGAGCACAAACATAATCACCTTATAAGGAAAAAGCAGAATGAGAGACAGACAGAGATAAAGATGGGGATCTTATATTCCCTCTAATGCCACAGCTGCACAATCCATTTGTCTCTCTGTAGGGTTTACCACTTGAAGATTAATTCCTAGTGAAACAGCCTGAAAGATTAAGTCACAAACATATAAATCCCCTGAGAAAACCAGTAACTACCAAATTAAACATTATAGGTTTAAAAAGGGAAAGGGTGCAAAGTTTAGTAGGAGAAGTACCTGCTTATGAGAAGAGTTCTGAGAGTTGAATATGACTAAAACATGTTGGATTTTTAAAAAGTAATAACTTAATGCACAAATACATATGTATAAGACCCTTTTTCTGTTATGTGTCACAATGACAGGCAGAATCTTTTGGAGAGAGCAAGAGTGTGCCCCTTGCTGGGGCAGTGTAAGAGAACTGGCTGTGGGGGCTTGGGTGCAGGAGAGCTGACTCAGCTGCTGTCCAGGCCCTGATCCAGGCTTGAACTGTCCCACCCCAACATGTACTCCATCGATGACCTGTTGGAGCATGGGAAGGCGATGGTCCAGTACAACCAGAGAAGCAGGACCTCCATGAATTAGGATAACAGCAGCGTATCCAGAATATCTGAAAGGAATCTCTGGGAGGGTCAGTATTAATGGTGTAGCAAAAGCCAGAGGCCTTGAACCATACAAGAGGCTCATTTCAATGAACATTATTAAGTAAAGCTGTTTGGGCAAAAGGATATACTGTGTGACACACAGTGTCACAGCACTGACACAGAGAAATCTATTTTTTTATTTTTACTTTGTTTTCTTTTGGGGGATTTACAATGGTGGAGAGAAGGTATGAAAAGACTGGGGAAATGATATTGCTTGTGGTTATTGTGAAGGATGTTGTTTCCCTAATTTCTTTCTCAGCCCATTTATTTTTTGTATAAAGAAGGGCTTCTGATTTTTTTTAAGTAATTTTGTATCCAGCCACCTTGCTGAAGGTGTTTATCAGCTGTAAGAGTTCTCGTGGAATTTTTGGGGTAGCTTATGTATACTATCATATCATCTACAAATAGGGATAATTTGACTTCTTTGTTTTCAATTTGTATCCCCTTGATCTCCTTTAGCTGTCTTATTGCTCTAGCAAGAACTTCAAGTACTATGTTGAAGAGATGTGGTGAAAGTAGGCATCCTTGCCTTGTCCCTGACTTTAGAGGAAATGCTTTAAGTTTCTCTCCATTTAATTTGATACTTGTTACTGGCTTGCTGTATATTGCCTTTATTATTTCTAGGTATGGTCCTTGTATGCCCATTCTCTCTGGTAACTCTAACCAAGCAAGTGAAGGATCTGTATGACAAGATGGAGACTAATCAAGTTGACCTGACACACCCCAGTGCCATTCCATCCTCACATTACATTGCAGTTCTGGATATAAAAGACTGCTTTTTCCAGATTCCCTTGGCACAATAAGATAGATGCTGCTTTGCATTTACTGTTTGGGAGCCTAATATACAAATACCAGCCAAAACGTATAAATGGACCCTTTTACCTCAGGGAATGAAAAATAACCCCACTATCTGTCAGCTTTATGTTGCTACAGCTATGCAAGGTGTTCCCAAGGACTTCCTAGTTGTCCACTACATGGATGATATCATGCTGCCACATTCAGATCTTTCCTACCTCAATAAAATTATCACCCAGTGAATGGACAGCTTGGGGAAGCTTAACCTATGAGTTGCCCCAGAGAAGATTCAAACAGTGCCCCCATAAGCCTTTCTAGGATTCTCTATTGCTGAAAGGATTAAACCGCTAGCCTTTACCATCTCACAAAAAGAGACCTATTCCCTCCTGGAATTACAACAGTTATGTGGGACTATTAATTGGCTGAAACCCTTCCTCCCCATACCAGATCAGGAGATGAGACACATCTTCTCCCCTTTGGAAGGCCCTGACAGTCCTTCTGCAAAAATTAGGCTTACACAAGAGGCCAAAGAACTTCTTCAAAAAGCCATGACATGCCTATCCACAGCAAGCCTGGACCGGCATCATCTCAAGAGGCCTCTATCAGTAATTATTATGTGGACCCTCAAAGTGGTCCTAGGAGTCTTATGACAAACTGATCCCTTGTTATGCCTCCTCCAGGCATATTCGGACTTACATAAAGTAACCTCTAATTTGAGGTTGCCTTCAGACTTGCTCTCAGTAATACACAGATAAGATAATACTATCATTTTCTTTGAAGTACGCGCAATCCCTATGGACAGATTCTCTGAGCTTTCAGGAGATGACAGGCTTTACTGCATTCTCAATAACCATCCTCCTCCAACCAGGCGCTTAGCAGTGTTTCCTCATTTGCCAATCGAGGTCAGACCCCATAGCCTCCCAAGCTTCAGCCCTATCCCCAAAAGGCTACACTGGCCTCAGATGCAAATAAACAAAGATATGAGATCTTACTACAAAGACCAGGGATGAAGGATGTTATTTGCATCATCCCAAACCCAGAGTCGGTACAACTGGATGAGTTATCAGGACTTTGTAAGATCTTTGAAGTACGTCAATCAGAACCTGTCAATATTTTCTCAGATAGCCAGTATATAGTACAAGTTGCGAGGATGATATCATTCTTCTTTATAAAGAATAGAAACAACCCCATACATGTGCTCATGAGGACCTCGCAGGGGGCCCTTGAAAATAGAACACATCCATGCTTCATCTTCCACATTAGGTCTCATTCCAGATTACCGGGAGTGTTGGCCAAAGAAAATGACAAGACCGATACCATGGTCATGACAGTGGATTTAGAGCTATTAGAACAAGCAAGGGCTCTACATCAGCCGGTCCATCTTTCCCCCACAAAATTTACATAAACTCCTACCAGATTTAATCTTGACGCAATGTAAGCACCTCAGGAGGTCTTGTGCCACATGTGTGCCTCTTACACCTCTGGGGCCCCTCAATAGAGCTGGAGTTAATGGCAGGGGCTCTTACCCAATGCCATATGGTGAATGGATGTCACCCATTATTCCTCCTTTCACAATCTCAGGTATGTGCATGCTATAGTGGACACCTGCTCCCTTTTCTTGTATGCTGTTGCTTTGACTGGTCAAAGGGCTTCTCATGCTATTAAGGCAATGAAATGGGCTATACTGGTGATGGGTGGGTCCCCCCTGGGGCCTGAAGACTTATAATGGCCGAGCCTATACCTCATAACATTTTAATGCCTTTGTTGCCTCTTGGACGATAGACCATGCTTTTGGGATAACATAAAATCCTCGGGGCTAAGCCATTGTAGAAAGGTCTAATAGAACATTAAAGGAAGCGCTAGCATGGGTCAGGTCCCAGACTCCAAGCGTGACCCTCATTTGGCTCTGGTAGAAGCACTGCTCCATGTACATTTCCTCACCTTCGATGGTCAGGGACTGAGCCCTGTCTATAAACACTGGACCTTCCTGCCAACACCTTTGCTGCTTGCCTGCTGGAGGGACCCCTTAGCCTCCCTCTGGCAATGCCCTCCCCCTTGTTGATGCAGGGGCAAGGTTAAGCTTGTGTTTCCCCCCCCCCCAGAACTCTAACACACCAAAACTGGTCCCAGTGAAAGACATCCATCCAGCCCTGGAAGAGGAGGAGGCCAAGAAGGAGGATCCTGGCTAAAGTGTGGGGTAATTTCCCTTTTGTTCCTGCAGGGGGCCCCTGGAGCCATCCCTGAAGAACTCTGGGCATTAATACCTCTGCCCCCCTCACCATTTTATTGCCTGTGGCTATTGATTCACCTGCCTTCTCTGTTCTTTTTTTCTACTAATGCTGTGTTGGGGCTTCCCTTTATGGACTTAATATTAGAACTCAGATCTGTTAAAGGTCCCTGGCCCTTGGAAGGGGCCGTCTGCTTTATGCTAGGAAAAAATTCCTCCTTCATCGGTCTACATGACATGACAACTGGATTCGTCCTAGGAGATACAAGTCAAGGCAGGATGTTTGGTTTTGATACATTATCTCCACATATTTAGGTCGATTTTAGGTCGATTATATTTCTGTGATTATAGAAACCTTTTTCAGTTCAACAATCCAGCCACAAGTACTCCATCCTATGTCTGTACACTACCCCAAAACAAAATCTCTCTCTCCTGTCCTTAGTGTCCCTATACCATGGGAGCATTGTCAACCTGTGCTCCCATCATGGCAGTTTGCTGACTGGCATGTGCGCTCCAAAATGAAAAAGGGCGATTGGTTAGCTATTGGAGGAGTTTCCCAATAGATGAGACTCAGACCCGTAACTTCTATGTCATGGAACCCATGTTGTGCAGATTTGACACCGTTCTTGGAAACTGGGATCTATGTGGACCCTCCAATTGCCTAGACCTCCAACCCTTCTCCTTCCTGAAGGGCGGGAACTATTTTAATGGCACATATCAACATTCCAATCTGTCTCTGGACTGGATGAAGGTTAATATAAACAGAACCAATAACATAGCCTGGGGTACGTTTGTGTTCGACTGCCCTTTTTCTTATTATTTGCCAATGTTTCCTCCCCTCTGACGCATTTAAATTGCTCGAAAGTTACCTGCCCATTTGGCTGTTTGCTGAGTATGTACTCCTCATTGGCTCTTTTAAAGAGAGAACCAGCAGCTATATGGATTCCTGTGGTTAATGCCACTCACTTTCATACAGTCACACTAATGGCTCAAACTCATTTACAACCTTATGTTAGGGCTAAGAGAGACTTTGGTATCACTGTTGCTATTACTGCTGCCATCATTGCTGCAATTGCTGGGATTCACCACAGCTGAGGTGGTGAATCAGGTAATCTCTAGATCAACAGAGGCACTACAGGCATGGGAGATATTAAACCAACATTTATATCAAGCTATACATATTTTACAGCAACAAACTGACCTCCTGGCAGAGGAATTGGCTCTCGTTTGAGACATGGCCCTTCTGGCCTGTGACTCCCCGTCTCCACACCAAATGTCCTACTCCATACCATGTGCAAAATATCTCAGAACCTCACTATTGTCACAGTATATCCAAGGCACTTGGTCCAACAAGTTCTTAAACTACTCAGTATTACTAATGGAAGCCATCACTAAATTGAAAGAAACTGAGGTGCAAGTTCTATCTTTCGATGCAGAATTCATAAAAAGGTCTGGAATAATATAAAAAGGCTCTTTGACCCATGTTGGATAGTCACCTGTACTATTATGGGGGATAGAGGAGATTGTTACTACTGTGCTAAATGTTTTGCTTAAATGTCTCCTACAGCATATTTCCTGACAACATTCCACCAACAAAGCAACACTACAAGTCCACTTGGCTCTAAAACATCCAGACCACTGCCCTCAAAGAGATGGTACAGGCCTGGTTTGTGGAAATCCATAAAGCCCCTGTTTAATATACCCCTGCCACCTCCATAAGCTCTCTGGGGTAGTTGTCCTTTGAGGACCAATAGCCAACGACAGGTAAGAACCTGTTTGGCACATCAGCCTAAGACAGGCATGTCCCATAATACTGGACATTTCCTGAGGTGGGGTCAACAACGTCAGATCTTAGAACTCTGGCTCCCACTGAGCTTTAAAAATTAAGTTAAAGGGGTGGATATGCAGGAAAAACAAAGCCTGCCACTGAGCAACAGGTGCATGTGTGTCTAAAACTTTTAATTACGGCCAGCCTGAAACTGGCCAGTGAGTCCAGAGGTTGATCACATCGAGTGGACAACAGTGTATGAACCAAGGAGAGCAAGCCACAACTGCAGCAAGCAGCTGGGCAGCCAACGGGACGTGTGGAGGGGATATAAAGGCCTGTCTCATTTTCATATTAAACGAGTCTGCTTATGCCACTTAGAGGGCTCCTGCAGTCTGGGCCATTGACTCTGTGCCAGCTCATCCCCGCACCCAAGAGTCCTGGGCATGGGCCCTGGCAACAGCAATTCAAATTCACAAAAGTTGATTTCACATTTAACCAAACAAGGCTCTCTTGTATGAGCATACAGCTTGCTACCACAAGTCAGAAAACTCAGATTTCACACAACATTGACTTTTTCTGAATCTTGTGTACTCATTCATTTCTTACCTTGTAAGCTTACCTGGGGTGGCACAGCTCTTGGCCACTCCCCTAGAATGAGAAATGCACACACACTCTCTCATTTTACTTTTGTTTGTTTTGCCCCCCCCCACCCACACATACTGGCGACTAAACCTAGGGTCATACACATGCTAGGCAAGTGCACTACCATCAAGAAGATTATTTTCTCAATAATCCACCCACACTTCTGAAGCATCTGTGCCTGTCTGCTCAATTCTTTTGGGACACAGAACCCAGAACCCCATCGATGTGCCTCGGGAACCTCAATATCAGATAGTTGGTAAGAAAATGGAATCACCTGATGAGTCCTTTGCCCCTCTTAAATACTAATGCAGTGACTGCATGCAATGCAGTCTTGAAAGTGACCCAGCAAAGAGAAGTTATTTGTGGTTTTCCTCCCTCTCCCCCAGGGAAAGGACCTTGGCTTAGTCCCTGTGGGTGGGAGGTGGGGCATGTGTTTTGAATGTCATCCTTGGTAGACTACACTCCAAGATTCTTCTTCAGCTTCATTATCTTCAAGTACATTTATCTATCTTCAAGGAGGTCTTTGTTTAGTCAGTCTTTAGCAAAAGCACAAGTTATAAAGTGTACTAAAGAAATAGTCACCCTTAATGTAGTGAGAGTCACTTGAATCTGCAGGAGGTGTTTTGTTTTGTTTCATTTTAAGACAGGCTCTCACTATGTAGCTCTGGCTGGCTGGAACTTTCTATGTGGACTTGACTGACCCCCAACTCACAGAGATCCTCCTGACTCTGCCTCTAAAGTGCCAGGATTAAAGAACTAGTCTATGTAGCGAGTTCCAAGCCAGCCAAGACAATAGAGTGGTTACCAAAAATAAATAAATAGGTAAGTAAAATATAATAAAATAGACTTCATTTCTCAAAACTAACCCCAAATGAAAACCATGCTTTGGCAATGAAATAAACCCTATTAAAGCAATTTTTAAAACATGTTCACTTTCTACGACATATTTTTATTTGCAATAAGTTGCTTGAGCTGGGGAGAGATTACAAACAGCTCTTAATCACTATGGCTCTTGGGACTTGCAGAGTAAAAACATGCAATTCACAGAACGATCTCCCCAGTGGTTACAGATGGTCTAACTAGTAAGCAAATTACCCTGTGCTCTTCTACCTTGCCCTGTATCTGCTCCTGACAAATATGCAAGGATGCTGAAAATGGCCAACACTTTATAGGGCATGCAGGATGTTAAGAGAGCTGGACCTCAGCTGGTACCTTTGTCCTGCGCTGTCATTGCTATGTCTCACCTGCATTTTATTTTTTACCTCTACAAACTGGTCTGAATTTTCAACCTCAAAGGTTTTCCTTATGTCTACTTAAGCTAACACAAGTAATTTTATTGGAACAGTAAATCAAATACATAGCATAAATGCAAGATATGCTTTCCTTTACTAATGACCTCCGGTCTTCCCAACACCTCTTAAATTCTGCAGTTTTTGTCACAGTCACTTACAGTCTCCACCTCTCCTGAGAAAGAGTCCCTGCTGAGAGTCAGGGACAACCACTAACTAATCACGTATGAATATTGAATATTGTTTATGCCTTTAAAATAAATGTAGTAAACAACTCTCAACTTTTTGTTTTTGTTTGTGTAACTTCTATGTCTCTCTGGGAATTCTCCTAGCTGTGGGGTTACTGTAGCTTGCAATGGTGCTGGCCTCTCTCTCCTCTAATGGCTGACTTCTCCATGGTACAGAAGGGCCTTTCTAAGCAGCAGGTAGTTACTCAGAAGACCTCAGGCTTTAGCATTGACCTTCTTATTGACATCATAGCTGTTGCCACCAATGCCCTCGAGTATGTTCATAGGCAGGGGAAACACAATGGTAGAATTCTTCTCTGTGGCCACTGTGGTCAAGGTCTGCAGGTAACGCAGCTGGAGTGCAATGGGGGACTCAGTCAGCACCATGGAGGCTGACTTCAGAGATTTAGAGGCATTCACTTCTCCCTCTGCTGCAAGGACCTAAAATGAGAGAAGCAAAGGTCAACAATTGTATGGTATCTGGGAGTTTCTTTTTCTGGTTTTGTGCCCCCATTTTGTCAGTTTGTGTTTTTTCTGCTCACTTTCCTGGCAAAGAGAATATTTTCACATCCTAGAGGATTTGAGAAAATTCAAGAAGTTTCACAAAGTGAGTATGCTGTTTAGCTGTGGTTTTTATCTTGTTTTGGTTGGGGGGGAGGGTGTTGTCTACTTGACTCAAACTGAGTCATCTGGGAAGAGTGAACCTTAATTGAGGGATTGCCTCCATTAAATTGCCTGTGAGCAAGTCCATGGGGCATTTTCTTGATTAATGATTGATGGGGAAGGGCGCAACCTGCTGTGGATAGTGTCATTGATGGGCACATGGTTCTGGGACATATAGGAAAGCAACCTGACCAGGCCATGAGGAACAAGCCAGTGAGCAGTATTCCTCCATGGCCTCTGCATAGGTTCCTGCCCTAGCTAAAATAAACCCTTTCCTCCTTGAGTTGATTTTGGTTATGATGTATTTATCACAACAATAGAGAAGCACTCTGGGGCACTGAGGATAAATATTTTACAAATTATTAGTCATCAGGTTTTATTATCAAACAGATAAAAGCAGTGTCATTTGAGCAAATGAAGACTTGACCACATCTAACCTGGAAATGTACTTGAGTTCCTTTGGAGTTTCACTATCTGCTTGCATTCATTTTTATAGAGAAATCCAAAATTCAAAGTCTCCTTGAACTGGCTTTTTTGTTGTTTTTTGGTAAGATGACATATTTTATTTAAATGTTTATTATTATTATTAATTTATTAGTGTGTATTGTGTGGTATGTGTGTGAAAGAATGCAGGCATACCACAGCATATGTGTGGAGGTCTGAGAACATTCAGGAGTCAGTTCTCCCCTACTGTGGATTACACAGATCCATCTCAAGTAGTCAGTCTTGCATGACAAGTGCTTTTGCCTGCTGAGCCATCTCTCTGACTCTTATTTTATTCTGTTGCTAAGTTTGTCTCATTCTTACAGTGCCAAAATTGTTTCTATTTTCTCAGCTTTTGATCATAGCAGTAATGAGCCCCAGCCCGATAAATCTCACTGGAACTCTCTCTATTTACTGTTCTTCTAAATTCTAAAAGAAATGTTGGCCAGGGCTCAACTGACCTATCTGTGGGCACTTGCTTTCCATGTGCCAAAGGAGTCCTTACTCAGGACCTGATGGTTCTCAGTAGACAAAGAAGATATGACTAAGAAATGAGTTTAAAGAAAACCTTCCTTAGCCACAGGTTAGTTTCCAATGAGTAATACCTGAAGATTGCTAATCTCCCTCACTTCAGTAAATCATGAGGAAACAAAGGTGACAGTAGATTCTAGGACACTAGGGGCCAAGCTGAGTTTCATATGTTCAATCCTAACCTGGCTTGTATTCAGTCACTCTTTAAAATTCAGTAACATTTATCATTTCAAATAACAAAAGCACCAAGTTGGCCATTTCTGAACTGTCAGCTTTCTAATGATGGTGTTTCCCAGATGACTTCAGGTCCTGCTTCACAGGATCTAAAATGCTTTCTCTGGCTACATTCTCCAGAAGACCTGATGTATGGCCACCATTCATGCCTACACTGCTGATGACCCCAGACTCAGCAAACAGAGTCTTAACCAAGTACCAAGCTTCCTTGGGGCACATTAAACAGCTCATGGTCTTCTAGAGAATGTCTCAGGAAAGATAAGTCTATGGAAAGAGTCTCCTTGGGAACAGTAATGGGGATTCTGTTCTCCTTTAAGCTCCACCCTTGTTCCCCTCCATCCTGACCCAGTGTCTCTCACCCTGGCTCTGGCTTCTCTGGTAGCCTCAGCCTCAGCCGCCATTGACCTCTGCAGTTGCACGGGGATTCGGACATCTTTGATCTCCACCCGAGCCACTCGGATCCCCCATAGTTCAGTGGCATCATCGAGCAAGGTCTGTTTCCAGAAGAAAAGGCACTGATCAGAAGACTTGTGATTTGACCCAAATGTCTGGTATGCTTGGGGAGGCTGTCGTTTCTAAACTCCTTGGTCCCATTAGGAGCTGGAGTGACTCTATTTCCTGAAGGCTTCATGCACAAATCTTGAGCTGAGGGTATAGCTCTGTTAGTAGAGAACTTACCTAGCCAGCAGAAAACCCTGGGTTTGACTCCCTGAACCACATAAACTGGACATACTGGTACACACCTGTAATCTCAGTGCTCAGGGAGGCAGAGGCGGGAGAATCACTACATGTTCAAGGTCATCCCCAGCTATATAGGGAGTTCAAGGCCAGCCTGGGATACATGAGACTGGGTCTGTTTCTCACACATGCAAAATCTTCATATGAAATCTATTGGTCAACTAAATGAACTCCCCATAAACTCCCTAAGAAATTATATGGCATCCTTGCAGATTTGAGCAAGTGTTCCAGACATCAGTACGCAGGCTTCTCAGACAGACCTGGATTTGTCCTGGCTGTACAATTACACTGCATCAGATTAGTAGCCCAAGTCCAGCTTTTCTCACCTAGGCTTCCTGTCACTTTTGTCACATGGGTAAAGCACATATCACTAGTCTTCAAAAGTGACCAAGTGGTCATTATTAATTTTTCCCCCAAAAAAATGCTTTCTTAAGCCTCTGCCTTGGAGCAGTAAGACACACACTTTTTAAAACAAGAGATGTTTTAGAACATATTTTTAGTACATTGTAAAAGTCTGACCTTTATGCAGACTTTAAACTATGGAAGACATGTTGCAGGTGACCACAGAGAGAAACAAGAGTGATTGGACAGCAAGGTCTAAAGGGAAGCAGGAAGAGAGAACTCAGCCACTAATCGGCCTGTGATTCTCTCTCCTGCTAGCTGTGACATTGTGTGACCCCAGGAGTTGGAGAGACTGCCTAAGGTGCTTGAGACATGGGTTTGGGTTGTTGTCAGATTTTCAGAGTTCTTTCTGATGCTGTGGGGAGTCTTTAGACAGAACTGACTGGTGCTTCTTCATCCTACCTTATGGATTACATGGGACGTCATGAAGGATTCAGGGAGAATTTCCTCCTAATCACAAAGTCAGGGATATTAGAAAATACAGAAATGCAATTTATAAACTAGAATATGGCAGCAGTAGAGCTAGTTTGTTACACACTCGATGGTTATTATTATAGGTGATTGTTGATACTGATTATAGTGTGAGGTTTAAATCATTCACATATTGCCCAGTTTTTCAATGAACCTTCCTATTTTACTCCATTGAAATGTAGGGGTACAGGGGTTGCCTGATAAGGGTCTTACTTCTTTTAAGAGCAGTTTAAACTGAAAATAATTATGACTTGTCCCCTATTTTTTAAAAATGGCAAAGTGCACAATGTTTGCTCATAATTTCTAATTAAAAAGGGTAAGAAGAACAATTCTTAAAGCTCCCTTCTCCGATGCAAACATTTAAAATTTTTAAATTATTTTATTTTGTATGTATAGGTGTTTTGCGTACATGTGTGTCTATGCACCACATGTGTGCCTAGTACCCAAGGAAACCAGAATAGGACATCAGATCCTCTGGAACTGGAGTTACAGATGTTTGTGAGCCACCATGTAGGTACTGGGAGTCAAACCCAGGTCCTCTACAAGAGCAGCAAGCACTCTTAACAGCTGAGCTCTCTCTCTCTCTCTCTCTCTCTTTCTCTCTCTCTCTCTCTCTCTCTCCAGCCCTTATGCAAATCTTTAAATCTATACTTCCCGATGATAGACAGATAAAATTAGCAGAGGTGAGGAAACCCATCTTGAAAGAACAGCTATCTCTGTGCCGGGAAGTCTCTGCTCTACACTATGGATATCGGCAGTCACTGACCTGAGATGAGGGGATTCAAGATGTGGGCTCTTAGCGGCTTACGTCTTTACCTGGATGCTATGTGCGATCTCTTCTCTCCCGGACAAAATCTGGGACAAGGTCTGCGTTCCTAAGACATTCCTCAGAGTGGTCTGAGCCAGCAGAAATGTGGCCTGGTGAACATCGTTCACGTTGGCCACGGCTGAGACAGCGCTGTAGATTCTGTAATAGACGACCCCGTCCACTTGGGTGGTCACAGAGTCTCTCGTGAGGATCTGCAGAGCACAGACAAGGTGGAATCACATTGTATTACTTTGCGAGGCAAAGAGGCTGCCAACCCCAGAGTCCTCCTTCACAGAAGGACATCGTTAATGGCAATTCATGCTAGTGGTTGCCAAACATCGCCCCTTCAAATAACTTCAAAATAACATCTCACAGCTAAATGACTGCACAGATTTGGTCCCTACCTCTACCTGTAGCTTCAACTTAGAGCAATTGTTCTCAACTTTCCTAACGCTGCAACTCTTTAACACAGTTCTTCATGTTGTGGTGACCCTCAATCATAAAATTGTTTTGGTGTTACTTCATAGCTGTAATTTTGCTACTGTTACGAATCATAATGTAACTATCTGATATGAAGGATATCTGATATGTGACCCCCAAAGGGATCACAACTCATAGGTTGAGAACTGCTGACTTAGAGAATTCTTACATCCCACATGCAAAAGCCCCACCATCTTCTCCTTCCAAACAGACAGAGACTGTATCCTGTTGTCTACTTGGTGTGCAGTTCTCATCAAAAGAAAAGCGATGCTTCTTTGGAACCATAGATGGCACCAAAGACCATGTTCTATACTCAAGCAAAGCAAATACTTGAGCTATACAGAGATTTAGAATCAGGCATTCTGCAGTATGACTCTCTCTCTCTCTCTCTCTCTCTCTCTCTCTCTCTCTCTCTCCCAGTGATATTTCTGGGAGGACCCTAGGACCAGAACCTAAAAACTGAAAACTGTCCACTGTAGAGCCACAAAAGCCTTCCAAAGCTTTCCAACAGTGTCTACAAAGGCTCACCTCTGAAGCTAGTCCCCCATGCCTCCTGACAGCCCACAGTGACTGATAGGTACCTGGATCTTGATTGGCTTCCCGCCTCCTTATTGCTTTGGTCATCCCCTATCCTCCATCTTTCCTCCATCTTCTTTTCTTTCTAGATGCCTTTGGTAATAATAAGGCAACATGCTAGTCGATATCATTTCCTCTTCTCTAGTGCCCAGTTACTGGTTTGGGTCATTGATTCATACTATTTCAAGAATTATGTGAAGTTCAAATTCAAGTGGGTCATGTAGAGCCTCTGTATTTTCCAGATACTTGTTCTGTTCCCAAATAGATGCCCAATGTGAAGAGGAGAAGTAAAGGTACGTGGTGCAGTTCTTTCTTTCTTTCTTTTTTTATTTTAAATACTTTATTTTTTTTTCTTCAAGTTACATCTCAGTCACAAACCCTTCCCTATTCCCCCTTCCTATCTGCCCTTCCACCCTCTTCCCCCCAGAAGTTTCCCCTTTCAGTCCAATAGATGGTTCCTTCTCTTATAACAGTAAATACTATACAAAACAACAGATATAAATATGCCACATTTATGAGAGTTAAATGGCCCAGTATACCTTCCCAATGTCCAGTTTATACATATTTGGCCCCTGACTTTAACATTCTACTATCTAACCATCTCCATGAGTTTAAAGGTCTATATCTGACTCAACATTCATACTAACTTGCAACACACTTTTAAGAGTATCTTCTTAGATCTATAACACCCTCTTGATTCCTAAACAACTCAAAATTTAACTATGAGACTCTAGCTGTCTATTCTTCAACCACCTCAGAGACCTGAGAGGGATAAATATATCTATTCTTTCTAAAAGCCCTTCTGAGAACGATGTGGAGAGTGCAGCCTAACCAGGCCCTGCTCTCCACCAGATACCACTCGCTTGCCCTGCAGTGACCCTCGGGTCTCCCTCCAGCTTCCCTGCCAGCACTCAGGGAATCCCTTTCCCTGGACATTCCAAGGCTTTCAGCCTTTCAGCCTTTCAGCCCTTCCCTTCCAATTCATTCTCATTTGGAGAAACAAAGCCACCTGAAGCAATTCAAGGAGGGCCTGCGATTGGGGCTGAGCATGAAATCATCCTCTTCCTGACAGGTTAAAATTATGCCATGTCATAGTGACCCTGTGGGTTTTATTACTAGTAATGCCTGCTTAATTCCATACCTCTTGTGGAGGAATATTGCAAGTAACTGTTCGAAGATCAACCCTGACAAATACATCAATGCAGGGCAGGATCAGGATCAAACCTTTGAAAGAAACAAATTGATTTAAAATTTGACCTATTCAGAAGAATGTCAAAGACAGTCTTGTAGACATTGAGCATCAGTTTTGTGATGCTGTATGCTTTTCTCAGATCTTCAATACAAACACATCAACTTTGGTGAAAGTGACTTATTCTGATTAATCAGCAAGCAAAATTAACTACTTAAAAATTAAGGACCTTTGGCAAAACACTTAGGTCCCTGACACACGTTTTTAGATTTTTATTCTCAGGTAATCTACTTCTATTTAGACATTTATTTTGAGGTTAATTTTAAAAGGGTATTAGTCAAAGTCAAATTTGACTTTGACTATAAGCCTGTCTCTGCACCATGAACTACAGTGAAAAATTACTGTAGTAAAGTCTTCTATCCAGTCTCAGGCACTCAGGAAGGAGACTGAGGTAGGAGGATTACAAGCTCAAGTCCTGTCTGGGCTACATAAGAAATCCAAAGACAGTTTGGCTAACTTGAAGTCATCTCAAAAGTCAAAATCACTATATATAAATATAGTGCGTGGGATAGCTCAGTGGCTGAGCACTTGGCACTTGGCTAGCACAGTTTTCCAGGGGCTCGGATTCCCTGCAAACAGTGGACCACGGAACTGAGAACGACCGTGTCTCCAGAGCTGTATTCACGTGTGATGGTATCAATTCTGTAGTAAGTACTGGGCTTGGAGCTAGTCAGGGAAGGACAATGTAGAAAAAGTCCACTTGAGAACACTTCAGGTCCTCAGTTTACCCCAGAGTTTTTGATCTTCATTAGGATCACAGCCACGAGGCATGACAGCAAGGTGACGACAGGGAACCATTCCCATCAATCAGGAAATATTTGTGGTACTGTGATTGTTTTCAAGAAGTCAGCATTTAGTCTGAGTGAGGAGCCAGCAACATGGGCTGAGAACTCTGTGGATTTGGTCGTTAATTCATAGTATTTCAACCTTTATTTTGTTCATTTCTCTAAAGCTTCCTGAAACCCTCTGATAAGAATTCCTACCATCTCTCTCTCTCTCTCTCTCTCTCTCTCTCTCTCTCTCTCTGTCTCTCTCTCTCTCTGAGTGTGTGTCTGTGTGTGTCTCTGTGTGTGTGTGTGTCTGTGTCTGTGTGTGTCTCTGTGTGTGGTCACTGGTTAATCCCAAGTTCCTGAGAACTACTCTGCATTCAGTGTCAGCCAATATGGTGCCTGGGACCATTCAACCATCTTTCCTGAGCTTCATTACCTAAGAAGTAAAAGGTGTAGTGAAGATGAAGCATGAATCACTGTGATAACAAAGTACTAAGCACAATGCCAGGCATCCTCGAGTGCCAGATCTCATTAGCACTTTTATTATTAAAGGATAATTTGCCATTTGCAGAAGTGTTAGCAATTTGGCTTATTTCCCTCTGGTCCTTGTGACGTTCAGCGGTAACCCGTTAGCCCTAGAGATATGCATGGCAGGGTTTATTATCCCCGGACTCTTAGCAGAGAAATCTTTTGGGAGAATTCATTTAAAAGGGACATATTCTCCTCTTGAGTTCTCCAAGTGGTGACTATTCTGCCTCTTTCCTTGCTCCAGCTTTGTTTTAACTTTTAATCCTGGGCCCATCAGACAGGGAGCATGACTGAGGAGAGAGAGCTTGGATACTCCTCATTGGTATTCTCTAGCATTGATGTCTTGATAAATGTATAAAAGCATCCCAAAAAAGGAATTATTGCCTCATTCTCTTGAGTTGTTTATGAAATTAGACAAAAATTAAACAATCTGAAATAGGCAAGGTTCATTCACAGAAATACACTTGGAAGTTTCTTGCACTTTTTTTTCCCAATGTAACATGTAAGAACACAGTGTTGTGTTGATTCATGGTCAAGTACAGAGTCTCACCCTGCATAAATGGCTCCTGCCCCCACCTTCCCACCCCCAATCTAACAGTGTGGTTAGAGAGGCAACAATTTTACTCAAATAAAGTACAGGAGGGGCCAGAAAGAAAATGTTACCCGAGAAATATATTGCCTATCACATGAAACTGCCATGACTTTAAGCCAAAATAAATACAAACCATGGTCTAAGAGAAGCTGTGAATCAAGACCTCAGGTCTAGGGTTCTTTATTATCCTACACCTCCCAACCAAATAGTCATCTTATAATTAGAATAGATTGCACTATTCTATTAAAAAATACATGTTTTTACTTCTGAGAGTTGAAAAGAGAGCACAGAAACAAATGGTGCACCACGTAATACATGCTGGGAATCTCCTACTTACCACCAGCCATTGGTCCACTCACTCACAGATGGTTAAATCTACACTGGAAGACTCCACCCGGGAGTCACATTTGACTTCTGACTCCTCCCATTATCTATCTTCTCACCACAAAAAGATTATTTATATAGAGATAGATATAAATGTAGTTATAGATATAGATGACATATATACAGATAAGATAAAATCTGTTAGCCTTTTCCAAAGATAATAACATCCAGCTCCTTAAATAGTCCCTTTGAGTAGTTTAATTGTCCACATGGGCCATTTACTCTCTTCCTTTGTTTCCAGGACCTGGCTCTTCGCCGCCCTGGGAATAAATGACATCCAGTCAATGTTACCCATTCATCGGACTACTCGGGGAGTGAATTATGAAGCAAGTTCATATTTCAGAATTCTCAAACGTGCGGTCTCTCCCACTAACATGCCAGATAGAGCAACATCTGTCCACTGCCTAACACAAAGTCTCCAGCTTTCTGTGTGTTTTTCTTGGACCCTCAGGAGGTGCCACTGGTGATGGTGAGAACAGTGGCCACAGTCTCTGCCATACCTGGCCCCTTGGTTTTATCAGCTTGGATTCGTCCCAGTCTGAAGACAACAGCACGCTCGTACTCCTTAATGACCTGAGAGATTAAGGGACAACTTTTAGTCTTAATGACTGTCAGTTCACAGTGAGACACCCATTTACTACCCAGGCCATTACCTTCAAGCACATCCATATTGAGATTGGGAAGGTGATGAGCATCAGCAGGAAGGAAAGGGAAAGCAGAATCCAGCCACATACACCAAGCCGGTTTTTGTTGGTGCCTTGGAAGTGAGAAAGAATCAAGGTTGTAATCTGAGTGATTCTTAGCAGAGCTATCAGGCAGTGTAAGAGGAGGGAGTGGGTCCCGACACTGCTGAAGCCTGGCAGGAATGAAGAGCAAACTTAAGTCCATCCACACCATGAATCTAGTTACACACAGCTGCGCACAGACCCCCAACATACCCAGCACACACACCTCATACACAGAATGATTTGTGTGGGGGGAGTGCTTGGAAACTGAATATATCTGTCACTTCCAAGAATACAGTCAGCAATCAACAATGACAATCATTATTTTTATTGAAGGGAGTTCTAGGTTTTGCTTTTATGGACAGTCATGTGATTCACATTTTGAAGCATCTCTTTGGTGCATGTGCATAGGATAAATCCCTGATAGTGTATGTCTTAGGTTAGAAAGATTTGTCTAATAAAATAGCCAATGGCCCTTAGGGAGTTTGAACGGAAACACACACACACCCGCTCCAGCAACATCTGTACCTCCTCCTGCATGGCCTGAGGTCATGTTCAAGATTGTTTCAGACTTAATGGGAGAAATTATCTTCACTTTGACAGGGACTCTCTATGTAGCTCTAGCTGTCCTGGAACATTCTATATAGACTGGGCTGGCCTTGAACTCACACATAGATCCAACTGCCTCTGCCTTCTGGGTGCTGGAATTAAAGGTGGGCACCACTATGCCCAGCTTGAAGCTTTTGATTAATAGAGTTTAATAAGTGTTCTTTATGGTGTCTAAATATATGTGAAGATTACATTATGAATGCTAACGGCTTGCCTTCCTACTACAAAGCTAAAATTCCTGAAATATCAACCTCTGAAGTCATGGGACCGCTCTGAGGTTAATCTGATGTACCTGTATAGGGTACAGAGACACTCTTGGGCTGGTGAGATGGCTCAGAAGATAAAGGTGCCTACCCCAAGCCTGGTGCCCAGAGTTTGATCTTAGGATACACATGGTGAAAAGAATGAACCCTTGCAAGTTGCCCTTTGACTTCCATGTCGGTACTGTGGCATGTGAATGCACCCACACAAACATAATCACTGAAATAAAATAAAACTGTAATTAAACAATATATAAAACATTGGGTCCTTGTATTCTCAGAGAATCATTACTAGATCCTAATTGCTAGTGTTTGCTTTTTTTTTTTTAGTATTAATGCAGCCTGTGCATGATTTCTCACTGAAAATACTCAAAGCTTAGGACTTAAGTTCCTCTTAGCTACCTCCTTCTCAGCTCCACATTTATCCAGAAAAGGAAAATGATTATTATCAATGTGTGTCTGTCTTTATAGGCCAATTCCCAGGAACTTGGAGATTTTTATTTGTCACTAGATGTGACAGTCTGTTCTCCTATATGTCTTAGAGTGGGCAGCTTCCTGTGGTATCCATTACAAATAATGTTTGGTTTTCTGTGCCATTTGCTTCAGAGCTCTCAGAATTCTCATTTTATGCATGTTCTGCCCATTGTCTCTTTGAATTTTTAGTCTCCCAAGCTAAACATTTAATTCCTATGCCCACTGATGTTTTAATTTTTTTAATGCATATAGATCAGAGACCCAAATAAAGACCTAAGATCCACCTAGTTCTGAAATGGAAAGTTCAAGGCTTGCCCTACCTACCCACTCAGAATGCAAAGCACAGAAAGAAAGCCATTAGCAGAACCAGCCCATAGGCAGACAGGACGTGAGCAGAGCTGAAAAGCCAGGCCTTGTTTCAGGTGGCCACATGTTCTAATCAAGACAGCTGTACACCAAAGCCAGAGACACCACAGCAGACACTTTATCTGCTCCCACATGAGGATGGTTCTCTGCTGCATGATCACAACAGCTTTGAGGATTCACTAAGACAATGTACGTAAAGGAATTATGAGCCCCACCAGTGAGGTGGTGAAACCCTGACAGCTGTCCAGGCTTTTGAGTGTGTGTGTGGGGGGGGGGCATATGCACATACCCGTACATGCTTGTTTGGAGAACTGAGGCTCATGTTTTGGTGTCTTCCTCTATTATTCTCTCTTTATTTTATTTTATTTTTTTTGAGACAGGGTCTTTCACTGAATCTAGAGCTAGTCATTTCAATAACACTGAGTGGTCAGCATCTCTGCTCCCCAGAGATCTTTCAGTCATCACCTTCCCATCAGCACTGGGTTAGGACTCTAGACACATGCAGTATCGCTGGGCTTTTACATGGGTTCTGGGCATCCAGGCCCATGCCTTCATACTTGCCCAGCAAGCCGTTTACCTACTGAGCCATCCTCCCAGATGCTAACTTCTGGAAAACTAAACAGAGAGAGGGACAGGGAGGAAAAAAGAGACAGAGTCACAAAGAAACAGAGAGGGGAGGAAAGAGGAGGAGAAAAAGGAGAAGGGGGAGGAGGCGAAGAAGAAGAGGAATCAAGGAGAAGGAGAAAAGTTTTGAACTGCCCAGTTAGAATTGTGCAAAGTAGTCCATGCTGATAACCCCAGCACGTGTGCGGCTGCACCTGGTCAGTGAGTTGAAGTCCATTCTGGGCTACATAGCAACACCCCATCTCAACAATAACAGCAAAAGAACCTTCTAAATCCGAGTTGGTTGGTGATGAACACGGTGAGTGTCCCTCCTCAAGAGTTCTGTTCCCAGAGGCCTGGCCCCACTGGCGGCCCCCAGGTCTGCTGCAATGCATAAATCTGACTCCCTCACCCCCACTTGCATCCCCCTGCCTCGGTGCTCGGCCCACCCATCACCTTCTCTTCTAGAAAGGTCTTCCTATAATGCCATCACCAACCCCCTCATGTGCTCGCGTTCAGTGTGAGTTTTAGCTGCTTCCTGTATCTTCCCTGCAAATGCTCAGTGCTTTGAAAGGGGGGCATTCTGTTCCTAGGGGATCCCTCCTGGCTCAAAGTAGAAGCCAATGAGTGAGTGAGGGCCCACTCTAACCCGCTTTGATGTCTCAGAATGAGGCTGTGCCACAGGTTAGACCTATGAGTCTCTTAGAGGTTCTTGTCGGAAATAATGATCCAGTAGAAGAGATTCTATCTCTCATGAGACTTAACTAACTCTAGAACCATAAGCCGTTGTATTTTCTCCTTCATGTTCCTGCCCTCCTGTATCTGACCCCCTATCATTACGAGAAAATATGTCCTTGCATCACTCTGTCCCCATACTCCCCATGCTTCCAGGTCTCTCTGCCTAACAGCACTGCCAGCCAGCACAGACATTTTGTCCTTAAGATTTATCTCCAGATAGTCTCACAACAGTTGTGTGTATAACACCTGTAAATAGCCAACACCCTGCAGACACACAATATTGTATTTTTACATAAGTTTTATTAATTAGTCATGAACAGGGTCTCATGTATCCCAGGGTGGTTTTAAACTAATATGTAACTGAAGATGACTATGAACTTAGAATCCTCCTTCCTCCACCTCCCAAGTGCTGGGGTTACTGGGGTGCACCCTCACACATACTGAGGACTGAACCCAGGGCTTTGTGAGTGCTAGGCAAGTACTCTAACAAACGAGCTCTATCCCCAGCCCACATTCACAAGTTTTTACAATTTATAAAAGTACATGAGAATCATTATAAGATGATATTAGCAGGGAAAAAAAGTATGCCATAAAACCATTTGGTCAATGGGATACCAATTGGTACAAACATATGCATAAAAACAATTCTGGAAGAAAATGGAAACAAATGTTTCTGAGTGGTGGAAATATAATGATTTTGAATTTTTAAAAAATATTTTGGTTTTTTAATTTAAAAAAAAAGATTTTATTTATTTTTATTTCATGTGTATGGGTGGGTGTTTGCCTTCATGTTTGTATGTGCACACAGTATTTATGATAGCTAGAAGGTGCCAAATGCCCTAAAACTGGAGTTACAGATGGTTGTGAATCGCCATGCGGGTGCTGAGAACCAAAATGAGCATCTCTTCAAGAGCAGCCAGTGCTCTTAACAGCTGATCCATCTCTCCTGCCCCAATTCTTTCTGTTTTCTTAATTATATATATATATATATGCTTTTATAAAGAAAAGTTTAAATAAAAACTCACCACTGGTAAATGATCTTCCTCCTTTCCTCTCTTTACCCCTCCCTCTCTGCTTTGCTTTCTATTCTGCTAAGATACAGTGGGTGAAATGGGACTATGGCAGCTTCTAGGCTGTGTCCATAGAGAATCATGGCCTTCATGCACCAAATATAAAGTTCAGCATGAAGCCCTCGGGGGTGACACTGTTTTTCGGCAGCTGTAGTTCATTTTTCCTGTCTGTCTGTTCCTCCAAAACAGGCAAAGAACTTCCATCAGAGAACAATTTCAAGCAAACCACAAATTTACCAAAAGCAACACAGATTCTCAACCTGGTTTTAACCTGGTAACTTTACCTCTGGGAACTGGCAACTTCTCAAGCGCAGACATACCTGAAGTACCAGAATTTCATGAACATAAGCGGTGACACACAGAGACCTACACTTCTTACAAAATGCCCCAAGAAGATGCCAGTGTTAGCCCTGACAGGAATACCTAAGGCTTGGGTGTCTGATTCCAGCTAACTTTAACTCTTTGGTGAAAAGGAGAGTGTCAGGACAAAATGTCAACAGCTAGTGAACAGTGATGTGCTAGCAAGTGTTTGGCAATGGGGTTTCTGGGTGTGGAAAGCTCTGATTTGTGGCATTGGCACAGTGTAAGTGTCACTCCATTATCAGGGGACTCCCAACCTACCCTTGTGAATCATGAACTTGGAGTTACAGGGGCACATACATAGCTTTCAGAAAACCAGTGGCTCCAGCTGGGGTGATGGCAAAGACTTGGCGGCTCAAACTCCCTCACTGTTTGTTAGTGGGAGCACATCGCTGTATTGCCGGAAAGACTAGGGAGCACTATCTCCTGGCCATATTGGAACTGGAGCAGGAGAAAGACAAACTGTCTCTAAGTCCCAAAAGAAGATCCACATTGCATTTCACATAAGCTTTCAAAAACACAGGAAACAAGCTCGACTCTGTTTCTTCTGCAAGAGTACAAGTTTATCATTTGATTAAAAGATCCAAACTACAAGAACCTACGGCCACCCTAAGATGCCTCAGTGATGAAGCAGCTTCAGTTGTGCCCTCTGCTTAGATGCTCAGAAGGATGGCCAACCTGAGCTTTATAGGGTGAAGTGAAGCCCACCCCCCTCAGAAAAAGCCACATGAGGCTGATCAATTGATTAGGGTTTCTTAACTGTGAAGAGTTTCTAAGTCCAGAGTGTAAGTGCGGAGATAAAATTAACTTGGGCTCTCTTCGTTTCCCTTAACACCCATTCATAGCCCACTTCTGCTTCTGTCCCAACATCAATGTGAATAGCAGGCCAATCCGTTTAGAATGATACATCCCGTCTCCACTCTGCCGCAAACTACCTGTCTAGTTCCCACCAATGTACTTAGGAAATGTCTTGATTTAGGAATTTCTTTGTCTCTCTACTATATAAACTTCATGAAACCATTTCCACAGTGGAACATATTATTTAAGACAGCTCGAATCCATGGTCACTTATATTTGGCTCAAAGTTAAATTCTCTCTCACTCCTTTTGAGATGAGAGTTGTATTTTCCATTGATAACACTGAGACCCCGACTTTGAAAAAAACAAAAACAAAAGAAAGAAAGAAGAGAGCAGAATGGTTGCATGGCTGTCACACTTAGGAGGGGAAGGCAGGGAGTTCAGCGGCAGCTTAAGCTATAAAGCAATGTCAAGTGATATTTAATGCTTCCAAGCTATTCATATTGATATGCCCATTCAAGAGAAAAGACTGTTTTCCAGTTTGATTAAATGTCTACTTTTCTTTCCTGAATTAGTAATGCCAGATACTTTCTCACCTTCCAACTTGAAATGGGGTTTTGGCAACTGAAGGTTACAGAGTGTAGTTTAAAACCCCATGCATAGACACACTCCCCAAGCCCACAGCAGCACTGTCCCTTTAACAAGCTCGTGAACTCCCCAAGACTCAGTTCTTTCATCTGTAAAGTGATACTGAGGACTTCCCTCCTAACTATTGGCTCTGAGAAGGTAACAACAACCAAACCCTTTTCAGTTCGTCCCAGACGTTAATACTGAGCATGGTACTTGGTACTTACGGGCTAACTCTTACTTTCTCAACTTCTCTCCATTGATCTGAAATTATGCAGCTTACGCTGACTTTTTCTTTGATCATAGTGTCACCAGAGACACTTGTAGATGGAGGAAAGTCAGCCTCCATCATATCTTTGCAATGTTAGGTGAAGAAATCAATCCAAAGATTAAAAAAAAAAAATGCCCATTTGATCACAAATGGAGTGAAGAAGAGCAAG
The DNA here is from genome assembly GCA_907164525.1 of Lophiomys imhausi. Taxonomy (NCBI): domain Eukaryota; kingdom Metazoa; phylum Chordata; class Mammalia; order Rodentia; family Muridae; genus Lophiomys; species Lophiomys imhausi. The sequence continues at coordinate 2,860,005 of CAJQZJ010032244.1, forward strand.
TTACAAGCGACCATTCAAAAACCAAATAAAGCCATGTGAATATGAAATAAGAGGTTCCAAATGGAATTGGAACCTCATCGACTATTACCACCACCCTCCCTCTTTTTGAGGCAGGGTTTTGCTATATAGCTCAGGCCAGCCTTGAACTCACAGCAATTCTCCTGCCTCAGCCTTCAGAGCACTGGGATGACAGGCATGCCCCACTGAAGACAATTTCAATAGTTACACCCATGATCACATCACATCTCTTCAGCACTCCATTCCTGCTCTGACTGACGTGTGTATCACATTCAGAGAGGAGGAAGGAACCTACCCACTAAACCGTTTTTATCCAATTTCTCAGGTGAATCCATCTCATTCTTGAGACACTTTTCAAATCCTGCAGATGGTCCTGGGTCGGGATCCGCGCCTGGCTGCAGGCATCAGCTCAGCAGTGTATGGGGAAGAAGACAGAGCAAAGGAGGCTCTGTCTCCTCAGTGCACACCCTGAGGAGTAGTAACCCTGGTGCAAGACTCCTAGAAACATAAACAAAACACGTTCCCTGTCTTCACACTGTCTTCAAAGAGAAAAGGCAAAAGAAGATGGCCTTCTACTGAGGGCTGCTTCCAGTAAGATATGCCATGTGATTCCACATCATTGGCTTACTATAAAACATCACTAGGCTCCTTTGTGTAATTCATTATCTGATATACAAGTATATATGTCCTTGTGTATTATAATATAATAATGCAACCTAATTCATCCAGCATACTGCAGTAAGGACACCTTCAGATGCAAATCTGATCATAGCATATCCTTAAGATAACCCAACCACTAATTGATGAGCAGTTGAGACTAATGTCATAGATGTTCCCAGGCAAAGTTTGAAAGTACTGGCCAGTCCTTCCTTACCTGACACTTTCCTCCCTGCATGCATCAATCCCTCCAAAGCTTTTAGTTGTTTGTTCTCAGATAGGATCTCAATCTAATCCAAACTAGCTGGCTTCGAACTCCCAGGAATTCTTCTGCCTCAGTACCTCTCCCCCACTGACCTGAGTGCTAACATTGCAGGCATGAGCTCCCTTTAAAACAGTAAGCAGGCTCTTGCCTCAGGGACTTTGCACTTATAACTGTACCCACAAAGCTCGACCTTTGTCTGCTTCTTCTCCTAGACCAGCCAGATTTAGCCTGCCACCTGTCTGCTTTAAATAAACTGCTGCTGTGCACAACCATGCACCACCCCAGTACTGAATGGCAGAGCCATTGTTATGTTATGTTATGTTATATATTATGTTATAGTATGTTATATTATATATTATGTTATATTACACATTATATTTATTATATTATATTATAATTTTTTAAAGGAAAGGGGAGCTGGCCCCTGCCTGACACTAGGTTTCCATGTGGAGAGTAAATAAGCTATTTCCTATTAGACCTGGACAGTGTTTGGAGTGTCTCAGGCCAGGGTTGATGTTCAGCAGTGTTTGTCCAATGAGTAAATAATAATGCAATGATGACAGACATTCCTAGGAGGCAAAGTTCTTTCTGAGATAAGGAGCTTCAGCTTCCTAGCTGTGCTTGTCATAGGTTATTTATTCATCATTTATTTCCTTATTTTTGTCCACTTGACACAGCTAGGGTCATCTGGGAACAAGGAACATCAAGAATGAGAAAAATACCTCTGTCAAATTGTCCTGTGGGCAAGGCTATGGAGGTATTTTCTTGATTAATGATTGATGGGGGAGGGTCCAGCCCACTGTGGTGGGTGCTACTCCAGGGCAGGTGGACCTAGCTGTATAAGAGAAGAGGCTGAGCAAGCCATGGTGAGCAAGATGGGAGGCAGGGCCAATTCCTGCTGTGACTTTCTGCCCTGAGTTCCCTCGGGTATAGTCTGTTGTAGATGAAGTCAACTTACAGAGTTGGGAGAGGTGCTTCCCAGTTGCTTACAGTCATGGTGTTTTTCAAAGTGATACAAAGCTAACTAAGGACTTGGCGCAGGATTCTCCCCCATTCCACACTCCTAGAACCAGGTGCTGTGGTAAGTTAATTCTAATACTGAAAATCCCTCTCACATCAACCTCCTAAATATTTACTTCCATCTGTGTAAATGTACAAAACAGGACAAAAACCAACTGCTCTTTGTCTGTTCATCTTGTTCTTTCTAAATTTTCTTTCCACCTATCTTGTTTTCATTCTAGCAGGAACATCTTTACACATTTCCCACATCATGGTTAGTTTTACCAAGTTCTTGCCTCCTCTGCAAACTCAACCATGGCTCTTATATCAATAAATGGAGAATTTTATAATTTCAGGGAAAGCAACTGGGTCCAGAAAACCAGATTCCAGCAGAAACACGACCAAGCCCACCTGAAGTGGTATGTATGAGCCTAGCCTACAATAAATACCTCCTTTCGTTCTACTGCTCTGTGTAGAAGCCAGAGGTTCAGGGGCCGAGAAAGCAGCTTGGAGCCCACACTGCCAGCATGGCAAGAAATTCTTGCTCTGTCATGTATTAGCCACGTGACCTTAAACCTTACCAGTTTAAGTGGAGCCTTGTTTGGTGCTATTAAGTGGTAGCTATTATCTGAAGAGGGAGTTGAGAACCATATCTTCTCTCTAAATGGGGAATATTGGATCAATTCTCCCCTTTCTTCTGTTTCCAAGTGAAGCAGAAGATCGGCTTCTTTGATCAGGCCTCTTCTTTTCCTCATCTAGCATGACCCTTATTATTACTTTCTTTTTATAAATTTGAAAAACTCAAGAGCCAAGCATGATGGAGCAAACATATAATCCCAACATTCAGGACGCAGAGGCAAATGGATTACCACAAATTTGGGGTCAGCTTGCTCCACATAGAAACTTCCAGATCAGCTTTGGATACATATTGAAAGTCCCGTGGAAAGAAAGCAAAACAGGAATGAATGAAAAACCCGAAAGAGCCAGGCCCATCCCTGGCTCTGCATTGCTGACGTATAGATTCCATGCTTCTGAGCTTTTTGCTCTATCGTCTCGCCATCATCCTTTATGACAAACATATGGTATAAATAGCAATTGGAAAGCTTCCTGTGTGACGCGTTTCTCATCTACGCCATATTCAGTTTGAATCCGGAATGAGACCAACCGTTCCCTTTGCCCCTGGGTGGTCGTGCAGCACAGGCTATAGTTTAGCTTTATTTCCTAACACCTCCCAACCCCCCCCCCAATAATGGCCAGATGCCATGTTGTAGCTGCCACTCAATGAAGTGTAAGATTCAAAACAAAAACAGTAATTGTTCCCAGGGGCCTCTAGAAAGAGCCTCAGGAGAACGAGCTGCGCATCCCCTTGGAAGATGACTAAACAGCTGTTTTTCTTCTTCCTGCAAAATGTTCCAAATGTCTCCACCTAGAAAGCAGTGGCGGCTTCCAAGCAATGAACACCCAGTCCCTACAGAAGGGCCCGAGGAACAGGGTGGGAGCCCATTTTTCCGTGTATAGAGTAACCCTAGGTGGGTCTCAGGGAATGAACTATCCATAGCATTTTCTCCCTTCCTCCTGGAGGGGGCGGTGGAAGGTTTGCTCTTTGGATACTTTAACTCTCTCAGTTCCTGCACTGGGTGAAGGTGAAGGTGGACAGCTGCTTTTAAATGCCCAGACACTGGTCTCACTCATGAGGTTGAGAGCAAGTATATCCACCTTTTATGCTTTCTTCTTCCCAAGTGAAGACCTTTGGAAGAACTAAGCTTCCAACTCGAGACTGCCCCTTCTAGCTGCAAGTCTTTCGGCTTCCTGATTCAGGATCATTCGCTGTAGCTCAGAGGGATAATATTCTACATGCTTTCTGTTCCCTCAGGGATTCTTTAAAGAATCTCTGTTTCCACTGTACTCATCATTCATCCTTAGGTATACTCACATCTTTAAGTAAATTTGATCCCTAATTGTATGAGAACACTTGTAGAGAGAACTTTCTACACTGAAATGCTGGCCTAGATCTCTTCCCCAAGTGGTACTTTCAACTCTCAGCTAATTAACCATCTCTACTTGGGCATACTTGATTCAATACTCCATAACTGCTAAATAGGAATCATTTGTGATGCAAATTTTGTTGGCGCTTGTAAAATAACATATGCAGCTCATGCAGATTCTGTAGGTATATATTGATGAAATTAGGAACCATATACCCAGTGTCCAAGGCCACAACTGGAGCATCACCGACACCCCTGTAGCCACATGCCTCCTCATCACAGCCCTAGCCCCCTTAAACAGAAGCAGGAGTTTCATTTCCTTGCTTTTCTTTTCTCTTCTCTCTTTTTTTTTTCTTTTGCTAGCAAATGTTCATTATGATGATTCTTTATCTGGTACCAGACCTTTGGCTTTTGCTACTTTGTCACTACAGGAAACTCACTGGAACTCCTCTCAGATATGGTGTTACTGTCTGTCCTGTGGCATGGAGATCCTGTAGTTTTGGTCTGTGGAACTGGTCTCTTCATGCACCCCAGCATTTCATCTATGGGGTATAAGTTGGTGAGGGGCAACTCAAAGCCCTGGTTCTGGGCCTGCAACACCCACATCCAGGGACAGTTCTACTGTGTTACCCAGGGAAGGTGGAGGGTCTGCTATCCTGAGTGCTGCAGCAGGTAAGAGGTTGGACCAGTTCTCCTCTGATGAGCCCATTCTCCCACCTACTGTGTTGAGGGCATCAGAGTGGAGGGGATATCTCTCTCTCACCAACACCACCTCCAAGCAGACAAAGGGCAGGGCTGGCTCTCCCACATTCACACCCTCAGGGCTGGCTCATCCATATCCCCCATATCCAGGACCAGCTCTACTGCGCTGTCCAGGTGAGGTGCAGGGCCTGCTCTCCTGAGTGCTGCAGCATGCGACAGGTGGAGACAGCTTTCCTGTTCTTCTGACACTACACTACTTGTGGTGAGGACAGAAAGGAGAGGGGGAGATCTCTCCCTCACCAACACCACCTCCAAGCAGACAAAAGGAAGGGCTGGCTCACCCACAACACCCACATCCAGGACCAGGTAGTGTTCTTCTAGTCTCTGGCTTGCTTCCTGTCCTGAAAGCCTGTCTTGTGCTTGCCTGGTGCTGGACTGGTGGTTGTCATGGGCTAGCTCCCTGTCCCAGGCCTCATGGCACTGAACTGGTGTTGGTCTCTGGCTTAAGTTTTTTCTAGGAATGTTAAGCTACTGTTCAAAGGTCAGAACACTGAATGTACATAGCCTCATAGCCTCTCTCCTCTCTTCCACCTAATGATGCATATGTGACATAGCAGCCACATCTGTAATGCCTCTAGGGGCAGGTTTCCTTGCTTTTCAAATAGATTTTTCTCATATCAATAATTTAGTTTTAGTTGATTTTGACCTATGTAAAAATCCCCTTGTGGCCTTCTCTGATTGCTCGTACTATGTCAAGGTTAATTCACTCTTATAAGATAACAATGCTTTTGAGAGCTGGAGAAATGGCTCAGCAGTTAAGGGTACTGGCTGCTCTTGCAGAGCCCACGTGGCAGGTCACAGCTCTCTGTGACTTGCCCAAGGGGATCAGATGCCCTCTTCTGGCCTCTGAGGACATTGCATGTCTATGGTACACAGATACACACATTCAGGCAGGTATATACATACCCTCATATACATACAAATAAAGGAAAACAAGTTTAAAGAAATCAATTCTTGTTACTATCTAGCACTCCTGCATAGATAATAAACAGGACACAGTTCATTTACTTGAATTAATTTTTTTCTTATTACATAATGCTACCATGAATACTTTTGTATGGGTGTCATTCTGCTCTAAAACCAAGATATAAACATCAGAAATAGAACTGATATACTTTATATTCTACTTTTCAAGCCTGTTATCATTAGCTTTGCAAAAATCCCAAAGTGGTGTGAGAGAAAGACAGTGTGTACCATGTATATGCAGTACTCATAGAAGCCAGGAGAGGGCTTTGAACCACGTAAACTTGGAGCTATGGAAGATTGTGAGCCATCCCATGGGTGTTAGGAAGGGAGCCCACATAATCTGCAAGAGCAGGAAGTGCTCTTACCTGGTGAGCCATCTTTTCAGCCCCTCAACATACTTTCTTAACAATTATGAGTTATAAACAGCAAGGACTTTTAGCTTTAACCATATTTTAAAAAGTAAATAGAAGCACTTACAATTTTAAAATAAGTATATCCTATATAACCTATCTGAAGACAAGGACCTGGGGGACACTATGATTGCCCTTCCCAACTTACTTGCTAAAGTTCAAGGCACACTTTTGACCAACTAGTGTTATATCTTGTCATCTTTAAAAACAAGTCTCCTTCACTGAGTTAGAGTAAAACCTTTACTAAAATTCTGACAGCAGCTGTATTTTATATGAAATCAAGTACTGAGGATTAAGACTAAGCTTAGTCACTTACCTGATCACGTCTCTCTTGCTTCTTAGCTTTGTTCAAATTTCTCACTAAACTCCACTCAACTATGCTATTAGCAGGCAACTTCCTCAAGATTTTGCCTTTTTCTAGAATGTCCTCAGTCACCTGTCAGGACTTTAACAACTTTAATAATCTTCCTGGACCCCCAAAGGTTGTAAGGTTCACCTCCCTGTCAAGGGTCCTCTAAGCAGTGAGCAAGTAAATGTCAAATTTCTCTTCACCCTTTCTTTCCGCAGCTTGGCTTTTTCACCAGCTGAGCAGATTAACTATTATGTTACAGGTTTGTCAAACACAAACATAAAAGCAGCCCCCAATGATTACTGCACCTATTCCAAAAATATGTTATCTAAGCTTTTAAGTAAACCTTTGCATGCCCAATGCACTCAGCATTCCAGGGACATAATGAAAAGGAGATCTGGATATATTTATCCACTTTCTACTCAAGGGTCCCAGATGGTAGAAGTATAACGCACAGTAGAATACTGTGTGGAGATTACCCAGCCAGTAACCATTTTCTGAGTGGTCAACACACAGGACTGACGTGAATGTGGGCTTAAAAGAACGAATGACAACTTCTAGCAAATGGCATCTGTCTGTGCTCGAAGAGAAGGGGTACCTGGCTGTTCCAAGTGCTGCTCTTCATCTGACTTTTCCATAAGATTTCATTTAAAGGACTGAGCAATCAGAATTCTAAATGGAGTTTCAATATATTAGAAATTATACTAAATAATAAACAGTCTACCTACCTAGCATTTAACAAAACACTTCTACAGTGTTTGTGATAGCCATAAATTTTATTTGTAAAAAAATGTTAAAAACTAACCATTCAGGATTATTTAATATACTTAAAAAGTTTGTTCCCCATGTTGAAGGAAAATACATTTGCAACATCTTCCAGACACCATCTTTATAAAAGTAGAACTTCCTAGATGTTGAGATGTGCTACAGTAGATTCTATGGTTTACATTCCTTCCACGTCCCCTACTCCCAATGTGGCAGACACTGTTCAGGATGAACGGTGGACTCCACCAGCAGAGGTCTTCAGTGCACACTGCACTCACTGAAGGAGCAGCTGTTCTCTATTGCTGCTGCACATTTATTTCAGATGAGTGTGTGAGCAGAAATATATCCCATGATTGTAAACATTCACAAGAGCTTCCAGGGCACAATGAGTAATAGTAGCAGCCTGGGACTCACTTGTGGGCATACTGCTGAGATTCTGAAAAATGCTTTTGCCAAATTATCCTAAGCCTTCCTTATATATCTCTAAGAAAGTGGTTCTGGGTATATATTTTTAGTTGAAAACACCTGAAAGTCATTCTAAAGGCTACCGGAAGCACCATTTTTACTTTCTTGAAATATATTGAGTTAAACTCATCAGTACTATGACTATTGATAATAAATTAAAAAATAACAGTCCTCTCAAGTGCCCCTGCATGGATACATATGGAGTACTGTATTCTAGCTGATGCCAACATGCATCAGAAGAATAATAACTCCCTCAGGGTCGCATGCAGCCTGAGGCACAACTATCACTTCTGTCCATGGAGGCAACACAAGCAGACTTAAGGCTGTTTTTGGCTATAAATACTTCTCTCTCCTCTTCAATAGTCTATGTGGATCACTCACATAATTCAAAGCTTTGCAGGAAGGGAGGTGAAAAGTCCTCAAATAGTCTTAAAATACTATTCTCTATACAATTCATTGTCAGCATATTTACATAAATGGGAGTAAGGGTTCTGATACTCACAACCACTTTAAAAATACAATCTGAACTTCTAACTCTGTTCCAGTGTCCCTAAGGATACTCTCTTCTTCAGACTATAGACCAATTTCATATCAGATTGTTCATTGTAATTCTTGAGCAAATCTCATGTTGTTCCCAAGAAGAATAAACACATTTAAACTCATTGCCATCCACTTTGGGATAGGCTTGGTTGTAGAGAAAATGGTGTTCCCGGTGTGGAAGGATAGCTTGGGAAACCGTCTGGCTGGGCTGGGTAGCTCTCCAGAGCCGATGCAGAATGGACCTGTAGGAATGAGGCACAGTTAGCACAGCTCCACTTCATCGGGCCTGGACTGGCTCCCACCCACATAAAACCAGACAGGACAAGAGGACAAAAATACTATTTTAAAAAATAAGTCAAGAGGTGCATTTTTGTTGTTTTGTAGAAATAATATGCCTTACTGTATTCATTATAGCTTAAATATAAGACAAATTAAATTGTATTTGTCTTGATTAGTTTCCATTTTATTAAGTCTCCAAATTGAGGGGGGTTTTTGTTTTTGTTTTGTTTAGTTGTTTGTTTTCCCCAGACCGGGTTTCTGCTGTAGCCTTGGCTGTCCTGGAACTCCTTTTATAGAGCAGGCTGGCCTGGAACTCAAAGATCTACCTGCCTCTGTGTGCTGAGTGCTGGGCTTAAATTAAAGGCCTGGGCCACCACTGCCCAGTTGAATTTTTTTTTTAATCCATAAATGGGAAAAACAATTCACACACTTGACTCTCACTCTTTGTTATTCTTCTAAAAGAAGATATAGAACCTGTGAATTTGGTGAGGGCTAATGAAGCCAGTCTCCTGGATCAAGAGTCATTCTTGCCCGCACTGGGCTGTCTAGATGCTGGTTCGCCAGTTTCCTTGTTCCAGATTCTGCATACCTGCTGTAGCAAAGCCGATTGTGCCGCTGCGCTGTGCTGTAATTCTTGCAGGGACGATTGTGAAGGAGTCTGGGAAAATCCAGGAATACCTGGGAGGGACAGAAGGCCTGGGAAAACAGAGCTACTGGCAGCTTGGAGTCCAGATGACAATCTGGAAAAAAAGGGGGGGAGGGGGTTGAAAAACGGGTCAAACTGCAGACAGGAAGGAAGAGGGAAAAAGCTGCTTCCATATTTGGCAAGAGACAGCTTAAAGACTGTAAAAAGAACAAATCAGAGCTCATTTCTCTGTGGGATGGGACTGCAGAAGTAAGCCACGTACTGTAGTAAAACTTACTCGGAGTGGTAACTCTTTAGAGCTACGTTTTTGCTGATAACACTATCAGCTATCTTAGAAGTAAGACACGTAGTCACTCTTCATATCATGGCTGAGGAGTCATGGAACATTTCAGGCACTGGGCCTCTATCCCCCATCCCTCGTAGCCTAGCATCTCAATATACGTCAGGACTGAGCTACATAAGGTTGGTGAGAAGTGACTTGAACCTATCTGCAGCCCGGTCACATACCCGGCTTGTGCCACCAGGGCGGAGTTGAAGTTAGAACTGAAGGCTGAGGCAAATCCAGGGAGGACAGGTGCAGGCGATGGAGTCGAGGCAGCCACCGGCAGTGGGGTAACTGCTACAGTAGAGGGCGCCTGCAGTCCCGGGAACGAGGACAGCGCAGGGGCAGCGCTCGGGGCGCTGGAGACCGGGAAGCCAGGGTAGGAGGGGTTAGAGGCAGGCAGCGGGCCCTGGGTGACCGCGAAGAGCGAGGGCACGGCAGTGGACAGGTTGAGTGGGAAGGCCCCATTGGAGGCATTGGAGGTGGACAGCACTGTGCGCATGGTCGCAGAGCTGGGATGTTCAGCTGCAGATGTGGTGGCTGAGGGTCCCGCGAGGGATGCAGCAGGATTGAGTGAGGGACTACCCGGTAGAGGGAAACTGTTGGTCAGCGAAGTGAAAGGGGGAAGGGCAGTGAACACGGGGGCGATGGGCGTGGAGGGTGCGTGTGGGGGAAGGGACATGGAACCAGCCAAGGGGGTGCTCAGGCTGGAGAGCCCAGACAGTGCAGAGTTAAGGCAAGTGGACACACTGATGGGCACTGAGGTCGTGGGGTACCCACGGCCCAGAGCACCGGACAGGCCCAAGGTAGCACGAGCAGGAGTCCCGGGGTGAGCAGGGCCTTTGAAGGCTGAAGGTGGGGGACTCGTGGGCTCACTTTTGATCATAACCGGCATAGTTGCTACAGCAGGGGTGGCTGAGATACCACCTGCATGGGAACCGTGCAAAAGCGAGCCTGAGGAGCCACAGCTGGCTGGCACTGCTGTGGAGGGGGTAGCTAATGGAGACTGTGCAGGCAGCGTTGGGGCTGCAGAGGTAGCACTAGCCACAGGGGACTGCAGGCCTGGGAATACGGCCAGCCCTGGGGTGGAAGATCTCTGTGCAGCAGGAACAGCCACAGGGGGGTAGCATTTGTTAACCGCCGAGGCAGGAAGGTCTGAGTTTCGACTGGAAAGAGAGGATAATGAAGCCAGCCCACTAGTGACGACAGACGACAAGGCGGAGGAATTGATTAAGTGTGTGTCGTTTGACGTGAGAAAGCCTTTTAAGGCAGACAGAAGAGGGCTGTTTACACCATGTGGACCCGCAGCACTGGCAATCACAGAAGGAATTGGGGTAGCCGTGCCCTGGGATGCCTGTGGGAAGGGCAAGGGCAGACCTGCGAAGACTGATGATGACGGCGATGGGGAAGCTGTGCTGGGGTTACTGGCTGACCCAGCGGTAGAGTTGGCCGAGGAGTGGCTGGCGAACGGAGCACAAGTGGAAGCAAATGTCTCACTGGAAGCCAGAGTGACCCTTGGTGTCAAGTTGGCCTGAGGGGATGGGTTGGGGGTGACAGAGGGGCCTGGCAGTGGCACTAGGCCAGAAAAAATGGAAGGGACAAGAGCTGATGTGGTGTTATGGGCGGAAGTAAGAGGTGTTGCCAGCCCCGAGGGCGTCCGGATCACAGTCGGGTTGGGTGTAGATGGCTGAGGCGGGGGGGAACACCGACAGGCCAGGGTTGGGGGCGCCCATTGTGGCCCCAGTGGCAGCTCCTGACACAGATGGATGGTTTACTGCTTTAGCTGGGGACACAGCAGGTACAGGAGTCGCAGCCGGAGTCGAAGGATTAGAACCATGAGGAGAGAAGAGTTGACTTGCTGGGGTAGAGAATGCTGGTGGAGAGAAGAGGAAAGGGTTTATCCAGTGCTGGAATGTCCAATTTAAACTAAAGAAACAACCACTTTTTTTTTGGGGGGGGGTCACATTTCACAAATAAATACCAAAGAAAACCAATGGCAGACATTAAGTGGCTCTTGTCATGTCTGAACTGCTGGATGCCATTATCCTACTCTTTGGAGCATCAGTGAGCAGGGCAATAGGTATGCCCTGCTTGTACCAGTCAGGAAGCCTGGAAGAGGAGCTCAAAACTGTTCCTTTCATAATTTTCTGCTTTGCAAAGTTAGAAGTATGCGTGAGGAGGTAGGGCAGGCACTGAACAATCTACACGGGTCCCTAAGCCTCACCGAGCCTATCCTCAGGACTCCTCTAAGTGCAGTGTTGTGTCTAATTCATCTGACATGTTCAGGTCTCTGTGTTTTATTAGTCCATGTCAGGAATCCATACAGTTTCACCTTAGGGGACAGCTCCTAAGCCACCCAAGAACTTGTTCTCAATATTACTTTGTGTTTTCTACACCATCTTTATTCTGATAAACTCTATGGATAATTAAAAGGAGGATTTGGGTTCTTCCTCCCAGGATGGGTTCAATGGCTGTGTCTGACTGCACTGGCTCTGTGACACCTGATGGGAAACAGGGCTTTACAGACAATGGCACTGTGACCTGCGCTGTCCAGGACTGTATCTAGATCAATTCTGTGTGAAAGGTAACACAGACTGCTCCTCCCTCCACAGTGATAACCACTAGAAGGCATTCGCAAGGAGGAAGATGGACATTTAAAGACCTATGTGGACACCAGACTCTTGGCATGAGGACAGTCACATGGTCAGTGTGGTGATGCCCTAGGCATTATCTCTGGTGGCAAGAGGCACTCAAGGAAAACACCAGAAGTAAGCAACTGCGTGTAACTACTGTGCAAAGAGTCCACACACAGTTGGGCTGAACAACCCTTGACATTCTTTCAGAAAAAAAAAATGTGATAATAAAATATAAGAAACAGTGGTACAAGAGCTGCAAACCCAAGGCTACACCACAGTCATGTTTCTCATTTAGATGGACTAGTTTTCCTGGGCAAGGCATTGAACTTGAAGCCTTGCATGTGTTGAGCACACAGGCTACCAGATCCATATTGTAAGCCGTGACTATATTCATGAAACTCAGACTCATTTTAGTTGCCATGAAAACGGGTCTGTACTACACTTCTGTGCTTGTTTTCCCAGAACTGGAAACATCGGCAACAGAATATGGGCCTAAGTCTGAGTTTGTAAATGATATATGGGCAAAGCTTTGGTCCACAGGGCCTGGGAAGCACATGAAAATTCAGTCTCATTCACGGATATGTGAGGATCACGTACTTAATGCCAAACCCCGAGGAAAATCCAAGTGGGGCCTCCTAGGGGCCTCACAGCCACTCCCACTGGAATGTCCTAAACAATGATGCAAAGGCTCTGTGAATTCCCGTAGTAAGCGATGAAGCCAACAAAGAAGACCCCAGTTACAATTACACAACAAATCACACACTCAGTCACCTAATGTGGCTGCCAACCATCACAGACGACCTGTCGCCCACCATACCAAGTCACTCAAGCCCACCCCGCCACCCGTCCTCACATTAGTCCTAAGACGAACACTCCCATTTTATATATGGGAAAGCTGAGGTTCCTTGTGGCTAAGCCAGCTAATAAGGCCCTGGGCTCAATCCGCCAGCATAGTAAGACATGAAACACAACTGTTGGGGAAGGTCTAATAACACTGCTTCTGATAAGCTGATTTCAATGCTGAGATCTGGTTACCGCCCCTTCTGAGGTATTTTCTTGATTGGTTAATAAAAGTCGCTGATGGCCAATTAACTGGATAGAAAGAGTATAGGAAGGTGAGCAGAAATGGTATAGAAAAGTGAGCAGAAATGGTACAGGAAGGCGGGACTTCCTAAGATTAGAACAGGAACCCTGCATTTTACATAGAGGATTAGCACATTCCACCAGGAGACACGGTAGCAGACAGACGTATTTGAGAACGGTGAGCAGAAATGGTACAGGAAGGTGGGACTTCCTGAGATCAGAACAGGAACCCTGCATTTTACACAGAGGATTAGTTCATTCCACCGGAAGACACAGAAACAGATAGACGTGTTTAAGAACACTGGAAGGTAATCACAGGCACATGGCGGTTTGGGATTAGGTGATCCGGGTTAACATAGAATAGCTAACATAGTTAACATAGAATCGAGAGTCTGCCCAGCTAAGGGCTAAGTGCTAAACCATTAAAAGGTCTTGGTGTATTTAATTATTGGGGAAAGGACTGTGGGAGCTTATAGGCTGTCAGCCCAAGCAATCCAGAGCCATCGGACTCCCGCACTCCTATTGATCTCTGGCAAATCTCCTGCTAAGACGCTGGTAATTCTATTGGCCTAATATAACAACTTATATTAGTTAACAAAGTTTAGGTTACAGGTGGTATAGGCTACCCTTGGTCCGGGGCTCTTTCCCCAGGATAATCAGGCCACCGGTTAAGGCGGGTCAGGCCCGTCAGCTGATATCCTGCCAGACTGCCCGCTGCTCAGTCAAGCGGGAGGCTGCTCCACTGGCCTAATATTACAGTTCATACTTATTAATAAATACAAGTGATAATTAAATTGCAGTTTCAGTTACCAATGTTGGTAAGGCATGGGTAATTTGGTTTTCAAAACTACAGAGACAACTGCAGGTTTTGAAACTATGACACCGATTGCTGATAATATGGCAATGTTTACTGCTGACCTCTACACTGTTTTTCAATCAGACTGGATGTTTTATGCTGTTCACTTTTTTGTCTTTTATTGGTTTGTCATAAGGAAGAAGTTTGTTACACAATTAAAAAGTATGCAAATACAGATTGAGGAGCTTAAGAAAAATCTGCCAGGGCAGGTGACTGGAACTGAGAAAATGCCAAGTTCTTTTCTAGGTAGGCCTCTACAGCCACTGCGTGTATCAGTAGAAAACCAGGTAGGTAATGGTGCTGATGTGGAACCAAGTGTGCCCCCAGAGGAGCTGTGTGGTACTACACAATCACCATCAGCTTTTCCAGTTATGTTTCAATTTAGGCCTGATAATAATGATGGCCAACTCAGTCAGGAGTTAACATGGTGTCCAATAGACATTTTGGATTTAAAAAGATTTAAGGAGTCCATTGTTTCTTATGGAATGCATTCATCATTCGTTAAACAAATGTTATTTAATTGGGCTATACAAAATAGAATCATTCCCCAAGATTGGAAGAGATGATATCATCTGTGCTAGAAGGTAGCCAGCAATTACAATGGTTGTCATGGTGGAGACATGAAGCCACAAAATTAGAGCAACAAAATATAGCAAGGGGAATAAATGTCACAACCCACCAAATGCTTGGTGAGGAACCTTATGATGACATAAGGTTACAGACTCAATTTGAAGATGTTGTGATACAACAATGTCGTGTCACAGCTCTGAAAGCTTAGGTTATGGTTGCTGAGGCTGGAAAAAGATTTACTTCATTTACCAAGATAATACAAGGTCCTCAGGAAACCTTCTCAGACTTTTTAGGGAGATTAACTTCAGCTGTGGAGAGAGATATAGATAACCCTGATGCCAGACAGGACTTGATAAATGCCTTGGCATATGAAAATGCAAATGCTGAATGTCAAAGGGCAATTAGACCATTGAAAGCTCGAGGAGCCCCAGTAGATGAATGGATAAGAGAAATAACTGATATTGGTTTTCAGGAGCATCAGACTAATATCATAGCACAAACTGTTGCTAAGCGTCTTAATAAGTGCTCTAAAGATGGTGAACTTGGTCATTTCCAAAGATACCATAAGGTTGAAACCTCCAGAATTTGAAATGATAGGTGCCTGGACTCTGCAGAACATGGTCATAAAAGGGAACAAATGGCTTTTAATAACAAGAGAAGATTAAAGTCTCCATGATTTTGTACTCGTTGTGGAAGAGGTAAACACTGGTCCCAGGATTGTAGGTCTAAAACGGATGTCAGAGGTAACCCCTTGCAGGGAAAAGAAGGGAGGGGCCTACCGGTTCAAGGTCCCACAGCAAAACCTATGAACCTGAACCATCATCCATCAGTCAGCCAGAGGGAAAGGAACAGTCAGGAGAAAGAACAAAATTAACTATTGCCAATCTTTTGCATGCTACTGAAGGCAGTGCGGCTTTAGATCTGGCCATAGATTATCCAAAACAGATGAATGCTATAAGTTAACCACTGGTGTTTATGGTCCTTTACCATCAAGGGACAGTAGGATTAATCTTTGGAAGAAGTAGATTAATTTTTCAAGGATTTACTGTGCACCCAGGTATCATAGATGGAGATTGCAAGGAAGAAATTAAAATTATGGTATCAGTAAAGAAAGAGATGAAAATTAATGCAGGGGATAGAATTGCTCAGTTGCTGTTGTTACCTTATATCAAGGGAAAGGCTGCTCCAATAGAAAGAACAGGAACATTTGGGAGTATTGGAAAACGTGTATATGGGCAAACAATGGTGAATGATAAGAGGCCAAAATTAAAAATACAAATGAATGGTATTGAAATAGAAGGATTGCTTGACACAGGAGCAGGTGTTACTGTCCTCTCATGGGAGTCTTGGAATCCAAAATGGTTACTGCAAAAGGCTCCTACACATTTTATAGGAATTGGTAAATTATCACATGTAAAACAAAGTATACAATGGCTTAACTGTGTGGGACCAGAAGGGCAAACAGGGAAGTTGAGACCTTATGTGGCTAATGTACCCATAAGTTTATTGGGATGGGCTCTCTTACAACATGGTGTACTCAAGTTAATATTCCTGCAATGCCAGAAATAACAAATGGTGAAATGATGGATGCTTCTGGGGAAGTAATTGATGTGAGTACTCAACAATTTCAAGCTATGTCTAATGTCCAAACACAGGACACCCCAGGTACTGAGTTTCCAAATTTATACGAGAGGCCACTGCTGAAATTACAACAGCCCTACCCTTGAAATGGCTATCAAATAAACCAGTGTGGCAAGAGCAGTTGCCCATAACAAAGGAAAAATTGGAGGATCTTGAGCAATTGGTAAAAGAACAGCTGGAGGTTCATCATATAGAATAGTCTACCAGCTCATGGAATTCTCCTGTGTTTGTGGTAAAAAATAAATCAGGTAAATGGAGAATGGTAACAGATTTAAGAGCTGTGAATAGAGTAATTCAACCTATGGGTCCTTTGCAGCCTGGTATGCCTTTACCTTCTCTATTACCAAAGTCATGGCCTTTAATAGTAATTGATTTAAAAGATTGCCTGTTCTCAATTCTACTGCATAAGAATAATAGGGAAAGGTTTGCTTTCTCTGTACCTACTCTTAATAACAATAGACCAATCAAGAGGTATCATTGGAATGTACTTCCACACAGAATGTTGAATAGTCCAACTCTGTGTCAATATTTTGTACAAATAACATTAGAAATAATTTGTAAGCAATTTCCTCAGTCTATTTTCTATCATTATATAGATGATATTTTGTTGGCTGATTCTGATGTAGTTATTTTAGAGAACTTATTTAAGGAAATGCAAAGAATTCTAACACGATGGGAGTTAAAAAATGCTCCTGAAAAAAATACAAAGAGGAGATTCAATCAACTATTTGGGCTATAAAATAAATCAACAGAGAATAAGATCACAAAGGTACAGATCTGTAGAGACCAATTGAAAACTCTTAATGATTTTCAAAAATTAATGGGAGATATAAATTGGCTAAGGCCCACCCTTGGTTTAAGTACTCATGAGTTAAGAAATTTGTTTCAAACATTACAAGGGGATTCAAATCTAAACAGTCCAAGATGTTTAACTGCTGAGGCAGAAAAGGAATTAATGTTGGTAGAACAAAGATTGCAAGATGCATACATAGATCGAATTGATCCCCAACTTGATTGTATTTTGGTCATTTTACCATCAACTCATTCTCCTACAGGGTTTATTATGCAACGGGAAGATAATATTATGGAATGGATTTTCTTACCACATAAACAAAGTAAAAAATTAAAGACATACATAGAAAAGATATCTGAATTAATTGTAAAAGGTAGAATAAGACTATGTCAACTATCAGGAATGGACCCGGCCGAAATAGTAGTGCCTCTTACTAATGCTGAGATTATGTCATTGTGGGTAATCAATGAAGATTGGCAAAGAGCTTGCAGTAATTATTTGGGAGAAATTCATAACAAATTTCCAAAAAGCAAATGTGTACAATTTATAAAAAAAATTAACTGGATTCTTCCTCGTATTGTAAAGGGAACACCAATTCCTGATTCACCAACCTTCTATACTGATGCTAACAAGATGGGAATGGTAGGTTATAAGACAGAAAAAAATTAGCAAGGTAATCAAAAGTCCATAAACCTTGGTTCAAAAAGCAGAATTTTATGCAATCCTTATGGTGTTATTAGATTTTTCTGAGTCTCTTAACATAATTACTGACTCTCTATATGCAGAAAGAGTTGTGTTGCATATAGAAACTGCTGAATTTATTCCTGATAACACAGAATTAACTTCTTTATTTATACAACTGCAACAGGTCATCAGAAGTAGAAATAACCCAATATATATATAACCCATATTCGATCTCATACAGGTTTGCCAGGTCCACTGGCACAAGGAAATGCGGTGATTCCAACTCATAGCAAATGTGTTGGAAGCCTCAAAATTTCATCAGAAGTATCATGTACAGGTTTAAAGAAAAAAATTCTCTACTACCTGGCAACAAGCCAGGGAAATGATTTAAAAAATGTCTCATGTGTTCTCCGTATAACCAAACTCCATTACCTGCTGGCAGTAACCCTAGAGGTACTAAAAAGAATGAAATTTGACAAATGGATGTTTTCATTTTGCAGAATTTGGAAAACAAAGGTACGTACATCATACCATTAATACATACTCAGGGTTTCAATGGGAAACTGCTTTAAATTCTGAACAAGCTGATTGTGTTATTGCACATTTATTAGAAATAATGGCATTTATGGATATACCTGCACAAATTAAGACTGATAATGCTCCTGCATAAGTATCTAATAAAATAAGCAATTCTTTGCATATTATAATATAAAGCATGTTATTGGTACACCACACAATCCTACAGGACAAGAAATTGTAGAAAGAGCTAATCGTACCTTAAAAGAGATGCTTTTTAAACAAAAGGGGGAATTAAAGAATTCCAGGGATAGATTATATAATGATTTGCTAATTTTGAATTTCCTAAATGTCGGTGAAAAAGGGTACCACTGCAGCTGAGAGACACTGGGTTATACAAAAAATGGAGGAATTAAATCAACCAATATATTATAAGGATATTTTAACTTTAGAGTGGAAACCTGCAATGGTTTTAAGATGGGGACGTGGTTATGCCTATGTGTCTACAGGGAATGAAAAAAAAAATGTGGTTGCCAACAAAACTTACAAAGATTAGATCTGACCAGGGAGAACTTCCTATTAGCTGAGACATGAATGTCTTCGCATGGTAAGAGTATTTTATTAACTGTATGGTGGTCATGATATTCCAGTCTTTCATCTGACATGGATAGAGTTTATAATTTAAATGGAATGATAAAGTTGTTCTATGCCTCTCACTTGCTCAAATTTAGAGCAAAACTTATTTTCAGAGCCAAGGACTGAATGACAATAACAAGACAAATTGGCCACAAGATTCAGCCTAACATACTGCTTCAATCACTGTTTCCTTAGAAACTTTGCATGCAAATCATTTGAAAAGGGCTAGTCCAAAAATGATCGATCCTACAGAGACTGGATAACAAAAGCTATAGCTAACTTTCCCAGGAATTGGTCAATATCTCAATTTTTAACCGGTACCTGAAAATATTTACACCTCCATTCCCAAGAGATGGGATGGAAGTTTTTTGTTGTGTGGTATATTATGTGTGGTGATTGTTTGTTGTCATCTAGGATGAATGGATATATGATATGTGTTGTGATTGTTTGTTGTCATCTAGGATGAATGGATATATGATATGTGTTGTGAAAAAATAAGGATTGGATTCAGGGATTTTCTTCTTTCTGTCTCTCTATTCTTTGTCTCTTTTATTATTAAAAACTTAAGATTATTTTGTTATATTAATAGATATTGGTAGAAAGTTAAGATTATTATGTTTTATATGCACTTAAAGATATACTTAGTTTCAAATTTTCAAGATTTCTTTTGAAAGATAAAATTGTTTTTCTTCTATTGCCAAAAAAACAATTTGCCCTAGGAAAGATATTACATGCCAAAAAAGAATACACTAGAGCCAGGGTTAGGGAAGGTTTCTGTTCTTATCTTTCCATGAGAATAAAAGTTTCCAACTAAGGAGTCTGAAGATGACTGGACAACTGGAAACTTTGAAGAAAAAGAGACCAGACACCAAAGAAGACAAGTAACACAGATGATCCAGCCTCATAGACTGCCTCAGCAGCCATTTCCTCCAAAATGTGCATCCAGAACAACTTCAAAACGGCTTACTAAGTTAGTCCAGCCTCGCAAACTGTTCCAGACAGGACTTCCTCAATAAAGCCCTGAACTTTCCCACCCAAAGTCCAGTTTCAGACTACAAATTGCTCAGGACATTCAAACTGTTGAGCATATAGAGACTGGACAACAAATGTTACTATTAAATTGACTAATCATTTTTTCCATATTATTTGGGCCCCCAAACAGGTTTTCTGTGTCCCAATTCAGCAGGAAGCAGTTTTAAGAGAGCGACGTCCCATTCCCAAGAAGTGGGGTGGGTGATTCTTTGGTCATTTGATGGGTTATAGATGTTGTTTGTGGGGAATGGTTACAAATTGTTATATGGTCTTGTTAAGCAAGGTATAGGAGGTTAGGCTCAGGGATTTCTCTCTTTTTCTTTATCCCTCTTTCTCTCTTATATAGAGGGAAAAGACTTGAAAAGAAAAAAGAGGGGGAATATGGATATATAATATAGAATTGATAAGATAAAAGGATAGATTATTGAATCTATTCCTATAGATCCTTGTTATTAGTACAAAATTTAGGTTATAGACATATGAGAATGTTAGGAAAAAAGGGTAGGTTATTGAATCTACACCTATAGATCTTTGTATATTGATACAAAATTAAGGTTATATTTTGATTAGGTATTGTGATTATGTATTTCTTAAAATTGCAATGTGAAGTTCTAGTCCTTCTGACAGCAACTAAGCAACTATCACAAACTGTTTAGGATAATTAAAAATGCAAGTTGATAGTCACTCAAATTTGTGATTTTATTAGGATAATTAAGTTAGTTAATCTCAGATGTTTTCTAAGTTAATCAGATATTAAGTTGTTAGAGACAAGCAACATTTGCTTATTCAATGGAGATGGATAGATGGTCTTCAAGAGATCTGTAGAATATGGCATTTAAAATATTTTTATTATTAAAAAAAATTCTTTGACATGAGACTGTCAGCTCCTGACAGTTCCCATTGGACTTGGAAGGAGACAATGAGCATCAAAAATCTCCATCAGGAGATAATTCCTATTGTAATGCCTACCTTTGCAAACAAGTCATTTGGCTTTATGGAAATAATTTTAAAACCTTTATATTCAGTTTTATATTTATAAAAATGTTCCCCTTTTAAAAACTACTAAACAGTAATAAAGACTACTTCTATAATGATATGACCCTGGGCCCCATCACTTGATAGCCACATGATATTATTTGTTATGTGAAACTGCAATTTAATTATCACTTGCATTTATTAATAAGTATAAACTGTAAGATTAGGCTAGCGGAGCAGCGGGCAGCCTGGCAGGATATCAGCCGATGGGCCTGGCCCGCCTTAACTGGAGGCCTGACTTATCCTGGGGAAAGAGCCCCAGACCGGGGGTGGCCTACACCACCTGTAATCTAAACTCTGTTAACTAATATAAGTTGTTATATTAGGCCAGTAGAATTTCTGGTGGCTTGGCAGGAGATTCGCCAGGAGTCCAATAGCCTTGGATAGCTTGGACTAACGTCCTATAAGCTGCCGCAGTCCTTTCCCCAATAATTAAATACACCAAGACCTTTTAATGTTTTAACGCTTATCCCTTAGTTGAGCAGACTCTTGATTAGTTACTCTAAGTTAAGCCGGATCACCTAATCCCAAACCACCACATGCCTACAATTACCTTCTAGTGTTCTCAAACATGTCTGTCTGCTTCTGTGTCTCCTGGTGGAATGAACAAATCCTCTGTGTAAAATGCAGGGTTCTGTTCTAATTTCAGGAAGTTCCACTTTCGTATACTTTTTCTGCCCAGCTAATTGGCTATCAGCGACTTTTATTAACCAATCAAGAAAATGCCTCAGAAGGGGCGGGTAACCAGATCTCAGCATTGAAATCAGCTTATCAGAAGCAGTGTTATTAGACCTTCCCCAACATCTCCCCTTTTAAGTCTAACAAAAGGCTTTTTAATAACAAATACAACAATAAACACAATACAGTAGCAATAACAATAAAAACAATTATGAAAACTAAAAGGTATGACATACATTCTCAACATCTAGTCCATATGTATTTGACTAGTGAACTAGGAAATATATTGTTATATACCTCTCTTGATGAGTTTAAGGATCTATCCTAATTCAACTTCCATCCTAACTTATATTATTAACTAAATCATCTTAACGTTAAAACACCCTTTCAATTCCTAGATGACTTAAAACTTATTGTGAGGTTGTAACTATGTAGGCTTCAATCACATCAGAAACCTGAGAAGGATAAATAAGCAACTTCCAAAACTATGAAATGACACACAACTGGCTGCCTGGACAGTCCCCTATTTCTATAGCATTAGAGGATCATCTTCAGCCTTCTGGCAAGGCATATCTCACAGACTAGTTGTGTAGCAGGAAATAAGATTTGCCCATTCTGTCTTTGCAGAATCAGGCCATCGATTTACCTGCATTGAAGCTTTGGTCCATCTTTGGACGGTATATAATTTGTTGAGAGATCAGGGGCATTTCTGTTGTTTTTATTTTTGTGGAAAGATAAGAACAGAAACCTTCCCTAACCCTGGCTCTAGTGTATTCTTTTTTGGCATGTAGTATCTTTCCTAGGGCAAATTGTTTTTTGGCAATAGAAGAAAAAACAACAAGTGATAATTAAATTGCAGTTTCACATAACAAATAATATCATGTGGCTATCAAGTGATGGGGCCCAGGGTCATATCATTATAGAAGTAGTCTTTATTACTGTTTAGTAGTTTTTAAAAGGGGAACATTTTTATAAATATAAAACTGAATATAAAGGTTTTAAAATTATTTCCATAAAGCCGAATGACTTGTTTGCAAAGGTAGGTAGCTCCGAAGTCAGAGTAAGAACTCCTGACATCCATGAACACCAACAGAACCAACCAACCTAGGCCCCTAGAGGCTTGCGGAGACTGAAACACCAACAAAAAACAAAGCTTAGACTAGACCTAGACCCCCCTATACATATATAGATGATAGGCAACTGGGTCTTCATACACATCCCTTAGAGGAGGGGGGCAGTTTCAGTCATGGGGTCTATTGCTTGTTAGTAGGACACCTTACACTAGCTGAGCACCATGTCGGAGGCCCCAGAGGCAAGAGGAAGCTCTTACCCCTCATGAGACTGATGAACTGAGGGGGTAGTAGAGGGGAGCCCCCTCACCTGAGGAAAGGATAGGAGGGAGAGGGGGGGAAGGGTAGGAGGGTGGGACTGGGAGAAAAAAGGGAGGGGGCTGTGATTAGGATGTAACTTGAATAAACAAATACATGTTGAAAAAAATAAAATTACAAAGAAAAAAACAAAACAAAACAAAAAAAATCTCCTGACTTCTGTTCACTCTGCACTCGCTCCCTCTTTACACAGAAGCTGAGCACACCTTCTGGGCCCCTTCACAGGGAATGGAGTTTCCCACCACAACTCCCAACCTCGGCACACTAATTCAGAGTGAAGTGTCACTTCTCTCTGAGAACACCTATCCTTCCCACTCCCTTCTTACTGCCCCTTCTTGACTATGCAGTGCAGTCAGGTGCAGTCACCAGGAGGTACCACCCTGGCCACCTCATGATCAGTGCCCTCTGCTGCCCGGCGCCCCTCATCCTGTTCCACAATAGGTCATACCAGTGAAGAAGGGTTATCTTCTTGTGCGTATGAAAACACCTTCCCATGTCAGAATGCTAAGTGAGTACAGATGGACATGTCCCATGGCCCTTAGATTCCACAGAGTGTTGCAAATAGGTAACAAAGTCACAAAATGAATTTAAATCCAGACAATATGCACATTTCTTAAACTCTATCACCAACAAGTCAGTCTTAGCAGATATGCATACTCTACGTACAGGAGCTTTCCCTAATTTCCCAGTGAGAAGCAGCCAGCAGTCATGACAGACACCAATTGTCTCTGGATCAATTTGGTACTTACGTTGACTCTGTGCCAAAGATTTTGACTGACTGGAGAGGTCATCATTCTCTATATAAAAACAATGATATCAAGCTTTAATCAGATTATTCACCCATCATAATACAGATAGATGTCAAAAAAGAAAAGCCAAGATAGAAGTAAATAGACACCATTGAAAACACTGAAGGAAAAACAGAGTATACACAAAAGAATCATATCCACATGGAGAGAACAGATTGCTACTGTACAGACACATTTATAGACACATATATGAGCACAAAGTGACTTATTTTAAGCAGCCTGCAACAGCAGACCTTTCTTTACCTGTTCCTACTGGATTTGGAGTGTATGGAGGTGGAGGAGGGATACCTGGAGCTATCACATTGGCTAATGGTACCAGACCTGCATTGTTATAAACACCTGAAATGAAAACATAGTAGAAAAAGATTGAGAACTCAGCATCAGTGTCCAGAATTGAAATTCTGTGCTAATAGGGGTCTGGTTTATCTTAAACTGTCATATAATAGGGATGTACCTCACACGGAGATACCTTAAGTGACCTGAGGAAGACAGCCCTGGATGCATGTCCATGCCAGACACCTTTGGGCAGGTGAGGCGGGATGAACTGCCCCACTTAAGTCTAGTACACACACTTGACCTTTTCTAAATGTGTTGATGATACCTCTGGACACCAACTACCGAAAGGGGGAGGGAGACATTTAAGGCCATTTACTAAAGCGAAGTCTTAATAATAAAGTGATTAAAACAATCTGCAATTAACTTAAACATGGAAACCACACTAAAAATAAACTATACCTGTGGTAGACCAGGATATAGCAGCTGGCCATCAGCAAAATTAAACTCTCAGAACTTAAGTGCTGTAGGTTTCCCAAGCACATAAGCCAGCCTATCCTCTCAATTTAATGAACAGCAGAAAGAAAAAGTGAAAATGAGAAAATGCTTACTTGGTGCAATGGTTGCATGTGGCCGGCATGGAGGTATTGGGTAGGGGACAGGTTTGTGCGGATTGTATGTTGAGGGAGGCTAGACAAGGGAAGCGCAGTAGTTAGACATCACCAAGAAAACACCTCCAGATAAACGATACAATTGCCTTCTAATCACCTTGTCCTCAGAGGCTGAAGATGCCCCAGTTACCAAAGCTTCAGACTAAAGTCTTTGCTTTAATAAGTGTAGTTTTTACGCAATTCCAAAGGAATTTACGCTATGCTTCCTTTTATTTTAGCTCTCCGTCATCCTCCATCATCTCCAATAAAGGTCAGACCTGACTGAACAGCAGTCTTTCTGGTCCAGTCTAGGCCAACCCCAGGAACCCCTTTTCCACTACAAAAACAACATAAAGGATATTCAGGGTTTGGTATCTCCTTGACACATAATGACCTCAAGGACAATATCCTCCTGAGATCATTATGATCTTCAGGGTTTGGTCTTTCCAACAAGGACCTCAAAGGCAATGTTCCCCCTACAATCATTAGATTCTTAGCGCCAAGAGGATTATTAGCACCTGGCAGTCTGACAGTTATTACGCAACAGATTAGGAACTGAATGTTTTCTTTTGAAATCTATATATTCATAAGTATTTTACAGTTGATGACATTTACAGAATCTTAAGTATTCAAAGCTAAATGAAACACTGTATTTTACTCAGAGTGAAAGAAAGGTAGCAGGGACTGTTTCCTCCTGGCCTCATAATCAGCCACCACTGAGTCTACTATCACTGCAATGGGAAGAGACTGCAAGGCCTGTATAAGGCCACTAGTATACTTAAGCACTTCCTCCACTCCAAGGTCCCATTCTCCTGCTGAATTTACATTTCCAATCATTACAATCACTGCCTTGAAAGGAGAAGCCCCTGGCTCCATGCCCATTTCACTAATATTAACACTAATTAACCATCAAATAAACACCACTCTCCAATCCTCATGTGAATAGATGGGTTATTTTAACATTAAAATAAAATGCTTACCCTTCAAAGAGCCTTGAACACTACTAAGTCCTTATATTACACACCCTTTGCCATTCTCTCTGACTTGGAATTGCTACTATATTTAAACTTTGCAACACAAAAACACTTTATACAGACAGAAAGCTACACATACACAACTTAATATATCTTTCCTCTTTTATTTCAACACATACTGGTTTGGACGGTCCAAGAATCCGTGCTGCTATTCCTTTGCCTTCATTGGTACTTTCTTCACCATCTTTTTTCAGAGGAGTCCCCTATTAAAAAAAAAAAAAAAAAAAAAAGGTAACTGCACGGTATTATTCTGAAGGGACTTGCTAGGAATAAGTCTTGGATTCCAGACCCTATCCTGTCCCAGCTGGCTGTCTGACCTTCCCCTTAACTGTCCTGTGCCAGGTAAACAGAGGGGTGACAGGGAAGGATGACATGTGCTCACATACCTTCTACGCACGCACGTCCACTTTCATACCAATGTATATAAATCAGAAGCTGAAAAAGAAGCCTGGAGACTGTGACCCCATTAGAGACTGTTCTGTAGAACAGATAAGAAGAAGCCTCCACAGCCTGTCCCCTCAGGCTGCATCCTTAAGTAGCACACACTGGGATGGAGGCCAGTTTCCAAGAGGGCCCCACTGGTCCTCACCACCCAGCATCCATCTCGGAATAACTAGGGCTGACTTGTGCCACTAACATGACATTAAAGAATGGCACCGACTCCCAAATCAAGTCCTAAGAGGCCTTGCTGCAGCTCCCTCTCCCTCTCCTTGGTTCCATGAGCTGTGGAAACTATCTACCATTTCACGAAGGTGCTCAAGTCCTCCTGGTGAGGAGTAGATTCCTATAACAAGCAACGTTAACTTGCCAGGCACATAATTGAGCTGCCTGGAAAGAAAAGAATATTCATGTATGCCAGTCAAGCTTGCACTGAAACCTGAGCCAGAACTATAGAGCTAAGCCACTCCCACTTCCCCCAAATCAAGAAAAACAAGGAGCAGAGTGTGGTGGCCCAGACCTTTAATCATAGCAAGTGGGAGGCACGGGTGTGCAGATCTCTATGAATTCCAGGCCTGGTTTACAAAGTGAGTTTCAAGCCAGCCCAGGCTGCAAAGTGAGACCCTGTCTCAAAAAGCCAAACCCAACAAACAAACAATCCAAACAAAAAGTATTGGAAATAATAAATGTTTAGTATTTAATACATGAAGCTCTGGGGTTGTGACATGGTAATGGAAGTGTAACAACTTTTGAAAAGGTTCTTTTCCAAGGGCTCTTAGAACCCCACACTGCCCTTCTAAACAAGTTTCTTATAGGACTTCCTCATGCAGTTTCCCAAATGGATTCTCAGCTATGTAACTGCCAAAAATGCTGAAAATAATTGGAAAAGATAACAGCAAAATCACCCTTTGTCTGACATCCTCTGAAGGTAACACAGCTAATGCTGTCAGATGTGAACTTTGAACTGTCAATTAAGTAGAAGACATTGAGACGCCTTCCCTTAGTAGAAGCGCCACATGCTAGTATGTTCTCATATGCAGCACAAAAATGTACAACAGATGTGTGCTACAGTTACACTCAGTCACGGGAAATTTCATGTATGTAGAAGCATGCTTACGGGGAAAATTCCATTTATGCGGCTGGGTTTTCCTTTGGGATAGGGGTTTCCTGGGATGGTTCCACATGAAGATATCATGGCGTGAGGGGCTTTGCAGCCTGCCTTGGAAGCCTGTAATGTTAAGAAAGAAAGTGGTCAGCAAAAATGAAACTCATTACATCAGGTATTGCAGATAACGGGAAGTCTAGCTAAAGCCCTGAATTAAGAGGCCGTCCCACACTCACCCACTAGTTACCAGGGACCCACCTGAGCGGTGTCACTAAAGAAGCGAGCGCCTTCCTTGGAATTTTTGTTTTAATAATTTATTTTTATTCTATGTACATAAGCATTTTGACTGCATGTATGTCTGTATGAGGGTGTCAGAGCCTCTGGAACAGGAGTTACAGGCAGTTGTAGTCTGTCATGTGGGTGCTGGGAATTGAACCCAGGTCCTCTGCAAGAACAGCAAGTGCTCTTAACTGCTGAGCTATCTCTCCAGCTCTCTCTCTTCCGCGGAATCATTACCATGGTTACATTATGAAACCACCACCGTCAGTGCTACAACCAAGAGGTTCAAGAAAAGCTGTTTTCTCTGGCAGCAGGGAATGGTGCCCACACCTTCAGTCCCAGGCGGCCCAGGCAGGCAGTTCTGTGAGTTTGAGGCTAGTCCGGTCTACATAGTTCATTTCTGTTCCATTGAACATGTTTACAGCTTCACTGAAAACACACACACACACACACAGTGGGGTAGGGTAGCTCAACTGTTAAAAAGCACTCGTTGCTCTTGCAGAGACCCTGTTCCCAACACCCACATTGTTACTGTCACAATATTACTGCAGCTCCAGGTGACCTGGCATCTTCTTGTGGCCTTCACAGGCCATACACTCACGTGCACATATGCATACATTAAGAAAAATAAATCACGTGCACATACGCACATACATTAAGAAAAATAAATCACTCACGTACACGTACACATACACACATACATTAAGAAAAATAAATCGCCGGGTGTGGTGGCGCACACCTTTAATCCCAGCACTTGGGAGGCAGAGGCAGGTGGATCTCTGTGTGTTCGAGGCCAGCCTGGTCTACAAAGCGAGTCCAGGACAGCCAGGCTGTTACACAGAGAAACCCTGTCTTGAAAAACCAAAAAAAAAGAAAAAGAAATCATTTGAAAAGATATAAAAAACAATTCCAAAGAGCCAGACTACTAAAAAGAGCAAGAATAAGCAAGTGTTTGGTTCTGGGATTCTGAGAAAGGATTTAGGTCTAGGTGCTTACATTCCACCCTCAGCTTCTAAAATGGTACCTTAGACATACCGAGCTGGTAATAAATCATCAGTACTTTGTAAACACACTCTAGTGGATGTACACATATTATAGGAATACCCAGCTGTACTTATGTAATATGTACAGCATATAAAACAGTCATATTCATATCAAAGTAGTTACAGGGATGCTGTATTTATAAATATTTTTATAAATTCCCAATACACACAATCATGTTAATTGCATAATCCAGCCTCCAACTAAACACCTCAACCTTAAAAAAATTACTTTAATTTGATCATAATAAACTACACTGGGCAAATATTTTTATATATAAATTTGTATATTTCTATGTTTCCTTAGGACAAATTCATAATAGAACTTTTGGTCTAAAACATTGAAGTATTTAATTAATTCGTTTGCACTAATAGTGTTCCACTCTAAGGAGCATATGGTCCTAAAACATTTCTGAGGAAATAAATTATGCACAGAATATGTTAGAAGGAAGAAAATTACAACTATGCATATACAACTCCAAAATTTGATAAAGAAAATTGGTGACAATGTTATTAAGGCGATGTGGGATGAGGCTCATCTCAGCAACGGAAACAGAGGGAGGCAGAGCCGCCCTTCTTGAACTCAGGAGGCTTCAAGGATCACACAGGTGAACAGCAGGGTCCTTGGAGAGCACCCTGAAACCAGGCTTCTACATGGGTGGACAGGCAGCATGACCTTAGGAACTTGCAACTCGAAATGGCAAGTCAGAATCGGAACTTGGGGAGATACTCTGTCCTCTTTACAGGTTTTTGTTAATGATGTGGAGTTTTGTTTTAGTATGCTTCTTCTATAAATTTGATTACTGTTAAGTCTGCTAACAAAGCAAATGTGAAGTCACTGTTTGTAAGCATGTTTATGAGCATAAAATACCCGGTGCCAGAGCTCTACAGGGGAAAGATATAAACAGGGTGAGCTACCAAGTGATCTCTGCTCCCACTACTTTCTTCTACGAGGCCCTTGTGCTCTCTGGCTGGCAAGAATGTCCCGACATTGCCACGGTGAGGCAGGTGCTTCACTATTCACCAACACCCAGACTCAGCACATTAGATGCACAGCCATTTGTGAGGTTTACCTGCTCTAGGACTCTCTTGCAGCGTTTCTTCTCAGACATGTTGATTCTGAATAAATCTTCAATGGGACGAGAGTTCTGTGCATCCACAATGTTTCTGTCAAGGAAACATGACTTAGCTTCTGTTTGAGGACACAGGCAGATACAGGCCAGAAATGTCTTTAGGACATGCTTTTTATTTCCATGGACATATCAACACATGCTGGACTACCGAATGCATTCCCTTTGAATAGGCAACTTGCCAAAGCTTAAACTTTGCTAAAGATTGAGTCCCTTCTCTTTTCTTTAATCTCACACTTACTACGGTTCTAAAATGTCAAGTGAGGAGCACTCCTACAGCCTCACATCACACTACCACTTTGTAACTGAAAGCTCTGAGGTGTAGGTACTGTGCTCAGTAAACATGCTACATTCTTATCAGCTTCCTTTTGAGTTGCTCAGGATGGGAAGAAGGCAAAGCAAATGCTAAAATGCAGGAGTGTGAAATGGCCATTATCCTGTGAGCTATGACCACATTTGTAGGAAGTGCTCATTATCCTGTGAGCTAAAACCACATACATATGAAGTACACATTACTCTGTGAGCCATGACCACATAGTAGGAAAATCTGGGGTATTTACTATATTAAGAGCCCAGAACTCAGTGCTGTGCTTTCACAGGACGTGGACATTTTTGTTTTGCTTGTTTGGAGACAGATTCTGACTGTCTTACTCAGGGTCCTCTGTCTTAGTCCCCAAGTTCTGACATGTCTGACATGTGCTACCACACCTAGCCGTTTCCATAGATTATTTCATTGGAGTTCTGCTTCCTTGCATAATTGACACGTTAAGGCAGATTATTTTCACAGACCATTTTGCTAGCATTCTGAAGTCCGATGTAACCGACATATTAACACAGATGAGTAACATCAAATGGCAGTTTTAAGCTTCCAGACTTGAAGCAAGCGGTACGAGGTATACTCACGAGGCCAACAGCTCCAGAGCAGCTAGCTTGTCTTTACTAAAGGTAAAACAGCTGAGGATGCTCACCACTTCTGCTGGGTGCACAGCCACCATTTTCTGTCATACAAATTAATGCATTTCAACATGACATTTTTGTACCAGACCTTCCTGCTTTGGGGTACTATAATTAAATTCTGTAGTATATTTTAGGACACAGCCTACAACTTGGTTGAGTCTAACCCAGCAACTTAAGGGACATTGTAAGAACACCGAGTTATACTTGAACTCTTTCTGTAAGAATTTCAGAAGCAGATCTAGGTTCGACACGTGTTTTAGATCTGTGTTCCCCAGTGTGCTCACCTGTAACAGGTGTACATTCCTCTGAACGGCCATATGCACAGATGACACCTATACACAGGTGACTCAACTCACTGGGGAAGGCACAGGAGTCAGAGCCAGGGAAAAGACTGAGCTTCAGCTTTCCCTAAGGCCGGGCTTCCTTAGTCTACAATGATGCACTATGGGAGATGCTGCTGAATCTGAATCCGAAGGGTCTAAATCCCAGGACTCTGTTTTGCAATGAGCATATTCATACTCCCCCAGTTTAGCAGTTAGAACCTGTAGTGAATTTAATAGTAGTACAATGTCATTTCACACACCTGAAGGTTTTCACATAGCTATTTGGTGTATCAAAGTGTAATGGAATTTAAGGTTAGCTTTTCTGATACAAAGCACATCTTGGTCTGGATTATGCTAGGAGGAGGGAGTGAAACACTGTTACTGTGCACACGGGGAGAGAGCAGTCACTTACATGCTGCAACGCTTTCACGGCCTTCAGCTGCGGCTCTGCCCAGGAGAAGTACCTTAGGAGATCCACCACCTGCCAGCAGACAGTTCCTTCAGACCTGATGGCAGTTCTATATACATTCCTTTACAACAGACTTCAACACTTGCAATTCTCATCACCATGTGTGGGAGATGAGCATGAACCAGAGTCCAACAGTGTGGCAAAGGACAACCTTTAGTAAAACTCAAAACTTTAGTCCCGTAGCGGCACAGGCCTCATAGCAAGTGCTCAGGAGTCACACGATGACAACAGCTTCCACAAAGAATAATGTGGATAAAGACTGCTTCTGCCATCACAGAACCTTCTAGTGGACAGCACTGGTCCGGGAAAAAAGAAAAACACACAGGGCTGGCAAGTGTAGTTCAGTTGGGCAAAGCTGAGTACCAACAAGACCAAAGACCTGAGTCGATGCCCGGGACCCGTGTGCTGGAGAGAAAGGACCCCCACAAGCTGTCTCTGAGTATCACGTGAATGGAGTGGCAACCCCACCCCCTCCCCACAATAAATGTTTCTTCCATTCCTTTCTTTTTCTTTCTTTCCTTCCTTTTCTTTCGGAAGGAGATATACAATCTAGAGTTGGCCTGGAAGTACATGGCTGTTAACACCAGGTAGGCATGACAGTAACTAAGCAAGTCTCTGTCTCAAAAAAAAAGAAAGAAAGAAAGAAAGAAAGAAAGAAAAAGAAAAAGTGCTGGGCTGTAGGTCAGTGGCCCTTGGGTACCATAAAATAAATGTTATCAAGAAAAATCATTAAAAAAGAAACCCAGGAAATGGTGCATATGCAAAGAACAGGAAGTTGTAAAGTCAGATGGAGATGGTATGGGGAAACACTACAAATGGAGAACTACACATAAGGGAAGGCAGCTCAGATCATTCTTGAGGGTATGTGTTGACTGACTGAAGGTCTGCATGTCTCCTTCTACCCTCGACTTGAATCTGCAGAGCACACACTACAGGAGCAAGAGTTACAGAGAGAATTCAGTGCTGCACTGTGGGCGTCAGACAGCTGGGACCCCAGGGCCTCCTACCACCACCCACAAACAAGAGGCCTCAATGCGGGAGAAAAGTGCAATGCAGTCAGGAGTCAACCGCGCACGGAGATCCCTTCACCCTAGGCCACTGTCTTGAAGAAGAACCCAAAAGAAAAGCAATCATACAGGGGGAGTCAGTCTGTGGACTTCGTAACAGCTCAACATTTATTCATGTCTCCTTTGATCAGTGAATTTCAAAACTATTACACATACTACAAAAATCTGCAAATTCATAAACTCAAAAAAGTTTTTACTAAAGATTAATGCTTTCTTTGTCTCATGTTTTCCCTGAACGTATGTATGTGAACCACATGTGAGCCTAGTGCTCAAGGAGGTCAGAGGAAGACATCAGATGCCTCGGAACTGGAGTTGGAGATAGTTGTGAGCCCCCACATAGGTGCCAAGAGTCAAACCTGGGTCCTCTGTAAGAGCAGAACTGCTCTTAACCACTGAGCCATCTTAGGCCCCAACTTTATAAACTTTCGATATTTTCCCAGAATAACTGACAGTAGAAAAGATACTGTGTTCTTAAATCACCTTAGAGTAGGCATTGTGGTGTGATTATGTGTAACAGCATGTAAGCTCCTCTGGTACATATTCTAGAAAGCTTTTTGCCAGAAGTAAGAGCCTCTTCAGAGAATAAGGCCACAAAGTCAAAGCAATTCTGAATTTATCCAGTAGGTAAACAGACATTAACCAGAACATTAGTATAAAAAGGCTTTAAAAAAATGATAAATACCTGCTCACTGGAGAAGTACCCATGAACATATTCAATTGCCTTTAATTTATATTCTGTCAAAACAGCCTAGAAAAGGGAAAAAAAAGAATTAATATACATCAGCGGTATGTTAATATGCAGGTACCAAAACCACATACACACGTAGGAGAGGGACTGGTCTCACTCAGCTCTGGCTGGGAGCAGCAGCAACTAAGATAACAAGAAATTCTCTTTTAGACTTGCTGGGTCTTCAGGAACATGTGTATAAAAGGAGTAACATTGTAACAAAGTCAACACAAGTCCAAATTATGTATCGAATTTCTGAAGGTCTAATTAGTTTCAAAACATCTCTACTTGATACAAATTGCCATGACTTTTTTCTTTCTTCCAAGAGCAATCTCACTATGTAGCCCAGGCAGACCTGGAACTAGCAAGGTAGGCATCAAAAGACACGTTAGAGTTTGCCTCCTCATTCATAAAGCGGAATCCCAATAATAACCTTCAACAAGCTGTAGTGAGGTCCTAATAGAGATCTGACAAAGAGATATTTGATAAATGGCTTCTTTCCTCTGTGGAACCTCTCAGCAGATGTCTCTGCCATAGTTCTACTCAATCTGCTCTTCAACCAGATGCTGTGGAATTCAGATGGAAAGACCAAAGCAAGCTACTATAGCTTGCAAGCCACTCACTCTAAAATATGAACTGGCCATTTTCTCTTCTCTACAAAACAGCTGTAATAATTGTATTTTCCATATAAATCATTCTGCTAGGAGCAAATACAATGATGGGTAAAAACATTCAGGATGCTCAACAGTTTAACTTTTACATGGCATTCTGTGCAATGCACACTGATTACCATCATTACAGAGATGGTCAAAAGCAAAATTCAGGACCAAATTCTGGCTTGAGCTAATAACATCGATCCTGTCTCAAATTTCTCAATGCTGGAGAGGTCCAGGTGTGGTCGGGGCACTGAAGCTCAGGGTTACAGTATCTTAAAAGGGGGGGGGGGGGGCACTGAAGCTCAGGGTTACAGTACCTTAATAACAGACTCCGGGTGCGCATGACTCCGGGTGCACATTAGCTACCTAATGAGGAGTGCAACAGCTAACTCCAATTAGGAAGCCGGAGTCAAAGAGAAAGTACTTACTCATTAACAGCTCTTATTACCCCCATTTTGAAAAAAAATGCCTTTCCTATTTTTTTTCTCCAAGTGAATTCTTACGTGTTTTTACTTTAGATGCCAGGGGTGTCAGCCAGTATTATCTGTGAGTGTTCAGTAACAACAGAAGAGGTGATTGGATTTAAACTGACATTTACAAAGTCTAACAGCAATTTCTAAAAATTGTAGCACGGCTCCTATTTAGAAATGCCTCTATTTTACTCCATTTTAGTAGACTAAGACACCGCTGATGTTCATCTCCATCTGGCAAAGCCAACTGGCAGCACATTTTGATTACTGACTAGAATTGTGGACTTAAAGGCTACCTCAGATGAACAGACTTTCATCTCTGGAACCTTTCCGATTCCCTCGTTAATATTTATTACCAGACATTTTCAAAACCTGGGAAAGGAGAGGATATACACACGGCTGTCTGCACTGCTCCAAAGCAGAAGTCTACTTTCGGGTCTACTTTAATTTAACATTTATTTTCTCAGAGTGGTTAGAAACCAGCTCAGAAACCAACTGTGGTAATTCTAAGTACATGGTAAAACGACATTTTGTTTCAATTTTTAATTAGACAAAGAGAATCTGCAAGAACAGAGGTCTACTTGAAAAGCAAAAGTCAGTACCATCAAATATGAAAGATTAACCATGTTAATTTGAAAAGAGG
Organism: Lophiomys imhausi; assembly: GCA_907164525.1. Taxonomy (NCBI): domain Eukaryota; kingdom Metazoa; phylum Chordata; class Mammalia; order Rodentia; family Muridae; genus Lophiomys; species Lophiomys imhausi. The sequence goes on from CAJQZJ010032244.1 coordinate 2,895,051, forward strand.
GGGGAAAGGGTCTTACGAGGAGCAAAGCAGAACTACAGGTCTGGTGACAATTTTTGCAGTGCCCTCAGGGAGATCGGTTTGAGACGCCAGAGTCAGGACAGCCCGATGCAAGCTCTGTGACTGGCTCAAGGCCACAGCACTGCCCTTTCCATCGAATAGGCTACCTCTTATTTTTGCACAAGAGATACTTTTAGACTCAACTCTATCTACATTCCAAAATTTTTGCTGTCTGGTTCATTCCAGGAAACAGGAAATATAAACAGTCTCAAAAAACGGAAGGAAAAGAAAGAAGGCAAGCAAAGGCAAGGAAGACATTCTGCCTAGCTTGAGATTTGAAAAGTAACTTTCTAGGCATCACTTCCTGTACCCAGTCACTCCTGTTACTGAAACATGGAAACATTGAATAAATGTCACTCAACCAAAAGCTCAGAGTTATTAAAGATTTACAGTTGGCTCCGGAACTGTGGAAAGTCCAAACGTAATTCCCATATTACAATGATTTTTCAAGTTTAGCAGTCGGATGACGTAACTTCTATTTGAGCCGTGCAACCTACCAAGATGCAAGCTCTTACATTACACAGGAAAGTGGAAAGTTCAAATACCTTTTGGTGACTACACACAACACCTCAAAGAAAGTAACGCACGACAATTTATACATATATATATATATATATATATATATATATATATATATATATAGTTTTAGAGATCAAGGTCAGTTACCTTTCGAATTTCATCCAGCACCGTTTCAAAGGACTTTTTGTCCATCTTGAGTACTATTCCGACGTAGCTTCTCAAAATTCTACTTGCAATTACGAAACGCTCATCCCAGGTCCGCCCCGCGGATAATACACCAGAAGGAGAAAGGAAGTGAGGAGGTAGAGGGTATTGCAAACTGCCCCAAAACAAAGCAAAAATCCCCAAACGGAAACTTGGAAAAAGTATTTATTATTATTATTATTATTAAAACCAGCCTTCAGCAGCCTCTTCGCACAAGCTTCAGCAGCTCAGAGCAGCGCCCGCTAGTGCGTTTGCAGAAATAAGGGCTCCGGAAGGTACTGAGGTCGGACTCTCAGGGGAAGGCTGGCGAGCCACGCGCCGCTTATGGCCGCGATCCCAGACACGTGGTCCCGCAGAAGCTCAGGCCCGCCGCTCCGCCCGACCCCAGTGCCCAGCAGCTCCGGCAGCCGGCGGCCCCGCCAGTCCTTTGTTAACCGTTTCCGTAGCTTCCGGGAGCGGACCCGCGGCCCGGGCGCACGGGGAGCCGGGCGAAGGGGGGCACGGCCTGCTGTAAGGAGGTTCTCGAGCACTGCAGCTCTCACGCGGCCGGACGCCCAGCGGGGGTACCCCTAAGAGCCCCACCAACTCCAGGGGACCTTCGGTAGAGCGCGTCGCGCCCATAAGACGCAACTGTGCACCGACAGTTTAAGTCGCTATTGCCCGAAAGACAGAAGTTTGGGGGCCGGGGGTCCTAGTGTGGGAAATAGGCATCCATAGCAGACGCCTGAATGCGTGTGGACCGGACTTGACTGAAGTCCTTTTTAGAGGTTGTTAGTCATCGTTTTAGTGCCATGATCCCCTTTCTGTTCCGTTTCGGGGTGCTATGTTTGGATTATTGAATGTGCATTTAAAAGAGTGAACGGTAGGCGGGTCAGGAAGATCTGCGGGCGCCGCCATACTGGTGGCTGAAATTAGCCTGGAGGCCTGGAGCGCCCCTGCGCCGCGACTTGGGTCACGGGGCCCCACGCTGGGCACCTGACTTGGGGGCGGGACGGGGAAAAGGAGCAGAAAACCCGGAATTAGAGTTTCTCTGGTCTGGTTTTCGGATGCGTTAAGCTTCCCTAGGGGCTTCAGTCCCCGCTGCCCTTCGCCTTCTGGCTCCTTACGATGCAGAAAGTCTGGGTCTGCGTGGGAGGCGCTGTCTTCCTTCTTTCCTGCCTGGTTTTGCATTCGCGCTTCTGTGGCTCTCTGGTGAATAGGGGGGAACAGGGCGCTGGGTGTGGGTGGCTCCTACGGGTGCAGCCCTAGAGGCTCCAAATCTGCTCCCGGTGCTCGGCGACGGATGACTCCTCTTCTCTTTTATTATTAAAAAGTTAGCCGGGCGGTGGTGGCGCACGCCTTTAATCCCAGCACTTGGGAGGCAGAGGCAGGCGGATCTCTGTGAGTTCGAGGCCAGCCTGGTCTACAAAGCGAGTCCAGAACAGCCAGAGCTGTTATACAGAGAAACCCTGTCTCAAAAAACTAAAAAAAAAAAAAAAAAAAAAAAAAAAAAAAAGTATGGCAGTGGGACTGAGGAAGTGGTGCTGAGGTTGGGAGCTCGGGCAGCCCTTACACAGGAGTCGGGTTCGATTCCCAACACCTACATGAAGGCTCCCACCGCCACCCCTGTGACTCCTGTTCCAGAAGACCTGATGCCTTCTTCTGGCCTTTGTGGGCACATGGTGCACATAAACTTACAGGGCTCACACACATATAAAGTCTAAATAAAAATAAATAAATGTATCCTTTCAAAAAATGCATACATACTGGCTTTTCTTCCCCACCTGTTAGTACATTTTTGAGCCATTTGGAGACTTTTACTGTGGAAATTTTGCTCTTTCGACAAAAAAGCCTGTTTTATTCTGACTACTTTCTGGTTGTGAAGGCATACTTTAAAGATAAATAAAAATATACACAAACATATCTTTTAAACCTAGAAGGTAAACTGAATCTGAGTCTTGATTTTATTTGAGGTTTCAAGGACATTTGTTTATCGCATTTCCTGGAGAAAGGAGGACCCTCTTTTCCAGCTGGATTTAGATTGGCCCAAGAATTCAGAATACTTCACTGGCACAACATTTTGTGTGGCAGTTGACTCCCTCAACGGGTTAGTCTACGTAGCTCAAGTAAGTAGAATGGTTATTTATTATATGTAAGCCTGTCAGTTCGAGAGAGGTAGGACTGTGAATGTAGAAATCTGAGGTCGACTTTCAGGATTTGGTTTCCTACCAGTGGTTCCAGGGATGGAACTCGGGTTGTCAGGCTTGGTCAGCAAACACTTTTATCTGCCCAGCTATCTCCCCCAACTAGAGACTTTTAAAAACTTACGTGCATTCAATGTGATCACAACAAGAAAAAAATAATGAGCGGAAAGGAAAGAGGTGACTGTTTTATCATCCTAGAAAGGCCATTGTATTTATATCTTCCTAATTATGCAACTTAATTTTGAGTTGGCTTGAAGTGGATTTTAGATTTGTATGCAATCAATGTTATTATGGTTAAGTTTTGAAGCTGGCTTTTACACGTTGCTAGGTTTCTCAATTATCCTTTTGTTTTGATTCTCTCTGACAAAAGTAAAGACTAGCATTCCTATTGAGTGATTCTAAGCAGTTGTTTTTGTGTGCCTTCAGAGAGGGGATAACATTCCCAAGGTATTAGTGTTCTCAGAGGATGGATATTTCCTACGAGCCTGGAATTACACAGTTGACACGCCCCATGGTATGTTTGTCTCCGGCACACCATATGAACAGTCCGTCTGGATCACGGACGTAGGAAGTGGTATGTGTAGTACTGTATTAAATCGCCTTGCTAGACAGAAGTCACATCTTTGCCCATGTTCTTGCTTGTACATTTTCAGGCTAGCATTGCTGAATCGAATCGTAATTTCTTTAATATTTCACACAATCACATGTTTCTACAAATTTATATCACACTCCTGTGGAATCAATAAATTCAATGACACTATAATTATGATCTTTTAAGCTTATCAAGGTAACTGTGTGTGTGTGTGTGTGTGTGTGTGTGTGTGTGTGTGTGTGTGTGT